>MU158770.1:493253-571855 GCA_015888305.1 Antheraea pernyi | reverse complement strand
TATATATATATATAAATCATTACACTTATAATATTACTTGATTATAACCATTTATATCATTACATAGTATAAAACAAAGTCCCCTATCGCATCTGGCTGTCTGTTTGCGATAAACTCAAAACTACTGAACGGATTTTCATGAGAGATTCATGAGGAAGGTTTTGGTATATAATTGTCGAGATTTTTTTATAATCAGGGCGGGACAACGTCTGCGGGGTCCGGTAGTATTTATTATTTTTAAACTCTTGGTGTAAAAAAAAAGTTGTGTATATAGATAAACAATATATGCCAAGCGTTTTAATCATTCCAGTACCTTCTTTCTAACAGAAAACCTATATACAATTAATAATTCTATTTCGATAAGTACTTCCAATGGGATTATCATTATTTTATAAACTTTTCATCGAGTTATATTTTAATTATATAGAAGTCGATTGCAGGCAAAAAATTACTAAACAATTATTGTTAAAAATCTGTTGTAACTAATATTTAATTGATAAAGGCGTTGCTTTGCAGGAATTCACCATTAAACATTATAGACGTTACTTCACACTTCCGCTTGGAATTGATTGGCCGCTCTCATGTCCCATTGCAACAAAAATTGTTTTATCTGATTTGCGTCATGTGTAGGTACCTAAAAAAGTTAAATCTGAAACTAGTAATCCAATTAATTCCAGCCAGAACTGCAAAGTACCGTCAATTATAATATTTTGTTAATCTAATAAAATAAGGAAATGGTATACATATAAAAATGTTAAAGAGTCAGTCGTTTGTACGGTATAGTAAATAAAACGGCTAAATTGATTTTAACGAAACTTGAACTGACAACCAGTGCATTTTTACAGCATTATCTAGGCTATACATTCCACATGGAAGCTGTGAAATGATATTAAAAAATAGCAGATTAACTGAGATCATTAAAAGGGCTGAAAACATTATAAGACTTAAGTAGTAAAGATACAATTTCAATGTAAATTTCAGATCCAAATAAAGCACATAGTTTCTACTTTTTACGAATGCAAAGATGCTTGTGTAAAAAATAAAATAATAAGTGTAATTACGGTTGGAAATATCAGAACAAAATCCAATATCTGCTATATAGCACTAAATTAAAGACGTTACTCCTCGACCAATCGATGACCACTTCAGTATCGAACACACTTGCACATGGACCCCATCAGCCTAAGGGCATCTATTACCATAACAAGAACCCCCATTACGAGCTTACGGGTGCAACGAAAGCCAAGTTAAATTTGCGTCTGGGATATTCACTGCTTCCTCGATGCAGGTGCCATATAGATAAAACGTTGGTATATTAAAAAATAGAAAAATTATCCATTTTTAGAATTTAAATATATTTTAACCATTTTAGGGCTTCAAAATAAGACCTTCTTTCTAATAAACTCTGTAATAATTACGAATATATGAAATAATATTTAATTTACATCACGTAAATTCTAAAAGAATAATTAAATCCATATTTTAACAAAAGCAAAACAATCTTGGTGTGCGTTTTGTTCGTCGCGAAACACGAATTTGACAGTCGAACGGTTCGTTTATCAATTGCTGTCGATTATTTACGGCGCAGCGACCTGCCCGGGGCTAATTCTGGGGGTGAATTTAGGTATTTTTCGTCGCTAACTAGATAACAAGTGGTTTTAAATTGTAATTTACATAATAATGCATCGGGAGGGTGTCGTAATGAAGTTGTAGGGTGCGTTATGTGTCACTCATCTCGTCCGATGGTGTAACTACGTGGTGCGTCCTACGACGCAACTAAAATACATACTGCAATGAAATTTAATTCTGTAGGACGAGGCCCACTGGGAATATTTCGTTCAATTGCATTCTAAATTTTGTACCTCAAGTATTAGTATTAAAGCTGAAAAAGAAAATTTTCACATACAAGGATTTAATTAGATTTTGTCATTGAAAAAATAATGAAGAATTTTGCTTAAAAAGTTTTATATTATCCATTTTATTATAACTTGCCACTAGAAGACCTTCCTGCACTTTCAATTATTCAATCGATCATCACGGAAACTCGTATATGTATGTCAGCTAAACGAACAATTCATTGATCCAAATTAATATTAGCAATAAATAATAACGCATGCAAAGTCGCGGGCACAACTAGTATCGTCTATACTTATACATAAATAAAATTCTATCAATATTTTTGTAAGAATTGACATACATACATTATATAAACATGAACTTATTTATTCCGTTTATGTTTTCACATTTAAATCATAGATGTCACTATAACAATTTTCTATGCGTATCGAAAATTCTCCAATGTTTGTGTCCACAAAAGCAGTCGTTGGTGAAACATCGTGTAAACAATGAAATACTATTTTTCCTTGTAGAAAAATAAACGAGCTCAGCAGCGCCGCGGGTGGACGATTGAAAAAACATCGGTAACACGTGGACCGTGAAGCACGTGCTTTAAATTATCAGTATCCCATGATAAAACAAACTCGCCGACCGACTCGCTCTATAGGCTTGTTTACAAAGATAACTTAGTAATTTTCCGCTAGAAAATACGGAAATTTTTGTTTATATCAAAAATAAACTGAATTATGATGCATCTGTTGGCGATAATATGAAATTAAAAAAGTGTTTTCATACAAAAAGTTCTAGCAGAGCGTGGTTTCGATCCACGGACCTCTGGGTTATGGGCCCAGCACGCTTCCACTGCGCCACTCTGCTTCGTGTAAGACTTGTTGAAATTATAGATTTAATCCAATCTTGCTTCAAAGTAATATATTCTATTGTTATTACTTATTGCTAATAGAAATATCACCAGTAATAGAAACACAACTCCTTGATCTTAAAAATTGAATTAAAATTATAATAAAAAAAGTTTATGGTTATTTATTATTTATTTATAATCTTTATAAATAGATATTTGTTTTTCTTTCGGGCATAAAAAGGGACTACTGAACGGATTTTGATAAAACTACACAGTAATATAGCTTATACATCATAGTAATACGTAGTTTATAAAGTTATTATTTTAATTGGTCAACATATAGCAGTAAGTGTTTAAATAAGATTGTAAAAATGTTGCCATCTAAAGCATAAGAATCGTAGATGAAGTAAGTTGAAGTTCAAATAAAAGATCCATTTTTCAACTTTACACTTTCACTGCATGCTTCTTGCGACAAGAACTTACTTTTTTTACAATAAATAACCGACTTATAACATAACAGATGGCGCGTTCTTTTTTTTCAAACATTTATGGGTTGGGTATATGTAACACATTTTATGACAACAGTAGTACAAAAGTTGATGTGATTCAGCACCGTCTTGTGACGAGAATAGATGTGCCAACACAGAAGTACACCAAACTGTATTATAATACTTTTTTATAGTTTAAAATCGCCAATAGGTAATGATTGGAACGAGTTATAATCTACAGTTTTTTTCTTAACTTGGTAATATAGAACGCGGTTAATAGCTCTGACAAAAAATACGTAGGTACTTAAAACTGGATAACATATAGTATAGTGGAACGAGTGGTTTTAAACTACGCTCTTAAAATCACTTAAATAATACAATAAATGAGAGTGATCATTGAATGTGAATGAAAAGTGGCTCGTAGCGATGGCCCGGGGCCATTCCTGGGGCCAAGTTAATTGTCAATTCAGTTCTTATGATTTTTATGATTGTTGAAGAGCTGGCTTAGTTGTTAGTATGTTCGGACACCGCATCGATAGACGTAGGTTCGAATTCTAGTAACTGAGTCGGAAAATATAGTGATGAAACCACAGTATGGTGGTAGGACCTTTTCTAAGTTCACCTGGCTAGCTGCCACCGTCAAGTTGAGAATCTCTCAATTCTGTCAAATATGTGAATTGTCCACCATGCCTTTAAAAGTAGTAAAAATACGAGACTAATTTTATTTATTCCCAACCGATTTTTTATACAAGAAGTATATTTCGTTTCGGAAACATATTATCTGACGTTTATAATAGATAATAAGCGATTAATTCTGAAGCCTTAGTATTACTCTTAGTATTCTGAAGTATATGAGTAGAAATTAAAAGATCATATAAAATTATCATTTAATTATCATTACGAAAAAAATATCTACTGCCTAATAACCGCTCGCGGAGCTGCGAATACAACTATTAGGTATTTACCTATGAAATTGGCGTTTTGTATGAAAAAAATTAAACGATTTTTTTTCATGTATTTTTTATTTGTATTAATCGAAGTAATCACCCATGCAATCAATGCATCTTTGCCAACGCAGTGGCAGTTTATTGATGCCCTTCTTAAAGAAATCAGCTGGACGGGAGGCAACAAATTCTTGAAAGGCATTTTGTATTGCCTCTCGGGTATTGAATTTTTTTCCCGCCAAGGAGTTATCCAAATTCTGGAAAAAGTAGCAGTCTGTAGGCGCAAGGTCTGGTGAGTAGGACCGATGACGGAGAACTTCCAACCCCAGTTCTTGCAACTTGGAGACCGTCTGATGCGTTGATTTGTAGTGTTAGCTCCGTAAACGTCGTTGATGTTGCGTGCTGCTTGTGCCGCGTTGCTGCCACGACGGTACTCATATTCCATAATTACTTCAATTTTTAACGTATCCATGATGACAAAAAAGATTGAAATGCGATGAAAATGTAACAGTAATCAATAAACAAATGACTACTTATGGAAAAATAATTCCATGTTTTTAAAATAAAATTAATTTGAAATTAGAATTCTTAGCCAAACAAAAATTATTTTGATTTGAAATGACCAGTACTGCAGAACAGCAATTTCATAGGTAAAGACCTATTATTATAAACTTTTATATTCTTAACTAGCTGTACCCGCTGCTCCGTACGCGTTTTTTTTAATTTGTATTAAAGGAATATAAAATTGTGAGACCATTTACAATTATAGAAATGCTCTTTAAAAACAACTATAAGTACGACACGCACGCCACTTACATGTAACGCGTATACATTAGATATATAAATATTAACAGTGTGTGAAATGAGGTTTATCATCAGCAACATATTTGGAACCTTATAACTACCTCAGTGCTCACTTACACTGTATAAGGAACTAATGATTTTTTTTATTTATATTATAAGAGGCAAATGAACAGACGGGTCACCTGATGGTAAGTGATCACCGCCGTTCATAGGCACTAGCAACACCAGGGGAGTTGCAAATCCGTTGCCAGTCCTTGTTTGGGGGAGGGAAGAGTGGGGTAAGGGGAGGGGAGGTGGGCCTCCGGCGCTCTCACTGACCGAATGAAACGCAACAATGCAAGCACTGTTATTTCACGTCGGTTTTCTGTCAGAGGTTGGTAGTATCCCGGACGAGCCGACCCATTCATGCTGAAACCACTAGTAGTTTCAGCGTGGCTCAACCAACTCCATGAAACAATGACTTAAAGATATTATTATAATGATATAATATGTCCATATTGTCATCTTCTATTCTAAATCTATATACTAATATTATAAAGCTGAAGAGTTTGTTTGCTTGAACGCGCCAACCTCAGGAACGATGGGTCCGATTTGAATTTGAAAAAATTTTTCAGTGTTAGATAGCTCATTTATCCAGGAAGGCTATGGGCTATATATCATCACGTTAAGATCAATAGGAGCAGATCATCAAATGTTTAAAATTTCGGGGTTAACGTACGTATTATTTAAAAATAATTTTCACCTTCTATCTAAACTAAGTCCGCGAGCGAAACCGCGAGCAAAAGTTGGCACCTACTATAATAAAACTGTAGAGCCGTTACGTCTGTACAATAATTGGTCTAAACTGATTGCGGGTTGTTAACGGAGTGTAACAGAATACAATAAGTAAACTTTTAAAAACTTACTGTAAAATGTATGTTAGTTTAAACATGCAAATCTCCGAAACTACTAGATAACTTTCATATGATTTTCACAGCTGACTTGGCTCACGAAAAAATACAACTTTAAACTTTTAGACAAATGTTCAGCCTAATACTGTTTGTGGAAAAATCATAAAAGGCAATTGATTAGTTGACTTTAAGACATTTCGCCTTGCGGGCATGGGTCTTAGTGTTTTTTACTTTCGTAAGGTTCTTCTCTTCATGTCTCTCTCATATTAGTGAAGTATAGTAGCTTATTATTCATGTATTCAATTCTATTACATGAGACATTGTACACAAAGTTTTCACAAAGTCAAAATTGCGAACGAATTCGCGGGCTCAGCTAGTATGTAATAATTTATGAGAACAATTATTCTCACATTTAATATTATTTTAGAAGTTGAATCTTACTTAACCTAAACTTTTTTTTTTTTTTGGGGGGGAATCCCTTTTTTTTTCCTTTTTTTTTTTTTTTTTTTTAACGTGGGGAAATCCCTTATGGATACGCCACCCTCCCGGGGGAGAGGGTGGGTTATGTCCGAGTCGCACGGACTAAAACCCCACGGTGTACCGACAGACCGTTTTGTGGGGGCGGCAAGGGATCGTTCAAGCTAATCAACCTTGTAGAGCCGCCCCCACGGTCCGCCCGGCGGAAGGTGACCGCCGGGCTCCTACCTATAGAGGGACAGACCGGGTACACACCGGCTGCCCCCCTTCGTCCGCCGGACCTGTGCAATAAGGAGATGAGCCCCCCGACCCATCCCCTCAGGTCCGGCTACGGTGGCAGGAGGAGTTGGGCGAAGCGCCTTCTCCTCCTGCCTGTCCTCCTTTGGCGGAGACGGCCACTTTGAGGGTCTGCCTCGCGGGCCCTCTCCGCCTCCTCCTTCTGCGAGATGACCTCCTCGCAGAAGGAGGCCATCGCTCGCCAAGCCTGTTCGCTGCCGAGCATGGCCGAAACCACGCTCGGCAGCGATAAGTCCGTTCCCACGGCCGCCGCCAGGATGCGGCGCTGCTCCCCCCACGCAGCACACTCAGACAGCGTGTGCTGCGCGGTATCTTCCTCAGCGCCGCACTCGTGGCAGGCGGCCGTCGGCTCCCTGCGTGCGATCCGGTGCAGGTACCACCCGAAACAACCGTGTCCGGTGAGTACCTGCACCAGTCGGAACGTCAGGGAGCCCCACTCCCTGGCAGTCCACTCCCGCAGGACCGGGCGGACGGCGTCCACTGTGAACCGCCCGAATCGCTCGTCCGCCAGGTCCTGCTGCCACCTTTCGACGGCGTCCCCCCTGAGACGCCGTCTCTCCGCCTCTACCTCCCTGGGAGCCGGAGGCTCCCCCCTTCGTTTCCTCGCCGCCGTGAACTCGTACACGGCGGCGAGAACTCCTGCCTCCAGCTCCCAGGGCAGGGAGCCGGCGAGCGTGAAGGCCGCCGCCGAGGACACCGTCCGGTACGCCCGGATTGCCCTCAGTGCCACCGTGCGCTGCGCATTGCGGAGCGCACGCACGTTGGCGGCACCGAGGGCATCAGCCCAGACTGGTGCCCCGTAGGCGGCCATCGCCCGCACGACTCCCATGTAGAGTCGGCGGCACCCGGCGCCCGGCCCCCCCACGTTGGGGAGTAACCGGCCGAGTGCCGCCGCCGCCCCAGAAATTCGCGGTCCGAGCCCCGCAAAGTGGGGCTCGAACCGCCAGCGCCCGTCCAGGGTGAGGCCCAGATATTTCATCTGGGTCCCCACCCTGATCCGGGCTCCCTCCACCACAATGTGAGCCCCAGGAGGTGGCCCCCGCCGAGGCCCATGAAAGAGTAGGGCCTCGGTCTTCTCGAGGGCCACCCTGAGGCCCAACCTCCTTATGCGCCTGACCACGAGGGTTGTGGCCATCGTGGCCAGGCGCTCCACTTCCTTCCATTCCCCCCCCCGGGCTACGACTAGGGTGTCGTCCGCGTAACAGATGAGGCGTGCTCCATATGGGAGCACGCCGCGGAGCACCCAGTCGTAGCCCATGTTCCACAGGAGCGGCCCCAAGGCCGACCCCTGTGGAACCCCTCGCCTTGTGGCCCGCCGCACCATACGCCCGTCGCCGTCTACGTAGGCGACCTCCCTATCTTCGAGGTACGCCTCCAGCACCCGCTGCAGGTAGGGGGGCACTCCGAAATATCGGAGCGCCTCCCGTATGACCCCATGCGGCAGGGTGTTGAAGGCGTTGGCGATGTCAAGGGACACCGCCAAAACCCTCTCCCCCTGGGAGGTCGCCTCTGCCGACAGCGACTTCAGGAGGCACAGGGCGTCCACCGTGGAACGCCCTGCCCGGAAGCCATACTGCGCATCCGCCAGATTAGGCCCTACGCCCTCTAGGTGCTGGACGACCCGGGAGGAGATAATCCTCTCCAGCACCTTCCCGGCGTCGTCCAGCAGGACGAGGGGCCGATACGCGGACGCGCAGTCCGGAGGGCGGCCTGCCTTTTCCATAAGGCAGAGCCGCCCAAGCTTCCAGGGCTTCGGGAACTGCCCGACCGAAAGACACCGGTCGAACAGCTCCCGAAGCCACCCCCCTAATTGGCCCAAGGCGAGGCCGAGCACCCGACCCGGGACCCCATCAGGGCCGGGCGCTCTACGCCGGTTGAGGAGGCGCTCGACTGCCCTCCCCATCTCCTCCTCCGTTATCGGAGGGGGCGGCCCGTCGAGCACCTCCTCGACTGCCTCCCGAGGCGGAGGCATGGGAGGAGCCGGTAGCATCGGAGGGTCGGGGAATAATTCTCCCACGACCCTCGCAACCACCTCCGGCCGGAGGGTCTCAGGTCCCAGGAACGCAGCTTCTTGCGCACGATCCTGTACGGGCGCCCCCATGGATCCCCCTCCAGCGTCTGGAGTAGCTCCTCCCATGCTGCTTCTTTCGCCCGGCTGATGGCAGCCTGCAGGGTCTTCCTGCACTCCCTGTAGCTGCCATACAGCCGGGCCTCCGCCTCCGGGTCCCGGTGCCGGCGTCGGCGGCTGCGCCCGAACAGCCGAGACAAACGGGCGGTGTACGCTCCGCGGCATCGACGCGTCGCAGACCTCCGTGAGGGCTCCACGGAGGCGGGCTGCGGACGCGTCGACGTCAGCCCCTGTGGGAGGGGGCATGGCCCACGCCTGGACGATGGCCGCCTCTTCCGCTAATTCTCGGTTGAGGCGGCTCATCGCCCAGCAGGGGAACTTCGCGCCCCTCCGGGGGCGGGTGCCAATTCCGGCTTGGGAGGAGGAGACCTCGAACCTGATATATCGGTGGTCCGATAAGGTCTCCTCCTCCTCAAGCACCCTCCACCCCCGGACACGGCGTGCGACGGACGGGGTGGCGAACGAGACGTCCACCACCGACGTCCCGTTCCATCGCACGCACGTGGGGACGCTCCCCTGGTTGAGGAGGGACAGCCCTAACTCGGCTGCCCACTCCTCGACGGCCATGCCCCGCAGGTCCGTGACTGCCGCTCCCCAGGTCCTCGACTTAGCATTCAAGTCCCCCATGAGGACCACGGGGAGCGGCGACAGCCGTCTGACAGCTCCCTGCAGGGAGCCGAGATACGCCTCGAACTCCCTCAGGGGCTTGTTAGGGGAGAAGTACGCCCCCACAATGGCGTACTCTCCCCAGACGGCCGTCACGAACCCGGCCCCGCTTTCCCTCGCCGCCAGGGACGAACCCCGACCCGCCACGATCGCCACGGAACCGTTCCGATCCCCAGCCCATTGCGGCTGGGAGGGTACGAAGTAAGGCTCCGTGGCGACCGCGAGCCCGATACACCACTCCGCCACTGACTGCACGAGTAAGTCCTGTGCAGCGGCGCAGTGGTTGAGGTTCGCCTGGAGGAAATTACATATGGACCTATCCATTATTGGTCCATAGCAATTTCCTCCCGCCTGGCGGCGATCACCTTCGGGATTACTCTCACTACCGGGAGGTCCCTACCCTTGGTGGTGGGGGGCCTGCAAATGCGGCTCCCCATCACATGCCCCGAGGGCCTCCCCGCGTCCGCACATACGGCGCAGCGGGCCACCTCCGCCTTACATTGGGCCGTTTTGTGGCCCGCCGCGCCACAACGGTAACACCCGTCCCCCCTGCTGGACGAGGAGGGGCACAAGGTCCCTTATGTATACCTAACTTGTTCTTTACTTACCTACTCCTTGGTGTTCTTCTCGTAGTATTTAATTTTTTATCTCTAGTTGACAATGTACAGCTACGGCATTTTAATTGAATAATGTTATTGAATGTGAAAGTGACACAGGACTTCAATAGAACTAAATAAATAGGAATATCTAACATATCAAATGACTTGTCTTACTCAAGAAGACTATAATATCAAACCGCACCTACCTTGTTTCTTACCTTGTAGTCATTTTTTTATTAGTATATACTCTTATATTTCCAATATAGAAGTGTCTGAGTTCGACTTCATCAAAAATAATTTTTATTTCACATCAAAAATATGTTGTATTATTTTCTCACATAAAACGTTTATTAGCTACATCGAGTATTAACAAATATGGCGTATCGTTTCACCGGCCGTAGTTGGGGTAAAGGTCCAAATAATCGTCCCCGGCTGGCACCTCGGGGAGCGCGGACGCGACGCCAATGAAATGGTACAAAAGGAACCCTGTGGTGAGGCGATGCGGCCCTCGGAGCCCTATCGTTCTTTATGGTATTAGAACGGTTAATCTCGCCTAGACTATGGGAGGGTGTCGGTTTTATTGCTTTTTTGTTAGAGCTCATTAGCAGTGGCAGTAATCATGTTGATGGATATGGGAACTCAATAAGCTTCGGCTGTTTTCTTTTCTGGACACAAAATATTACAAATATCATATCACAAGGTATTTTTTTATACCTGAATTAGTGGTAAGAGTCATTTTAGCGAATTGTTTCAAGTTTTTGAAGTGAAAACTTCTTTAGGCGCGTTGAACGGTATTTTTTTGGCAGGAGATAAATTTATGTTTTCGCGTCATGACATGCTAGTAAGCGTAACCGACAATATACCGTTTGCGCGACTTACGCAAGACTAACGACGCGTAGTATAGCAGCTTGTGCACTTCTAATATTATATTATTATGTATTATTGTTTTGAGCTTTCACTTCTGTCGGTAGTCCTCATGACTGCCTCCATTTTTTTTATTTTAATTTATTTTTAGCAGCCAATTTTCTAGATTATTACTACTATTGTTGAGTTAGTAATAATATTACATGTGCCTAGTTATAATTTCAATGTCAATGTTCTAATAATTGGTGGCTCCCTTGTTAGAACTTTCCATGGAGTTATTTTGGCATCTCAGCATTTATGCTCCGTGGAATATCTCGTCCAATTCATTTGTGCAGAATAACTGAACTGGATTACGTAAAATATAACCAATATTACAAAATATAGAATCAAATAACACAAGAATATAAATAAAATATAAACGCTAAATAAAACTCCCTGATTAATTTTATGTTTGTCTACGTCCATTGATATTGTAAGCATCTGTATTTATAATAAATTAGTAGCTACCCGTAATTTTATCCACGTTTTATTACAATATAAAAGTTAAGAACAACAAAATATAGTACAGAATAACGTAGTATCGATATATAACATGAAAACCTTCATCAGAAAACACTTGGGCGCATTATTTTTAATTATGTATTAAAATATATACATTCTGTTATTTATCAAAGTTTTAAAAATGATTCCGATATACTAAAATAGAGAAATTAATTGGAATCCTGTATTGAAATGTACTACATATTTCTTTAAGTGAAACTTGCTGCAATGATTAATTTGCCCATAATATAGTGCTCAACAAATTAACCCTAGTTTTAAAAATCGTAAGTCACTTTCCTATGCATGGGGCTGGGCCTCTAAAAGGGTGCATTACGCACGTACCATAAACCAAAATTAAAACTTTTCGTTACATTGCTCTCTCACAATAAAACCATTCCGCTTCTGATTAAATACTCCGCATTAAGGTGTCGTTAGTTGAATGACAAATCTTTTCTGTTAACATTTCTTTTTTGCACTCTTCCTAGCGTTTTAATATAAACTCTATTACAGTAGCATTAAAATTGGTTTCAGAAACTACTACACATATCTGTAGAGCTTATAACTTGTTTAATGTTAAACAGTAAAAAATAAATTATGAATAGAGCGCGTGACGATACTATGCCCTGTTTTAATGAATTATATAGGCAATTTCGCCGATTGTTTTATGAATACTTGTCGTATTATATCGCTATAATGTAATACCGTAAACGAACTTTTAATGGTTTGTTTTGAATCAACACTGAAATGATTCTCTTTTATATCTAAATACAGTACATTATTAAATTAGACTAAATATACTTCATTACAATTTAAAAGTACAGAATTGCTTTGAACTAGACGCGCGTGTTAGACTCAGAATTAGCACACGAACATGAAGGTTGGCATAAGTGAGAAGAAGCCTATACTCAGGAGAGATGATATGGCCGAATGAGTTGAGGTAATGGTAACCTGAACAAGATTTAATCTTGAAATTTGTAACACAACGCTTTTTTCTAAATGTTCTACTAAAGTAGCACTTCTTTGCTACTTTGAACTCTTGGGGTAATATAATCTAAAGCATAATAAGCTTCACTGATTTTAGAAAGAACCGCAGTTTTATTTGGGTTATTTAGCCATGATTATTGGAAACAAATTTAGCTTTGTATAGTAATTTACTAATTTCTTTATATGATGATCCAATTTATTATAATAGAAAAGTTAGGCCAGCGCCAAACTGTGTTTGATTTAGCAATTTTCGTTTATAGTCATCAAGTTTATAACAAGTGACTTATTACCGTGATAGTTTTAGATGGTATTAGATATGATGACAATTATTAAATGAATCTTAATTCTCAGCCATTGAAAGTATTGAAAAACGATACTCATTGTTTTTTAAATGGAAATTTCAAATTTTTTAAAGTATAAAATACCATAATTTTAGTCCTTGCGTACATCCAAACATGTGAGTAAAGGCAAATATCTGCCGGGTGGTAGCAATGTGTGGTATAAACGCAAATTGTCAGCATTCGTCATATTGCAAAATACTGTATTTACTCCCCCACGGTACCAGCCCAGCATCATTCATAAAATAATAGTGGCCGTCGTCAAAAGGGACATTTAACAAATGATACGACGTAGTTCTATTGTTAAACCTTTTGTTATATTACCCGTGCTCGCTGCCAAAATCAAGAATGATGTAATTTGAACCATAGGAGTTAGGAAACAAGAAGTATTTTTAAATTTTTACAATATATTTTTTTGTATGCACTTTAAAGATTACTCCCGACTTCGCTTATTTGAACGTGGATTTTTCATGTAAGTGGTTAATAAAATTGACCATATTAAATTTAAAACATTAATGTTCCAGTTTCTTGGTGTCTTAATTTATTGTTAGGTAAATTAAGTGGCTGTATTTAAAATTTTGGTAAGTTAAAGTACTAATAATTCTGCCGATATACTTAGCAAAACTTCACACGCTTGATTACAAAAGTCAAGGACACATTTATCAAAAGTATGAACCCCAGAAAATACTCTGCTGTGATGCGAAATGAGCTTATTCAGCAAAAGTGATTCTTATATCCATGGTGATGTAAAGTTTGCATGTTCATCTTCTATACGTTTGTGCATCTCTTGTCTCATTGAGTTCAAAACTTTGTACAATGGCTGTTGAATGCGAAAGTTTCTGTTATAAAACCATTAATAAATACTTTAAAAAAAATTAAGGTATTTAATTTTCAGGCTACATAAGACCGGATAAAGGATCAAGGCATCATATTTATATATCATTATATTATGGAGCTGGGGCCTAGCAATAATAAAAATATGATCAAAGGAACTAAGAAAGAAATCTCATGAAACATCAAAAGCTTTTGCATATGAACGAAGGAGCACGCATTAGTTATAAAATAAAATAGGCATATCCCATTAATGTGAGCAATCATTATAATATGGTATTATAATACCATAAATATGGTAGTTTAACCAGAAAATTGTTTAACAATTTCATAATTACGAACAAACGGATAAATAAATTCATATTTTATATAGACGCGGATGATTTGCAATGTGTATAGCTAATAAGTCACATGTGTATAATTATTATTTTATTGCTTCGCGTTTCGAATGCAAGTCATGGACATGTTTGGGTGTTCTTTTGCTCTTTGCATTCATTTTTAGTTTTCATCGTCGCAGTCGATTCATTGTTTCGTCTGTGCGTAGGACGTCGTGTTCTCGGTTCTTGCATTTGATTTGTTGTCTGTTTTATGTATTCGATTAACTTTACACCTTATTTTAATGCGATAAGCGATAATTTGTTTTCTTTTAAGTGTTCGTTGTCAGACAACGAAACGTTCTGAGACATTATTATCATATTTGTGTCCGATTTTTTTGTTTTGTTTGAATGAACGGGAATATTTATAGTTGTCATAAGTTTTTTGATAGATCGTCCCTTTTATACTGATACTAGCGGTCCCGACGAACGTTGTCCCGACCTGATAATTGAAAAACCTTGACAAAATATATACCTAAACCTTCCTCGTGAATCACTTTATCTACTCGCGAAAACGGCATGAAAATTTCTTCATTAGTTTTTGAGTTTATCGTGAACAGACAGACAGACAGACGTGGCAGAGTACTTTGTTTTAAAATATGTAGTGATAGTGATATATTTATTCCAGCTGGCACTTACACTAATTTAAAATCATATTTGTATACAAATCCATCTCCATCCATCATTATATATATAATATAATAACAAATACTTGAGACAGCCAAGCCAATCTCACCTACACGTGGTGCACCCTGCTGAATAACGAACGAAGCATTGGTGAAAGCGGAGTGGTAGGGTTCTACAGCCTTTGGGCCTCGACGAGGGCCGCCTCCAGGGGCCCACATCTATGTGGAGGGCGTCCGTGTCAGGGTGGGGACTCGGATGAAGTATCTGGGCCTCACCCTGGACGGACGCTGGCGGTTCAAGCCCCACTTTAAGGGGCTCGGACTGCGCATAGTCAAGGCGGCAGCGGCGCTCGGACGACTCCTCCCCAACACGGGGGGGCCGGGTGCCGTGTCAAACTTAAACAATTCAAACTTTGATTTAAAAATTGATCAGTTATTTAATTCTTTTGAGTTTCAACTTCTGTTGGCAGTCCTTATTTTTCCTTATCCTCGACTCGTTTTTCTTTTATTTCGTATCTAACACTAATATTATAAAGAGGTAAAGTTTGTGAGTTTGTGGACATTGTGGGGGGTAATCTCTGGATCTACCAAACAGATTTTGTAAATTCTTTTACCAATAGAAAGACACGTCATCTGTGAGTGTCATAGGCTATAAATTAACCGGAAAAATGCAAAGAATTTTTTGTGGAAGTCGGATTTGCAAAGTAAGTCGGAGAAAAAACAGTCGTTTCATACGAACGCTGCCTTAACAATGAGAGATATATGATTGAGTTCCAGAGAAAAGTTGTAGAGCTTGATAATGCCTACAAAAAAGTCATCGACAGCATATGTCTAACTTCAAAGGTTTTTTTTTATCAGGGCGGGACAACGTCCGCGCATGCCTTATAGTAAAGATGTAAAGTTTCCGAGTTTGTGAGGTGGTAGGGGGTAATCTCAGGAACTACTGGTACCTGCACCGGTTAGCACGCAGGGAGCCGTGAGCACTCTGTCTGAGTGTGCTGGGTGGGAGGAGCAACGTCGCACTCTGGTTGCGGCGGTAGGTCAAGATCTCTCACTGCCGACCGTGGTAGCGGCCATGCTTGGCAGTGAGGAAGTGTCAAATGCAATGGAAGTCGTCTCGCAGGAGGCAGCGGAGAGGGTCCGTGAGCAGGATCCTTAAAGTGACCCTCTCCGCCAACAGAAGACAGGCAGCAGGTGGCGGCAGTTTGACCGCCTCCTCCCACCGTAGCCGGACCAGGTAGGATTGGTCGGGGCAGCAATATCGCTGCTGGGCCAACCGCTGGGGCGGCACGATGAAGTCTATAGAGATCTCGTGCCGCCCCAAATTAGCGGTAGACGTACACCGTGGGGTTTTAGTCCGTGCGAGACGGACATAACCCACCCTCTCCCCCGGGAGGGTGGTGTATCCATAAGGGATTTCCCCACGTAAAAAAAAAAAAGGGTTCTACAGCCTGATTGGGTCGCAAGCACCATGTATATGGCGAAAAAGTCCGTCATAGTGTTTCGCTTCTGCGGGTCGCGTTTCAGGATCAGCCTATGCATATCCAGTTTTTCGCAGGCCGGCATGACAGCGGCAACCAGCGATGGTTAGTGTGTCACTCGGTGGTCGCCATTGTTTTTGGATTGTACTGTGCTTACCATCAGGCACACTGTAGTCATTTTCCTGTGCTACTATAAAAAAAATCGTCTGTCCGTGTGTATGTGATTAAACACTCCCTAAACGGATCCACAGATTTTCTGTATGTATTCAGGTGGATTCAAGAATTGTTTAAGTTCACAATCTTAATGGTGGTAGAGCTACGCTGAAACTATTACTGGTTTCAGCATGAGTGGGTCGGCTCGCCCAGGGTAGTACCACCCTCTCATAGAAAACCGACGTGAAGTAACAGTGCCAGCATTGTTGCGTTTCGTTCGGTCAGTGAGAGCGCCGGAGGCCCACCTACCCTCCCCTCTCCTTCCCCTCACCCTTCCCCCCAAAGGATGGCAACGCACTTGCGACTCCTCTGGTGTTGTTAGTGTCCATGGACACTGGTTGATCACTTAACATCAGGTGACCCTCCTGTTCGTTTGCCATCTATCATAAAAAAAAAATGAACCGGATAGGTGGCGCTGCGGTTAAATTTTATGTCTTTTTTTATCAACATCCGCTGGGCCCGCTAGTATAGATATAGAAAATGTTTATAGAAGTGACATATTTAAAAAGATAAATCAAAGGGATGATGATAAAGATTTGTGAGAATAAAAAATATTTTTATCGAAATATATTCTTTCAACTACAACACGATTTATTGCGTATTGTTTTATGAATGCAACCGGGAGTCGACGCGTCGTTTTGTTGTGCCGCGGATATTCAGCCTTATTGATAGCAATCGACACGTGGCCTATTGTGCTACCGGTGGCTGGTGGACCGGAGTCCGAGGGACGCTCCCAGGGCTGGGCACGTGCACTTCATTATTTTCGCGCCAAAATGTTCCAACATCGCTTTGTTAGGAGATTAGGCGTGAATAGGGTGAGGTGTTCGCCGGCACCCGTTTTTATTTACGTTTAACGATATTAAAGATAAAAAAGGATATTAAAATCTAATTGTTCCTTAGTCAGAATTTGGAAATATATTTCCTGACTTGTAAACTCAGTGGTCTATAGGAATAGATATAACAGTAGTCTAAACTAAGAAAAAAATTGTGACCTGACTCCGGGCACCTGGTAGATGTGAAATATCGAAATTATTTTGTACAGGTAATATGCATAAAAATATATTTTAGGACAGAAAATAAATATAGCATAAATAATAATAAAATATGATTTTTTTTTAAAAAGGTGACTATTTATATAATCAATATTTACATTCATTTAACACAAAAACTGAAATTCACGACACTTCGCCACGCCAACAGTCGGTCTGACCCACCACTATGGATTTTACACATCAACAGAAATTTTCTATGCATTTAGTAATATTTTATGCTAAAATTAATTGTTTTAATTCTATTGACTAATGGTCGAACCACTCAATCAGTATACTTAGATATATCAATATAAATTCCGGTATCAATAAATGAGACACTTATATGTTTTATTTTATATAACAGTAAAACGTGTTATTTACATACGGGAATATTTAAGTTGTAAGGTAATATATTAAATATTGGCACTGTTATGTTACAAATTATAAACAATTAATTAATTATTTTACTTAACATATTCAGAACTCGTGTAGATAAATATAAAATAGTATATGTAAATAAGTGTATTTTTTACAAATGTAATATGAAAATTACCGAAGTCCGAAAACCGAAATCATACTTGTCTCTCTAGAAATAAATTCTCAATAATGTACATATATATATTTTTAAATAAAGCATAAATATTCATTTATCTTCCAATTTACTGTTCGCTTTAAGATGCTCTTAAAACATATATATTATTGACAATTTATTTCCAGAGAGACAAGCATGACTTCGGTTACCCTAAATGAGCGTATCGATGGCTGGTTTGTTTTATACCGTTTTCGTCCCCTTCATTAATCGCCCCAATATAAAAATATTGAAACACGCGAGTGCGCCGGTGGGCGTCACCGCCGAGTATTTATTATTTTACTCGCCTTTGTACTAGCCAGGATTATAGTCAGTATTTAGATGAAATTGGGGATAACGTTTGTTAATCTCGTCTTTCTATTGTGATCGTATCGATTTTTTGTGAAAATGGGTTTGGGTTTTGCTGTCGTCTGCTGATTTAAGGATGATCCAATCCCAAAAACTGCAAGATTGGGCCATTTATTTGGAATATAGATTTCGGTTTTCATATTAATTTTTTCTAATACTCTATGAGTTATACCACAATCTTATTTCATATTAAATGTCGAAGTGAATTCCTAAGATTTTTTTTTCATTTATTTATTTTTCCTGCAGACTTTTAGCCCGCACCGAAATTATTTTAACTGTAGTGCAGCTTAAATACAATATCAAAATGCACAAGACAAAATATCATTATTATACTTACATTTTAACTAGTTACACCTAATTGTTAATGTATTTCTTTTTATATTGCGGTTCCATTGTTATACTTTATAGCCATTTTAAGGTTGTACCTCAGTTAACACGTGAAATCCAAAGGACTGGCTTTCGAGTACTGCTACTGATATATACTAGTGAATACACAAATTATAATGTGAGTTACAGTTGAAAAACAATGCTATAGCCTGATAGTGGACGTACTCGCCTGGATAACTTTTTATTATTAATAGGTTTTAGTGTTTGATTACAGTCTCACCTGATACTATGTGACAATTTGATCTAACACGTAAAACGTAGAAGGTATTCGTTTTTACATGAAGTTGCCAAAACTAATAGATGAACATCTGCTTCAAGAATGCCCCAGATATAGTACGAAGAAATTATATAATGCTTTGTAACAATTTTTGCATAAGTCCCGTCGATCTTTTGATCTCTTGATTGTACTTTGTATTCGTAGATATGTAACAATACTTACACTAGGCAATTCTTCAGCTATTACTTTTGAAAGCTATGATTAATTACTAATTATAAAACATAACTCCAATATTAAGTACTGAACTAGATGTTACAAATTATCACATACTCATTTTATTCACAATTTTTTTGATAGGATATTAGACTAACTTTTCTGTTTTTATTCTTAAACTTGTATTATTTCACTCTATATTCTTTGGTTTTTATAGGTAAGTTTCATTTTACCTAATATAATAGTTTGATTATAATTAGACATGCCTCCGGTGGATTAGAAATAATAACATCGAATAAGAATTCTGAGATACCGTAAAATATAATGGGTATATATTCATAAGAGAATGTGTAATACTTAATTAGTTTGGTTGCCGAAGTGTAATGTACAAAAAGAAGATGAACACAGTTCTAGAAATAGTCATATAACTTATTCGAAAGTTGTCGCAATAAAGAAATAAGTATACTATCACATGTATATATTTCTGTTATTACTCCCACATGTTAACCTTCTCAAAGTAACGATAAGAAATTTACAGGAATTAGATATATTTTTAGATATGAGAGTATTCCAAAAACGTTATATATTATATTCGATATAGATATAAATCGATATAATGTATAATACATCACTAGTCGCGCATGCGCGTGGGTGCAAATCTGTTGCGCACGAGATTTTACGGCTGCGTTGTTTTATTGCCATCAGAGATAATAGTTCGCGCAATATTATAATGTTATTTTCAATGCTTAAAGCCGGTTATAACTAATAAAACTCAGTTTCAACTAAACGTTTTATAGTGTTCCTCCATTTATAGGATTGTTTCGTATTTTTCCAATGGCATCATACTTAATACACCTCTTCCTCGTTCCCGACTAAAGAACAATGGAAGAATTTATAGGAAGAGAGAAAGGCTGTATTACAACGAATTATGAGATCTCCGTTTACCACGATGCTTTTATATCACTGTAATCTTTTTAGGGTCTCGTGTTATGACAATAGCAGTCAATTACTGACGGTTAATGATTCGGCAAAATCAGTATAAATAGAAAAACGTGTGCGATTAGGAAAAAAATCCTTAACGTAAAGTAAGGAATTAAATGACAAAGTTCCATTTACTATTCTTTGAAAAGAAATATTTTAATGATTACATATGGAATAGTGAATTACAAACTATATAAAAATACTAAATAAATAATAAGTTTGAATTGAATTTTCACACTTAGGTAGTTACGTTAGTATTGTAGTAGTAGTATTGTTAGTAGTATTGAAGTTACACAAACGGCAGCCCACGATGCTCCTCTGCTCAAATTTAAATACTAGCACGCACTCACAATTCTATACATGACTTTTTAATGCCAAATAAAGCATAGCTTGTAATACGGTAATTAAAGAGACGAGATAAGGATATCTAGTATCCAGACGGAACTAAAAATTATGTTTAGCACCGACAAATCACTTAGAAAGTACATCAAACCCGCGACCTCTCGACTCAACTAGGGCTTACTACCACCCTGCGACGAGATATGATCACTGTCGACAATATAATCATACTTCTTTCAATATATCTGGATAGGCCCTACTCCTGGACCACAAACAGTTTTCCCCAAAATAAAACAAAGGTGTCATAAAACAATTATATGTGGTAATAAAAAAGCAGATACCACTCAAGGGGTTGGTTTATTTCAGGGTAGAAATTATTCGGCTAACTCAGAATAATTATTACAATAATATAATGTTTTATTTAACTCCTTAAATAATTGAAAATCAGTGAGCAATACGCTTAAATCCACAAGCCTCAAAAACGTGTCCCGATTGAATTGAAATTTTGGCAACGATATCTAATTTAATTTCATACAATGCAGTTATCTCTTAAAGTTACCATTTTGGCTAGTGCACTCTCACGTAGGACATTAGCACGGGTGTCAGCTAAATAACCCTCTCACGCTGCCTGTGTTCAAAATGACCCCGGTATATTTTAATAGGTTGAGTTAAAAAAAAAGTCTTTAAACGGTTGTAGATATCAGTAAAATATAATGAAAATAAAATATAAAATTAATTTTATAATAATTTCAGGTCGAGTTTATAAGTACTTTTGCGTTTCTTTCTATTTTAATAGTTTTTGATTAAAATATTGTTAGTAATATCATCGTTTTTATAGAAAATACACTAATTACATAGTACATTAACCCATACTAAATACATGTACGGATGGTATACTTGTATCTAAATCTACCTAAATATATTTTGCATAAATGTATACATAGTCAGATAGCTTGCTTGAATAACTATTTTGTTTCGAATTTGCGGATTTTGCATAGGAAAAGGTTCGGCCAATGTTTATATTTATGTTAAGTGCCTCCTGCTGCTCCAAACCTAGATTTTTTTACATCATTGGCAGCAAACGAACAAGTGGGTCACCAGATGTTAAGTGATCACCACCATCCATAGCCACTTGCAACACTAGGGGAGTCCCAAATGCGTTGCCAGCCTGTGTTAGAAGGGAAGGGAGACCGAACAAAACCACGAACCAATGCAAGCACTGTTACTTCACCTCGGTTTTCTGGGAGAGGGTGGTACTACCCCGGACGAGCCGACGCATTCATGCTGTAACCAGTAATAGCTCTACTACCTAAAAAGTAGTTATTAAAGCTGTAAAGACCATTAAAAAAAAGTCAAAAAAAGGTCAAATCGTCGTACCGTTCACATTTCTACAAATAATTCGAAAGTTTACTCAGTATGACATTACTGTATCTGCTATATGTATAAGGTAAATTATTTTATTATCGTTACTATCAAGTATCAATCGTATCAATAGTATCAATCGATTGACCAATAAATACAGAGAAGTCATCGTGAATACAATCCCGTCTTTGTTTTCTTGTGTCTGCGTTTTTCTTTTAAATTATTTCTCAGGTTAAGGTTTCCTCACGATGTTCTCCTTCCTCGTCAGCCGATAGCGTTACCAGTTTAAAATAGTAAATGTACGCGAATCCCGAAATATTAATCGGTACATAACTGGGTTTCGAACCTACGGACATCCGATTGATAGTTCCATCGATCAAACTACTCGTCCACCACGACCTGTCGTCATTATGGTTTTATTAATTGGTCGAATTATATTTCCTCCGTTTTGAGTTTTGTTAACCTTATCGCGAATTAGCAATAAATTCCTGTGATAAAGACAAAAGATATATTATTTTCTGATATAAATACTTTAACCAAGAAAGCATATTAGTATTTGTTTTATTATATCAGTTTAACAGTGAACAGTTATATTGCTAAAACACAACTTTTGTTTTTGTTTTATGTAACTCAGTTCCTCTCAACTGTTCATAAAATTAAAAACAAATTTAAAAAAAACTTTTTATACTCACATTTAATGTTCTATTTCTTATGCAGTTTTATATTATGTAAAAACTTCTCATTGAAGCAACTACTTGAACAACTATGCAACTTAAATTTATAGAATAACTAGCGGGCCCGGCAGACGTTGTGCCACCCTGATTATAAAAAAATCCGGGACAAATTATATACCAAAACGTTCCTCGTGAATCACTTTATCCACCGGTGAAAACCGCATAAAGATCCGTTGAGTAGTTTTTGAGTTTATCGCGAGTTTGTTTTATACTATGTAATGATAATTATTAATTCTAATAAAGTGATAACGCTTACAACGTTATCAAAGGGGAATATGAGCTACGATACAATCTGACATATTTTACATTAGAAATGTTCTGTTTCATTTTATTTAACCAAGGACTTAGTCAGGAGTATATGGAAGCCAAAGCTCATTTTTTACACAACATAGTAATTTGTATAAACTCCAGCTAACAGCGAAAAAAAGTAATGGACTAAAGTATATTTGACGACCTTAATTAAATATTTATATATATATAGTTTAACTGAAAACAAACGTGCCATAAGTTACACAAGTATTTAAATTACATAAGAAATATTTTCTCAGATAGCACACAATGTTACGCCAACATAATATTTATATAATCAACATAACTAATTTACAAATGACTATACGTTCAAGTAATACACAATCACGTAGAACATTAGCAGTATAGTATACTATGCAAATGGTAACCCTTGAACAGCGTCGAGGGTCAAAACGACCCTTCGCACTATATCAGATCGAGGAATGTCTCTGAGAAATGTATGAAACAGTTAAGATTCCCAAATGGGCCTATTTTATGAGTCGATAGGAAAGTGAATTGAAATACAAATCTTTCACTCATTGAAACGTGTTAATATAATATAATAATATATATTATATAATATTATCAATAATTCTCAGCACTTTAGTCGTCGAAGATTTTTTTATTTTTTTATTTCAAACACGTAGTCAAACGATTCGCATAACAAAGCATATTCTTACTATCTCTTTAATTTTTAAAGTTTTCGATACAAAAGATAGCTGTATGATTTTATTACAAGGTATCTATACTTTAATTACTTATCCTGTATGAATAAAAATTTACAGAAATTCATATAATTGTACATCGAGTATGTATAGTTCTAAACACAAACGGTTTGGATAGAGATCAAAATTAAAGCCTATACTGAAACAATTATACGTAATAAGAGTTAATAAGGACATACTATATTCAATTTTCATTACAGAAAACAAATGGTTTTTTACATAACATTTATAGTTTCTAGCATTTTGGACTAACCATTTTGTAATTTTTAATACTTATTATTCCATTGATTATTTGCTATTGAAGATTAAATTTAGCGATTCTTTAAATCTACTATAAAAATCATTACTTCCTTGTAGTGTTTTGAAACAGGCCGCCCTAGAGGGCCAGAGCGCCGCACCGCGCCGCGTCGTCCGCGGCCGCCGGGCGGGAGGGCAGCAATCAATACGCGAGCGAACACCGACTGAATACTAAACAGACACCAGGTACAGGCTTGCTGACTGCGCCTGACGCTTGCAACAGATAACTTTGCACCGCATCGCAGCCTCAGACTTAATTACTGTTCCAGTGCTCCGGGGTTATTACTTTATATTTGTAACGTTACTCGTGCACTTACAAATATCATTTTATACATCTTAAATTGACTTAAAGTGTGAAATATATAAATGATTAATGAGTAAATATTTACCGATTGTAAACCAAATAAAAATCTCTGTTAGCGTTCTAGATGGAGGCCATTAAATGATAACAGAAAGTATTGACAAAAACTGTGTTTATATACAAAAATAATATTAAAGACTAAAGTCTACAATACAACACTGAGAATTACAAGAATGTTTAGAGTTCTTTCGAACAAAGGTGAGCTATTTAACTTAAAATACTATGATATATTAAATGTGTATTATATTGTAGACTGCATTAACATGGAATATAAGATCGGCCCAGAAATTAAAACGCTTTTTATTAGCGTTGCAGTTTTTTACCTCGCGATTTCAGCGAATTTTCTGCTTTGGGTCCCAAATAACCAAGCGTCTTGTCTCACGGCTCGTTTGCACTATTACTTTGTTGTCGCTTAGCGTATTTCTGACCGATATTTAGTATGGTAACTGCTTCTAAGTGTCGTAACATGATTTTAGGTGGCCTATAATCTTTCTAAATAAACAGGTTTTAAATTTCGTAAATATAAAGTTCTAGTATACTAGTAGTAAGGAACTATCTCTGGAGCTGCATTTACTTAATTATGTTTCATTCAGTAAACCAACTGAGAAAGACACACTTGCTGTTATAATTTTAAGTCGCCTGATTAATGTTTCAGCCACATTGAGACATCTTCAAAAGCATCGAGCGTTCACTGTTTAAAAGCAAACAATGAAGCACACTCATTTCAAAAGCCAATCCAATCATCTCAAACAGTATCCGAGACAAACTCACACAACCCTTGAGAATACAACCAAATCAACTTACCATTCTGCGCCCTTGTTGACTTTTGACGTTTCACTATATTGCCAATGTTATCTTAGTTTACTTAATCAGCAGCGGAACGCAACCGATTCGATGTGGTCTCCCGGGAGCGCTAACCGGTTAACCGGTCCCGTGGCCCCCGGACAAAAGGGGTTTTCCTCCACCACTCTCAGAGGAAAATATTCCTTATCTTTTTAATTATGGCGCAGCGGTTCTGCTAGATCATCAGTTTTAATTTTCTCTTGGCCCTGTGGGGAATACGATAAAATATGTGTGTATGAAGTGATAACTTAATAGCCTATATTAATGAAATATGGAACTTTCTGGTGGTTTGTGTATAAAGTTATAAACGAGAAAAATTATGTATACATCAGTAGGTAAATAGGTTAATCTTCTTTGAATTACAATTCATATGTATATTATTTTACTTTATATATGAAAATAAACATAGTTGTATTTGAAATCGATATACCATCATAAAAGTTGGCATATATATAAGTGTTTTTGCAAGAATGTTTTTGTGCTATTTATTTTATTATAATTCGTCACTACATAGAGTTAACCAGTACTGTGTTAGTAAGTTATATAATTTCTAATAAAAGTTTACGCATTTTTTAGAAGCTTGTTATATCCTAACGATCAAATCTTAAAATGTCCTAAAGTCAAAGTACCTATAATATACCAAAGTAATACATTTTGAAACATAAGAATAACCGTCATATTTGTTCGCGCTTACAACACGTCAACTAACCCTCAAATCTGGTGTCAAGCTACATCCCATCTGTCACTGCACGCACCGCCATAAAAACTTAATAAGCGATCCGTCACCATAAAATAACCATTAAAAAGCCGTCGGACGCTTTTAAAAATGCATCAAGAAATGAAATCGGTAGTTAATTACCAAGAGACTTCGCGGATCAGGTTTCACTAGGGTCCGAATGGAGGGAGAGTGTTAAATCACATATTTCGCACTCCTGAATAACTGCACTCGGAAACACAAACGAAATACTCCATAAACAGCACCGTCATCTTCAAAACAGCCCCCCTGAATACTTCAACTTTGATATCTATGCAAATATTTACTATCAGGGCACATAACAGGTAGACACATAGCTCCGACCCCGTTCACGAATGAACGCTTGAGTGACTCCTAACGAATCATTCGCTCGCCCTCTCGTGTTTACTCGTCGACTAGATACCTATAGGCAGGTATTAACTATACGAAGCGAGTATTTACCTACGAGATATGCTCGAGATCCCAATTTGAAATTTGCACGTTGCCGGTCTGAGCGGCCCCCGGCGCGGCCAATCGCAGCGCGGACGAGGGAGCCTTGTTCGAGTGTTAATTGCGTCCTTGTCGTCGCATTCGGTTATGATTCACGTTTCATTTAGTGATTTTTACGAGACTCCAAATTGATTTATGAAGAACAAATTGAAATAAAATGAGGTTTTACGTAAATTCTGTTTGTATATTTTACGGTTACATTCATAACTTTTTGAAATTTGTTGTTGGTCTAGTTTCTATATTAATGAATCTAGGAAGGAATCTGTGAATGATGAGGAAGTCTCGAAATAACGCCCTTCTCTCTACAAAAATGAATGCAACTATAACTATATATTTTTGCAAAAATGTGTTCTGTTATGTTATTTACAATAAAAATATTCAAGAAAATTATCACTATTGTTTGCAACCCATAGTTTAGTATAACGCTTTTCCACGTAAATAAGCGAGTGCTTTCCAAAATCTAGTCGTGGAACCACCTGACAATATATCATTTTGTGTATCCAAATATTTAAATGAGCGATTAGATTAGTAAAAATGTATATGATGAACAAATACTCTTTAATTTTAATAATATTTATTTTTTCTTATAACCATAATATACGATAATTAAATAACGTTATAAATATCGAAGGTCAATGAAAATATTTACTTGAATTTAAAAATTGGTTTTCATAGTATTTTAAAAATAAGCTCGTATGTTTATTTATATAATAAAGAACAGCTATACAAATACCACACATGAATCGACACTATATATAAACAATGTATAGGCACACTGGCTTTTAAAAGCTGCCACAACATGCATAATGTGGTAGACAAACCAAAGTGGAAACACTATACAGAGTAAAATAGAAAAAAAACTTTGCCTATTAGGGATACATTAAATTGAAACATTTTTTTTATCTCGTGGAGACAATTCTCTACCAAGCTGAACACAGTTTCTGGACTAACAAAATGGTAATAACATGGCCTAACAAAAAAGTGGTCCATTTAGCTGAATGGTTCAAAATAATTAACTAACGATACAAGATTACCAAATTCATGCCCTAGTGGAATATAATTAATTTTACAAATATCTAGTAAATCTGAAATCGTCAATAAATGCAGGTCGGAATCTAAAGAAGAGCTGGTAAGTATACATAGATACAATAAAGCATTTTTATACTTAAAAAATATATACGCGAACTATTTCACCACAGAACGAAAAGATAATCGAATATGCATATTATTATAGGTCGTTTTAAATTAAGGGACAAAATTATATCCCTTTTGCAATGACAAATAACACCCCGGCGACTTCCTTGTTAACGGATCACCGTAGGGGCGAGCGATTGCACAAAAAGCACTGGGACAAAACGACCCGCACGATCGAAAACGGATTTTAATGCAACACGACAGGGTTAGATTTGTATCATCGGGGGAAACATACCAAGGTCGCTCGGTTTCGGTCTTTGCGGTAGACCGAAATGAAGCTTGTTTTTAGTGAAAGGCGTCAGCTTGTGTGATAGGATTTGTATGGAAGTATGAACTAATCTCCCCCGCGTTTGATAACTCAATAACGTCGCATAATGAGAGGATGGCCTTTGATGCCGGCGCACCCCCCTTCACCGCCACCTCCGACTGGGGAGGGGAGGTGACGAAATCCTAATTGTAGATAAAAAGATAACTTTGATGGACTCTGGGGACGAGGAATATGGATTGGAACTTGTTATGCTTCAAGGCTGCATATCCCTCTCGTGTACCCTTCTCAATTTAATAAAATACTTAATAAAATAACTATTCCTTCAGCCATATTCAAACATTATATGTTTGAAAAGTAAAGTGTTCAGTTATAGAGACCCAAGAAACTAGACCTAAGACTTACAATATACTTTCAGTTGCAAATGGTCAACTATTCCTATAGGCTAATATGTTAACGCAAAAGCTTGTTTTAATCTGTGAGCCAAAATATAAAAACGGTGCAGAATATACTGATTTGCAGATTACATTTTTTAAACGTTAATCAATTAAAAGGAATAAAAATGATAAAATATGTATTAACTTCATTCGGTAAATAGTATTTCAATATGAACGAATGCATATCAAATGAATATACATTAATGTTCCTTTTACATCATTCATATTCTTGAATTGTCATTTTACAATTTTTGTATTACAAAATATATTTAAGTACTCAGCATTTCTTGCGTCATTAACCAAAAAATCTTAACGTGTGAAAAACGGCACAGCTAAAGAACTACTAGAAGCGTACTCGACTCAAGAGGCGATTCCTCGCAGGCGTACTCGACATTCGACGCGGTAATAAAACACAGGGGACTGTAAAAAACTTATCCAGTGACTACGACACACATGTCTATGACGTGGAACTAAATGATGCTAGTTCAATCAACTTATGATGAAGATTATCGTCAAACTGAATTATTTAAAGGGTACAAGTGATTGTGATTAGAAACTCAATCACAAATTAGTATAATGCTGAGAATTTTAATGTTTATTTTTAAAATTCAATGGCTTTCCTCTTGCATGGATATAGAAGTAAAGATAAAATTAACCAAAGAGTACTCTGTTATATAATTGTGAATATCCTTTATGACTTGTCAATTATAGAACTAAAACCATACAACTGTCAACAATAATAAAGCAATTGGTTCGTCTCTAGTATATGTAATGTAATGTAATCAATGCTGAGAAATGGACAATTATCAATCGATTTTTTTTTAAATATATCATAGTGGGCAATCGGACAGGTTGGTCAACTGATGTTAAGTGATCACTACCGTCCATTGACACCTGCAACACCAGGGGAGTCGCAAGTGCGTTGCCAACCTGTCTTCGGGGAGAGGAGGAGTAAGGAAGGGAGAATGGGAGGAGAGGTTTTTTAAAAAGTTTTGGCTCTAATAAGGCGCTTATTAACGTCAAAAGTACAACTGGTTCGGAAAACAACCCAGTCATCGAGAAGAACTGGCAAGAAACTCGGTCGGGTACATTTTTTTAACATATACTCGTCGTATATTTCCAATACCTTATATGTTACAATCGTTTTTAATGGATCAAACCCAGACATCACCACCGTTCACATATTGATCCATTCTATAGTAGCCTTTTGACACCAAATCCCGTTTGACGTGGTGCTTAAACTTACAGTTCGGCAAATCGGTAATATGTTTTGAGACTTTATTGTAAAACCTAACACTATTACCTAAAATGATTGGCGAGTTATAATGGCAACTAGAGGGAGGATGTTAAAGTGGCCGAACTTTGGCTTGGTCTGCCTTCCATGTAATCAGTGAATTGTATCATCCATACTATTTAACTATGCGTATTATGTAATAGATGTGTATTCAGTTTAACTGATAATTTATATTATTATGTTTAACTCTCCATGAAGAAGAAATTTCTTTCTAAGAAAAAATATGGTCCATTAGATAACTTATGTGTAGTACAGTGCAGTGTATTTTTGAAAGCTATTGAATGGTGATAGTATTACTCTATTGGGATTCCAGCAGGTTCCTGTGCGTATCGTAGCTTCAGTTGATAGCCAGGTTCCAAATAAAGTTTAGTGATTTTGACTCATATCAAGGGAGGTCATGGCTTAAAAGCATTATTAACAATAGCGATTCCCCGAAATCCTATAAAATCGCAGTTACCCAACTCAACAAATTTCTAGCGTGTAGGTAACGACCGGGCCAAATGAAATACTACAGAAATTAAGATATGTAGTAATCATGTAACGCATTCATTACGAGCCGTAATGAAGTGGTTATATTTAAAGCAATTACAGAAACAAACAGTTTATGGGTTGTGCGAGCTAATTGTGATGTTATCTAAAAATTTTATGATTTTTTGTTTTGTTTATATATACAAATTTGAACCAGTAGTAACCCGTTGGTAGCTTCAGTTTTTGCTAAAGAAAAGCAGTTATAAAAATAATAGTATGATGGTAGGATTTTTTCTAATGCACGCCTGTGTAGCATCCGCGCTCAAAATGAAAATTTTTGGCCAAACACGTATTTGCTTGTGCTACTTGTATAAGTATTCTGGCAACTGCACTTGAGAATCAGTTCTATCCAGGCTTAACGTGTTGTTATTTTGGACTACACGGTTAATTTACATCAAATTCGATTGCCTATAAACAATAACAAAAAAAATGTTACAATGGTTTGATCTTAGGTCTTACAAAAAATCCTATAAAAAACCTTAGATTTTGGATAAAGGAAGAAATTGTGATGAAACTGTAGGACGGTGAGAGGATGTCCCTAATGTCTCTAATGCATAAGCTAGTTACGCCATTAATTCTGCTTGTTTGACGGACGTTTGTTAGGACGCCAAGATAATAGGCGGGACCTGGCGGACGCGCGGTACGGTCGATACACGATCGACGCCGTCCGCCCGGTCCTGCCGGATTGGCTTAATAGAGGATGGGGCTCCCTGACGTTCCGACTGGTGCAGGTCCTGACCGGACATGGTTGCTTCGGTTGGTACCTGTACCGGATAGCACGCAGGGAGCCGACTGCCGTATGTCATCAGTGCGGCGTTGACCCGGACACCGCGCAGCACACTCTGTCTGAGTGTGCTGCGTGGGAGGAGCAACGTCGCACTCTGGCTGCGGCGGTAGGGCAAGATCTGTCACTGCCGAGCGTGGTTGCGGCCATGCTCGGCAGTGAGGAAGTGTGGAACGCAATGGCCGCCTTCTGCGAGGAAGTCGTCTCGCAGAAGGAGGCGGCGGAGAGGGTTCGTGAGCAAGATCCTCAAAGTGACCCTCTCCGCCAACGGAGGACAGGCAGGAGGAGGCGGCAGTTTGATCGCCTCCTCCCACCATAGCTGGACCGGGGAGGATGGGTCGGGGGACCCATCTTCCCATTGCACAGGTCCGGCGGGAGGAGGAGACGGCCGGTGTGTACCCGGCTGTCTCCTAACAAGACGGGGCCCGGCGGCGGCGCTTTTGCTACTGGGCCAACCGCTGGGGCGGCACGATGAAGTCTATAGAGATCTCGTGCCGCCCCAACTATAGCGACAGACGTACACCGTGGGGTTTTAGTCCGTGCGACTCGGACATAACCCACCCTCTCCCCCGGGAGGGTGGCGTATCCATAAGGGATTTCCCCACGTTAAAAAAAAAAAAAAGGACGCCAAGATAATAGTAGGTGACTGGACCACATATAAGCATGGGTACCCATCATATATAAGACGTAAGATGTCTCGAATATACTTTGGTTTGGGACAATTTTTTTTATGTCATAGTTGGCAAACGAACAACTGGGTCACCTGCTGTTAAGTGACCACCACCGTCCATGAACACTAACAACACCAGAGGAATCGCAAGTGCCTTGCCACCCTTTGGGGGGAAGGATTAGGGGAGGAAGAGGGAGAGGAGAGAGGGGAGGGGAGGTGGGCCTCCGGCGCTTTCACTGACCGAACGAAACACAATAATGCAAGCACTGTTACTTCACGTCGGTTTTCTGTGAGAGGGTGGTACTATCCCGGACGAGCCGACCCATTCATGCTGAAACGAGTAATAGTTTCAGTGTGGCGCTACCACCATAAAATTTCACCACTCCAAAATTCCACCATTCTCTAATAAACCAGCTATCGAGAAGCTTTTAGGCTGACTGTTAATGCATTTTATATCAGGAAAAGCACACTTTTAGAGCGACGATGACTCAGTGATTAGCATATTCGGACACCACCTTGATAGATATGGGTGCGAAACCTTGCAAACGATCCGGAGCTTTCAGTAAATTAAAACATCATGTTTAAGCCATATCGTGGTGGTAGCGCATTTCTAGGACCGCGAGGTGATAGCTACACCTAAAATTTGATTTTTTTTTTTCTCGAACTGACTACGCTATTGACCTAGTAAGGTCTTAACAGCTTCACCGGACTACTAAGGCGAGCGCTTAAGGCACTCAGCCGATTTTATTTGGGCAACCAGCTCAAGGGTGCACGGCACACCGCGGCTGTTGCCTGTTCATGCAATTCGCGACCTATCAAAGCTAGCCTAAGTTAAAGCTAAACTATTTCATACATACATGAGTTGTTGAAACATATATATGTACCAAGCATACATATCTCAACAACTCTTATGTGTATTTTGTATCGGAAAAGATTCTAAACTATTACAGTTCGATACGGGAAAAAAAAGAAAAACCCATCCACTTTATGTGTAAGCGTGTATGCGTGCACGTGTGTGGAGGTTATATGTGTAATGTTGTCGCAGTGATGTAAGATTTTGTGTCACTGTATCGCGCGAGCAGCGTACTCAAGGGCTCCACGCCGAGGGAACGGACCTAGGCTTGAGCTGCTGCCGAGGGAGGCCTAATCTGTTGATTTATTTAATTTTATTACTTTATAGTACTAGCGGACCCGGTGGACTATGTCCCGTCCTGGTAATAAAAATAACCTTAACAAATTATATGTCTAAACCTTCCTCATGAATCACTTTATCTACTGGTGAACCGCGTGAAAGTCTGTTCATTAGTTTTTATGTTTATCGCCAATAGACAGACAGACGTGGCAGAGGCCTTTATTTTCTACTATATAATGATAATGATGATATAAAAAATCCATAGTAGGCGCTCGACCGCTACGACTAATTACATAAATATTAACAACATCGATAATCGTTAACAGGATAAGTACGAAGTAAATGTGATTTGAGAATTATGAAAGCTGGTTCAAGCGTGTTGCGAGCTGCACGCAATATCCTTGTGGCAGAACAAAAAGTATATGTGGACTCGCGCAGGCGCCGTGCGATGTCGCTCGGCCGCCATCTTTGTCGTTCTTTATGTTTTATTTTTTTTGTCTTTACTTTTATGAGCAAAAGGATATATTGTTATGTGCCTTTTTAACGCGTATCACTGGAGGTTGATGCTTGTTTATTATTTTTGAGGTTAATTTATATTATTTATCTTTGGACGCTGGTGAAAGGTTATATTTATATGTCATCATAAAATGTACCAATGTCAGTTTTATTCACTTCTATATTTTAGTATTTGGATTAGCTACAATTAATAGAGAGTCAATCAGAGGTTCAATACTCGCGCCCTCCCTTTTCAACCTGTTCATCAGTGACCTACCTCGGCTCCCGGGAGTAGAGGTAGGTTGTTATGCTGATGATACAGTTATCTACGCTTTTCACTGGCGGCTGGATAAGCTTAGGAATCTCATCGAAGAAACCATTAGCACACTCGGTGATTGGATTCTTCGATGGCGTATAGAGGTTAATCCCGATAAGAGTGCCGCGATACTCTTCGATCCCAAACAACGCGGTAACAGATTACAGCCCATCAGGCTATAAGACACCGACATACCTTGGACCGATGAGGTCAAGTATCTCGGTGTCACACTAGATAGACACTTAAAGTTCGAGTCACACATAGTTAAAGTACGAAATAAAGCCGCTATGGTTTTGGGTCGCCTACACCCGTTGCTTTGCCGTAAGAGTAAGATGTCCCTCAGACACAAGCTCACCTTGTACAAAGTGTGTATTCGCCCGGTCATGACATATAGCTGTCCCGTTTTTGCACATGCACCGCAATCAACTCTAAACAAGTTACAAGTTTTACAAAACCGCGTTCTGCGTAAAGTGACCGGCGCCCCATGCTACGTCCGGAGAGTCGATCTCCAAAAATGTACTCCGTGAGGCGGTGTACTTGATTTGTACATGAGTGTTCGGCGCGAAAACCGAACTGTTCGGGCGGTATTAAATTGAGTTCTGTAAACGAAGTCTGGAGATGGTTCAGAAGGAGCCGCTCGTAAAGTTTACCTAGCGTATCTAATAAACTGATAGGGCGATAGCTAGCGGGAAGCGTAGCTTTTTTGCCGGGTTTGTGATTACCTATCACTGATTCCATCGGAACATGGGGACTTTCTAAGCTTGAGACGCTTTATGGCGGCTGAAACTTCGTCAAAAGTTATCGAGGTTAGGGTATCCGCGGGTGGAGATGCGAGTGCATGCTCTACCGACGAGTCGATCGAACCGATATGGACAGCATCAGTATTATCAGTGTTTGGCGAACACTGTTTCTCTAAACTCGCGTCTAGACATTCTGCTTTATCTATGTTATCGAACGCGGGAGGCAACCCGGGGCCTCTGTCGAGAGGAGGCATCGGAGTGGCGAGATCTGATTTTAAAGTGCGCGTGAGTCTCCAGTACGACAGGTGAGACGGCCGAAGATCCTCCAGAAGCCTGTCCCACTTGTCGCCCCGAATCTCAGAGATACGAGTTTTAACTAATTTACGTAGTGAGCGTAATCGATCGCGGTTCTCTACAGACGGGTAAGCGTCGTGAGCTCGAGTCGCGGCGTTCTTTTCCGTGATCAACGCTTTCACGTCGTCAGGGAGTATAAAGCGGCGATCGTTCGCCGCTTGTACCTCTTTCGAGGTCTCTCTGACGGCGGTCTGAAGATAGTCGACCAGGGAATCGATAGCCGAATCCGCGTCGGCTCTAGACGTCAACACGTCTGGGATCCCGTCTAAAATGTCAGACGATAGATTTTCTTTAAAATAACGAGCTAAACTAACATAATCAGCCACCCTGACCGACGGAGGGGTGAAATCTGAATTGAAACCTAACTGTAATACGACCGGGCGGTGATCTGAATCAAGTTCGTGTACGACTTGTATGAGTCGTACCCGAAGCGTGATATTTTTTAAAAGAGCTATGTCTAAGACTGACGGGCGACAGTTGTCTTGATAGTGTGTGGGTTCCGGAGGGGCTATGACGTCAAATGCGAGGACCCTACCTAGTTTGTCGAGTATCCTCCCGTTACGAGAGGTTCTCGGACTATTCCAGATAACGTTCCCGCAGTTGAGGTCCCCCGCTATAATAACTGAATCTCCTAAGTTGAGCAGCGCTCGTAAATCTGTTTGTAACAACTCTTTGTTCGGCGAGAGGTACGCGGACACTAATACAATGGACGGATGACCGGTCATACCTAACGTACATACTGATACTTCCATATTGGTTAGAACGGGCGGATCTATCGGCATGCAATATAACGAACGCCTATAGTAAATTAAGGTGCCGCCCCCGCGGGTGACACGGTCATTTCTAACTATGTTGTAGTTCGCGATTCTGGGATTGCGCATTTTCGGTTTTAAAAGCGTCTCCTGGACGAGGAGAACGTCAATCTGTCTATCGCGTAAAAAGGCAGCTACTAAATCGCGCACGACCTCAAAGAGCAGAAGATTCCTGTTCGCGAGGTTCATCGTATGCGCTCTCCGCGCACCAGGGCTCCATACGACAAGGGAAAGCGATCTTCAATCTCACATCCCTCTGCGGCCTCTCCGGCGTTATCGTCGAGCCGCCGCGCAAAACGTCTGTGCCCTCGCAGTGTCACAACTGCCAGGTGTACGGACACACCGCACGAAACTGTCTTCTGAAACCCAGGTGCGTTAAGTGCCTCGGCGACCACTCTGTTCTCGCACGAAAGACTCCCCCGATCCCCCGAGCTGTGTTCTGTGCCGCGGCGTGGGTCATACCGCGAATTATCGCGGATATCCCCGCGCCCCGCGCACAAAGCGCCCTCACTACCTCAGGCAGACGTCGCCGTCTAAAACGTTTTGTCTATAGACGTAATAAATACAGGTGTGGGAATACTTTGTCATACATTATTAACAATCGGCCTGCATGACGCAGGTGTGTGAACGTTTGTCTGCGCCTTTATCGGCATAAGCTTCGCCGCGCAAATATGGGACTAACATAAAAGTATTGTCGAAAAATAAAAGTATTGTATAGTGTATACAATGTACATACACTTTAATAGAAGTTAATTTTTGTTTAAATATAAGGAACGTTTAACAAGGTTTTTGTATATATTTCCCCATAATTACTTAATTTTGAAGTTTAAAACGTTGTCAGTCAAACGTTTACCTTCAAAAACTTATGTAAGCCAAAATCCATTATAAATCGAAATCACTATGACTCGAATTTTTGCGCTTCCCTAGTAATTTCGAATTATCGAGGTTCTACTGTAAATATAAGTTAACACGTTCCGTGTCACACGTTGGCCCGTGGCTTAAAGATCAAGTGCCACGTGTTCCATCGGCGGTGGTTAAAAATACACTTACACACACAAATACTATACTTGTAAAACAAAACATCAAAATAAATAAAATGATAACAACCAACTTAATACAAATAAGATTTAAATCCCAGATTTGAAACCATAAGAAATAAGCTAGCTTTGATTCCCTAAGGAATATAGTTAGCGATGATCGCTTATGGCGGGACACATGACTTGGATGCCCGCCGGAGTCCTAAGGGCGGACGTGTAATTAATTTTTAAAAATTTTAACTTATTCGAGATAGAGGTCCACTGGAACTTATCTTGAATAGTTACAGGAGGAGGTGGGCGGGGCTTCTTAGCCGTTGCGGAACCCGATGCGTCTGTCTGCGAGAGCGAGACAGAGGAGGAGTTGGGCTTGCTCGCTCGCGGTCTTACGTTTGCCGGTATAGCCGGCACCCGAACGCCATCTATGTTCGGGCATTTCTCGACCGGGCGTGCGGAGCCCTGGTCGGAGTCTGACGAACGCGATCCGCGGCGTTTTTGATAAGTGACGGTTTTAAAACCGTCGTCTACGTGCGCGGAGGGCGCAGAGGACGCGGACGCGGGTAACGCGATCGACGCGGGTCTTTCGGTCGGCACGGCGGGCGCCGCCTCGTCCAGCTCCATCTCGGAACCGGAATCCGAGCTGGAGCTTGGCGTGGGAGCACGGGCTCGCTCCGCCGGATTCAGCGGCGAATCCGGCGAATCTAAGGACGACTCCGAGTCGGACTCGAGAGCCGCAGAGGCGTTGGACGTGGCCACGCGGGACGTACATTGCGAGTCCTCGGAGGACTCGGATACGAATTTCTCGTACACTGAACTAAGCGACGTTTCGTCGCATCCGTTTGCTATAAGAGCGGCGCAGAACCTATCAAGAATTCTACGATCCATACCGGTGGATTGAGGGGGCAGGGGGGGGACGCGAAACAACCTCGCCTGAGGGGCAGGGGGGCACGCCTTAACGGTTTTTACGGGACTATCCCGAGTCCGGACCAAAAGAGCTGTGCAATGCCTCACAGAAGAACCTACGAAGCCTAGGTGGAAGCCCTACCACTTCTTTCTTGAGCGCCTCACGGAGACTCGACGCGTACTGATAAGTACGATTTCAGGCACTGAAAAGTGCGGTTTACCGGCGCACCGAAAAGTGCACTCTTTGTCACTCCGAAAAGTAACAAAGCCCGGCCTTGCGGCCGCCTACACGATTGACACCGATTGACACCTTGTTCTAGAACACAAGAAATAACAGTTAGAAAAAAGCAAAATAAGCAGAATAAATTGTAAAAAACTTACTCGGCTTGCTCTGCCTCACTTCGGACCTGTGAACAGCACACGGAAAACACAGAAAAAACACAAGGAAATAGCAGAGAGGTGCGTAAGCAAAAATAAAAATTCTCACTCAGCACGTCGATGTAAGTTACGAAAAAAACACGGAGCGCACGTGTGTACGCTACCGCGTCCAGATCGGAACTCCCAATTGCCCTAAAATTTGAAAATCTGTCATCAAGTTCTTATAGATCTCGGTACCTAGATTTAGCGTGGTTACCATCTTAGACCATATGGCTATTTAATATTAGACGTGGTTGTGGTCAAACGCTAAAAGAAGTAGGAAGACACTAAAATTTTTAACTTAACCGTAGTACTATTTTTAAAGTCATCACAATTTAGCATCCTGGCGTGATTACACTCGATATATCTACATCAAAATAAAAAATGTTTAAAATTTTTCACATGTCACTCATAAAAAGGAGAACAAATCATACGATACAAAACAAGTACGCAGATATCACAGTTAAAAAAACGTGTTACATGTTATCGAGGAAGGCCCGCGGCCGAACGCTCTACGTACTTACAAACGGACGGAAAACACGAATCCAGCCTCATGTTAATATTTGAGGTATTTTTATTTGAAATTTCCATTTACACGCGGACCCCGCGATTCTACCCCCCTCATACATATTCATGAGATGCAGCCCCCGTTCTCTTTACGTGTGCGTGCGCGGGTATTTGTGATCTGTTCGATTCGGTAACCGACACAACTAATGGTATTAGTTCATAAATAATGCGATGATTTACTTATTGTTTTGTTATTATTTCATGTAGAACCTTTTTATTCTGAATCTGTGTTGCGTAGTAACGTTTATTTTTATTTGATTCACGTCGGAAAAATATTTGCCAGTTTCCATAAAAATGTCTACTGTTATTACAAAGCGATAACGTTTGTATGTTTATAAGAGGTATTATATTTATAGAAGTGTTTAAATCACTTGTATATTTAATTTGTTATAATTCTATATTAAATTTTTTCCATGACGCGGGCTGCATGATTACCTTGTAGTAATTTTAAATTAATATTTTGGTTAATTTTAAAGTTTAATCAAGTTAAATTAATGTTTTGCGAATATTAAAAAATGAATAAAGTTTAAATAATTTAAAGTTTTCGAGTTTCCAGACCACATTTATCTGAAATTTGCTGGCAATCGGTTCATATATTTACTCATAAAAATATAACAAAGAAACTCGGCTTCGCATTTATCTTATTATTATTATTCTTATGTTACGGAATAGCTAATACGTGTATAATATAACCGAACTTAACACTTATACAGACGCTGTTCCTTATGATTGTGTATCTTAATTGCACTAAAGCCCTGGAGCCAGGGCTAAAACCTAAAGCCAGCAGATTAAGAATAGCTGATTGAGTTGGAACATCTCGCCTGGCAGTGTGCATTAACATATAATATTAAAAAAAAACAAATATGATGAGGTTCACCCAACTTAATATATAAACTATTGGACTACTGTATCATGGTACACTAAAATGACTGAATATAGTGTAAAATAACCAAAGCTAATGAATTAAAAATAAGAACAGTATATGACTAATAAAGTAATTACTAAATAGCTATTTAACACTAGATCCAAGCTTGATACTAAAAAAATACATTATTATATACATATACGTATAATATGTATGATTGTAATTTTTTTAATATGAGCACAATTTTACACACGACCATTTAACTTTAAACTAAGTATTGCTTCTAATATCTATACTGCATATATAACACCCATACACAGAGCTTACTGTTCTGTTCATGACGCAAAAATTAGTTAATTTTGAGGGTGGTAGAGCCACGCTGAAACTATTACTGCTTTCAGCATGAATAGGTAGGGTAGTACCACCCTCTCATTGAAAACCGACGTGAAGTAACAGTGCTTGCATTGTTGCGTTTCGTTCGGTCAGTGAGAACGCCGAAGGCCCACCTCCCCTCCCCTCTCCTCGCTCCTATCCCAATCCCTCCCCTAACCCTTCCCCCCAAAGGGTGGCAAACGCACTTGCGACTCCTCTGGTGTTATAGGTGTCCATGGACGGTGGTGATCATTCAACATCAGGTGACCAACCTGTTCGTTTGCCACCTATTACATAAAAAAAAAGTCAGGTCGGACATCGTACCTGCGACTTCTTGAATCTAAAATAGGGCTCACTACCACAGCACCAAGATTTAGCCTTAATAATAACTGTTTTCCATGAGTACCGCAAATTAACTGGAAGAAAATGCCTTGCAGCGTTAAACACGAAATTGTGGCCACTAATAAGTTTATTAATTTAAAAAAACTTTAAGAAATTGTACATACAAATCTTAACAAACTTGAAAATGTATATCTTACTAGTAACTTATGTTAAAATCGTGTAACTAACCGGACATTATTTACAGTGTTCGGCGTCGGAAGTGCGTCACACGTATACCGGCTGTGACGTCACGGCGACCGCGGACACCGGAAGTGGACCGTGGCGCCGCCCGCCGGAACCGGAAGTCGCCGCAATGCACGTTATCGTCTTGCCTGAGGTAAATGACCAGCTGTATAATAATAATTTAGTATAGTGTTGACCGTTAACTATATTAAAGTAATTCTCAGTTCGTGTTACTTGCATGATCTCAGGCAGTCAAGCCAGTTCATCCCCATGATATAGTAGATATACAAAGTCAAAAATGACTCGTTAATTGGGTCACACTTCGAAATCAATCACTATACCTGTATAGTATACTATCAGATACTTCAGCATATAGCACAGGGTGTATTATAAAACTGTGCACATCTTTTTAGAAGGCAAATAACTCTTACATAAACAAAAATACACTCCAATTAATATATAAAGTTTGAATAATTATCAACCGTGTTGCATAAGCTTCATTTCTGTATAAAGCGAAACTGTTGTGAGGGGACTGAGCCACGCAGCATGGTATATCGCTGACATAAGCGTTCACAGTTCGGCCTTACTCGGTAATGTTTTGTTGTCATAGAACGGTCAACATGTAAACAGCTTGTTACTGATAGTTCCAGAGACAAACACCTTCAAATAAAAACATCTAGAGGTTCATAATATAACTAGCAAGTATTAGCAATAATTACTCTGTAATATATTACATTAAAAATATTAAGAGATTCCAGGATACTAAAAACTTAGAATTCTACGTTCTATATTTATTTAATATAGACAATATGTCGAAGACAGCGTCGCTTACCGCCCCATTACAGTTAACAATAATCTAGATATCTCTATAAACACAAAAACAGTCATCAATATCGGTCAAGTCGTTGAAGAAGAAAAGATTTACGCAGACCGGAATTTTTTATATAAAGAAACCATAGACGTAATTTTTTCTCATGTTCGAAACATAAAATACACAAATCCCGTATAATATAACTGCCGCACGACAGAAAAATATATAACGAGATAACAAGACGTTGTAAAGACGACTCAGTTGTGATAAATAAACCAAATTCCCCGATAAAAACCCTCCCGCCCTTACGTACATAATCGCTGAAGCAAAACTTAGTATAATTAATTTCAAGTACTCAACGCTTTTGTAATAAATCGTTTCATCCTCGTATTTCATCCTCCGGGAACGTTGATACGTCGCCTATCTTCTTCACACTCGTCACTTATTAGCATAATATTATATCACCTGTCCCGCTCGGTGATTCGCAAATGATTCCCCGGTTTTCCGGCTTTTCGTTAATCAGGTGTCTTAAATCGTTTTGGGTTGATATACAATTCTTGTGTTTAAAGTCGAGAGTTAAAGTAGATTTTTCCTTGACAATGATAACACGTTTTCATTGTTATGTTGAAGCGAGAGCATAGTTTATAATATTTGTACAGCGAATAGATTTTAAATTTGCAGCATTTTATATATGTGTATCAAAATACCTAGAAATTGAAGTAAAACTTAAATTAATTATATTGCACGTAACGTCAGCAACGTTATAATTTAAAACGACATTCTCAAACGATTATGGTGGAAAATAACTGCGGTGATTGTATTTTTGTTATAAATATTAAAATCAACGTCGTATGTTTTGTTAAAAACTATAATTAGAATTAAGCTATCTTTCACAATACATAATAACAAAGAAGTATGTTTATTTACTTTAAAAAATAACGTAAGTAATATTACAAATACGAACATACTGTTAAAGGCAACGTCTCCTTGCCTGTCTTTTAAAGACTTAAGTGTAACCTAAAAACAACTGAATTTTCACTGGTCAAGTTCTTGTATGTTTCACTCCATTAAGTAATATTTGTAAACTAGTCAAACCTTCCTATATTGTAAAAACGACTGAAAAAGTATTCCTATTTTTCAAATTAAATAAACCTTTTGGTTTCTTATGACACGTCAAAAATATTAGCATACATACATAGAATTGAAAGTAACTGATTCCGTAGACGATATACTGTATTTTCACGAAAGTAGGTATGTACATCATTATTTATGTACGCACATAGAAGCATCGAGATCTCCTTCCAAGGATGTTGATCAGATAGAGATGGATAAGTAAGCGAGAGGACTCTCCCCTGGGGATGAATCCACGTTACCGGGATCACAGTTAACCTAAGGAGTCGAATTGACACTAAATTTTTTCAATATATCTAAACTAGAAAATACACATGTGTATTTAACGACGTATAATCATTATATATAAAAATGTAATGTCAGGATGAACTCAAAAAGGACACAACAGATCCTCATTATTTATAATTTGGTCCAACTTGAGAGATAAGATAATTTATATTTCGATTAATGAGCTCAATATTTTAATTGCAAATTAAATTATTGTTAATGTTGATTATTGTTATTATTTGTTAGTTTCAGCAGCCTCGAATAGATCGCGCTTTAAATTAGTTTGTTGAGAGAGAACCGTAGGACCGATTGTTATAATTATCTCATAGATGGCGCCACGTTTTAATTTTGAAAATAGTTTATCATGATTTGTATTCAACATGTAATAACTGAGCCACCAAATCGCGTGGCATCGTCAACTACTTAATAATAATAATAATAATTATATAGCAATTCATTCCATATATACATATATACATAGATATTCCATATATACATAGATACAGTTTTAAATAAATTGTTGGTAAACTTGTTTAATAATTATTTTAATATATCATATTAATTATTCTTTGATTGCAATATGGACCTGTTTGTGTAAAGGCCTCATCCATTTTCTTCCAAAGAAGGGTCCTTGGCTAAATTGATCCAATCGTTGCTACCAACTTTCCGCTTTTCTTGTGTACCTTTCCGTCTTACACTTTCTATGGTTCATCTTTTATCGAGGTAGCGTGCAATGTGTCCAGCATACTTCTATTTTAGTGTAAGTGTATGCATGACAGCTATAATTAATATTTTGTTTACAATAAAATCATTGAGAAACTTGCTGTAAATAAAAATGACAGCTTTGTAAAAGTTGTATAAGAAAGGAATAAATAGGCCAAAGAAAATTAAGATCTACATGTTATTAGATCATTAACTATCATTGATGAAGTGTAAATCTCGTCGAGGTAACTCGTTTGTTTGCATCTTGATAGTAATAGGCAACGATTTTCTCGTGGCATATTTAGAAACTGACACGTCGGCTATTATTATTTATATATTTACATGGATGTCGTTCATCTTTAACCTTATCACCAGATTATGTGCACTCATTTGGCTGAACTTGGATAAAAATTATTTAGAAGATAAGTCGATGCCTTAATCAAAAATATATGTGACTTATGAACGCGATCCTATAATAATATAATACAAGTGGGCGCCCAGTGGGCGACATTCCACCATAGTTCATTGATTTTTTTAAGTTTGAATTTTATTAGGGTTAATATCATTGTTGAATGTAGAATGAAAAAGGGTAATTGGAACGTAAGAGTAAAATGATACATACAGTCGAGCATAGCAACCTCCTTCACAACCTTTTTTGAAGTCCTTTATTGACAGATGTCAAAATGTCTTTTTTATTTACATGTGTGTATATATTGTGTAAAATTGAAGCATTAGTGTGAGTAATGCATATTTTAATTAATTTAATGCACTTCTAATGTATTTTATATAAAATAAATAGCTTTCTGCACTTCTCCTCCATATAAACTTTAACTATGCCAAATTTCACGTTCATCCGTTCGTCCAATTTCGTTAAAAAGGGATACAAAGTTTAGGCTTCACGTATTAATATAATGATACCTAGTATTGCTTTGGTAGAAGCTTAGGAAAAAAGTATTTATAAAAAATAAGCTTTTATTAAAATGCGTCCTTTCATTACTAACAATTAAGCGTTTGTTAGCTAAACACCTTATTTTCACATCCCACCAGGGGAGACAGAAATCAAACATGTACCTGTAAAATATAAAAAGAATACAATATATAGTTGACTCCACGCCACCTCAAGCATTAGAAACAACATCAAAGACTCGCTACTAAATTAGACGTTTTGCAGACACTAAAAGATATTTAGCCGGTCCGTCCCCTGCGCCCTCGCCCCTTACCTCTCACTCGACTATGTAACGACATCGCAATAATAGCATGCCATACGAAAGAGTTGTTTATATTCAAGACGTGGTGAACAACTAGAGTTTCCAGTATTTCATTTACTGTATCCTACTTTTGAGCATGGGTTCATCCAATAGTGTCCAATGGGATCCAATAGGATTAGTAACCAATTTTTTTCTCTTTTAAATGTTATTGAGCTAATTATTTCTCGCATGTACGTTCCATTCGGAAACACAGTGTTATGTCAACTTGTTGTAGGATTAAAAACCTGATTCGGTGAGTCACTTACTTCACTTCTACTTCACTTACCTAGAGGCAAACGTGTTAAGTACGTCCAGTAATAAATACATAGAAGATACGACTATAATACGTGTCCAGTTGCCAATACTCAAGTCGCCAAGAAGACTTGAATTCAAAGCTTCAATGAACAAGTTTGGCTGAAATATTACACAGGTCAACAAAAAAAAATTGTTTGGGTGTTTTCTTGCTTAAATTCTGATTCTAGACATTGAAAAACACTTAAATATTCATATTTAGCTCATAAAGTTTGCTTTGGTCTGATTTACGACGATAAGTATGATTTAATTTATTTCACAAACAAAAGATTACTACTACATCTGAACGAATTTAAATACAACATGGGGGCCTACTCCGAGGAACAAGGAGAACGTTTTCACCAAGATGTGATGGACTTTGAACGGCGATATCAAGGGCAGTACAACGAGAATATGATGGGAAATTACATTTGGGGTTTAATACGAGAGAGCTCATACGAGCATAAAAGAAATACGAAAAATATTTACTTTTAGACATCAGTTTCTTGTTATTTTACGTCTACGTGTTATTGTTTATCATAAATCTTGAATAAAAAAGACTCTTGTATCTAAAAAAATGTTTTCTATTTATAATTTACAGCGGAATTGTAGAAAAAATATAAAAATCAATAATTTTTGCCGAAAAATTGTTCTAGTTTCTACAAAAGCAAACTTTACTCGGAAAAAAAAATCCCTTATTTTTGTCGTAGGAGAAACCAAAATTTAACATGTAGAAGTTAGACCCAAAAATCGTGTTGACCAGTGTTATTTATATTTCCGTACAACATTTGTATTAAAATATTCGTTTTAATGTATACATTAATTTATTTATTGAGAAACACCAACAAGATTTACACTAGAATAGTACATAACATGCATTTTTAATGACTCTATATAAGTGCAATCTTAGTTATAGGTGTTTACGACGTATTTATTATATTCTACAGCAAATAACTTAAGTAAATGAGAAAGCTAAAACAAAAACAACAAAAAAAGAAAAAGTAAAAACACTAACCATACATTCCAATTTTCTTTTTATTTTAAGTTACTTAAATAAATTTGTTTATACTGGCTGAGACTATTTGTGAATATATCTAGATTAGAGCTTTTAGATTTAGAATTATAAAGTGATATCATTCTATTTAGTGGAGAGTAAAGGCCTAAATTTGTTCGAAAATACTTCGTAGCGAATATATTAAAACGTGAGGCTCTAGGCAGCTTCGCAGGAACCGTTATATCAACTCTGCTTAGTAGTTCAGGTGCGTCCAAGATTCCATTCATTAGTTTGTACAGAAAAGTGAGATCAAGTAATCCTCTGCGATCTTTTAAAGTGTCTAAATTAAAATATTGAAGTCTGTCTTGGTATGTGAGAAGTTTTTTCCCTAAGTGAAAGTTGTATGTCAAATGCCACAAAAATCGTTTTTGCACCCTTTCTATTTTATTTACATAAATTTCGTAATGAGGAATTCCATACCACACTGCAATATTCCAAGCCGCTACGAACGAGTGAGTTAAACAGCGCCACAACAATGTATGTGCCATCTTGAAATCCTTAGTGTTACGTAATACAAATCCTAAAGTTTTAAACCCCCTATTAACAATACTATCAATATGTATATTGAAGCGTAACTTAGACTCTATTAAAATGCCAAGATCACGAATATTGTTCAGTGTTGTCAAAATGTTAGATTTTATAAAGTATTGACGACTAAAAGTTTTTTTATTGCGGGAGAAGTTAACTACATAACATTTATTGACATTCAACACCATTCCGTTTGTGTCACACCATTTAAGCAAAGTATTTAAGTCACTTTGCAGTAACAATACGTCATTAGGACACTTAATCTGGCGAAGCAATTTTAAGTCATCGGCAAAGAGGTAACACTTCGTATTATAATCTTTTTACCTGGGGCTTTGCTATGTATTGGCGATGATATTGGTAACTGTTACTCAACAGACACAATTGTTGTTCAGCTGCAATCTTTTCAAAAATAATATAAGAGAGAATTAGGCAGACATAAAATTATATACACGTTTATATAAGTCCATACATAAAGAACTAAAATCTGTCCGAAAACATGTCACAGAGATCAAACGTTCGATCCTAAAATATTCCATTTGGCTAGTGACATCCGCGTGTTGTCCTTCTGTTATAAAACAAAACCTGATATGAGGCTACCTTTTTACTATATAAACTGTACTTTATAAACTAAACTTTATATTTACTTTCATGTGAAAGCGACTAACTGATTAAACTAAAAATCATTTTAAATTAAAAAACACTGATACATTTTGGCTGAAGTTTTCACTCCTTTTTCACAAAAATGTAGCTTTGTGACTCCTTGATAAGACACGCCCCACCATCACTGATGCAGGATGATGACCACGTTCTACATTTCCGACCACTTGATCAGCTTCTTTAGAACTGTGAGCGTACACTTTATTATTTTGCTTATTGTAGTATTCTTCAATTGTGAAATTTTTTTCATCGGTAAAGGCGATACTTCTGTGCCTTTCAGCTGAGTATCACGACAGAAGGCGTTTTGATCGATCCACTCTCATTAATTGCAAAGATTGATTTATGGCATGTCCTGTATATCGACGATAAGCACCGAGCTTCAGGTCTTGTTTTATAATACGCGACAGAGTCCTAGCGGGAATCGTCATTTCTCGTGATAAGATTTTTCTAAAGTAGATGCTTTTATAGAGTTCAATAGAAATTCATAAAAACTAAAATAAAAATAATCATTTACGAAATACACATACATATTTTCTCTTTATAGCAGTCCAACCTTTTGATCAGTCATCAACCAATCCCAGAGTCTCACAGTGATTGCCAAGGGACCCTTAATTACCCAACGACCTTTAGTCCGTCGCAGAGGCGTGTCAGGCCCTTAACACTCCACTAACTGGCAATTTGCCGCTGGTGTGGGGGCCAAGACATCACTTCAGATTTATCTGTGACGTCATTTATCCGTCAAACTAGTTATATACATGTATATAACTACATCATAATAAAACTTACTTCAGATGCCACATCTATAGTATTATCAGCTTATTTAAATCCACAGTTGTGCATAAATCTCTTTCTGATCAAACCAATGAAACTTTGTTTGTGCCTGAGTTTCCTCACAAGAGCCAAAAGGGTAAAATATTCTTTTTATTCCTCATGTTATTAGATCAGATTATTAAAATCGATAAACTATGACATATCTAACAAAAAAATACAGATTCGAAAGGTTGTACCCGGAGAACGAGGGTTTAGTAAGAATTCTGTAACTTTTGAAAATGATCACCTTATAGTCTTGCAAGTAGCGTCTCGCGCCGTTTCCCTTTAACGCGTCCCATTTGGCTACGCAAAAGAAGGAGACAGGTTAATCTTAATTATATGTCAATTAATTGATAGAAAATAATAACCTAAGGTTGACATTTATTTTCAAGCTGCTTAATTCAGTTTTGTGACTGAAGTAAGCTGCGTTGTTGATAAATAAATAAATGGGTGTACCTAGATATGTGAAATGGAATAGAATAGTTCTTCAGAAAGAACAATCTATTGTGAAGTGTCCTAATAGCGTTGTTGGAGATTAGTAATATTATATGTATATAGTAACATATAGTGTGTATTTGTTCGTATATATATCAAAAGGCACGGTGGATGTCCGACAACGAATGCACTGTCCGCATGCGACAGGATGTGTTGTTATACTCTGTAGATACCATTAGCTGGTTCGCGTGCTGTCTACAAGCATACAAAGGATGATCTTAAACTCTAAACCAAAATCAATAAGCATATATTTTAGCAAGCAAATATAAATGTATTTACAGAACATATTCGACTGTTAAACCTTTTTTTTAATACAGATATCATACTTAAATAGTAAAGATAAATCTAAGGACACCTCATATGATTAAATCCGCCAGGCCATTCAGGCTATATATGGTGTCAAAAAAATAAATGTGTATTCTTATATACACGCACTTGAAAAATATATAAATAATATAAGCCAATTAAATTATATTATTACATTATTGGAATAGAAATTTACTCCCGTAGGAAATACATTTTAGCTACATAGAACACTTTTTTGGTAGGGAAAAAATTTATGGGTTCACGTGACTGACGAGTTCAACATGTTCGGATATATTGTACTTGTGGCAGATACTGTATATACCCGACTGCATCATATGCGTGTTTGAATTTTTGGATGGGTAAATTTTGTTGTTTCGGATTGCCACTGATGACGTCGATATACTTGTGACGTAGTATATGGACCTGTGTACATGTAATATTGGTATTTTGCAGCTCCTCATACGTTTGATTGATTAATAGACTTTATAAAAATGTATACATATACATATATTGCTCCGAGTGCAAATAGATATGAAAACCACATAATAATTTCAATAAAAATTTCGAAAATATGTTAACACTGTAATTAATTTCAAAATTAAAAAAAGAACACAGTTCTATCGTTCTTTTGAGTTTTCACTTTAGTCAGCAGTCCTTATGACTGCCTCGACTTTTTTTAATTTTAAGTTTTACATTTAACAATAATTATTGATATTCGCATAACGTAATAAAAGATCAGCATGTATATAAGTGCGACGTACAGACAGACAGTTGATGCGTCTCCTATCAATCGTCGGCTACCGGCGGGACGAGTTCGTGTCCTCCCACATACAACGCGACATCTCGCTTTAGGGACCAATATTACTACCCGCTGAACCATACGACTTATACATAATTATTCTTTGCTCATATATTTATTTGACACGAGTGCTCTAAGCCAATTTCGAATGCTCGACGTCAAGATTTGTGACAGTACAGTCTTTTTAAACATATTTATTATGGTGTTCATTATTTACCAAGCTGGCATTTTTGACTTAGGTATCGTTCAGATCGTTAGGTTAGCCTAAAAACAATAAAGAAAAAAAATTGCCGATGCCGTTTAACCGTTTCTAAATGATTATACTTTTTACACTAATCCAACATACCCCATGTTTTCACTTTTTAGATATTTTTTTTCTTGCTTATTTTGTTGAATAGCTTACTAAATATTAATAATTCTCCATCTACAAAAAAATTGTTTTTTCTTAAATGGTTTAAGGCTATAAATTAACGATTTGAACGATACCCTAGGCAAAAAAGCTAACTTGGTAAATAAGGGACATATTAATATTTATATACGTGATATATTGGTAAAGGAAAAATTGAGGCTTATAAGGAATTTTATACAGCAAAAACCATACTCAAAAATAGCTGTAAATTGTACTTAAGTTAAAACAAATGTGTGAGCTAGAAATATTTAAATTCATTCACTTGAACCTTAAATATTTTGAAGGCAATTCGTTGCGGCATTTCTGCGACCCAAAATTGCACTTTTTTTAATATGTAATTTCCAAATTCAGTTTAAGACATGATGGCAATTTATATGTTATAAAATGGTATTTGAAAGAAAATGACAATTTTATAACAATTTTTAGTAACTCACTTTACTGATTCAACAACTTCAACTTTAGATATTTTTTTAAAGTTTTTAGATTTTAGTGTTTGATCACAATATCTCTTGATGTTAGAGGTAAGGTAATAATTAGGTAGGTAGGGATTGTTGGTAATATGAACAACCTAAATGAGGACTGGCTATTAAGTCCCGCTAGCGGAACTAGGTGTTTGGCGATAGATTTCCCATTTGAAGAGAAGGCTAAACAGAATGCTAATCGTGAGGGTATTTGAAAAAGATTTAATACCATGGTATGGTTTCATGAAGGCATTTTTTTTCACTAGAAAGTGTGGTCCGTAGCAGCATTTGAACGATAATCGTTGTGAAATCTGAATACGCCACCGCTGAACCATCATACCTTCAAAATGAGAGTTCGCCACTTCTATCAACTTTTTACTCTAGTTCAGTTTTCCACCACTTGAAGCTCAGACAAAGCCACTAGCGTGTTTAGGGGTAACTGGTTAGGTTAGTACTAACTACTCCATTTATTACAATTGTTATTAAATGTACTAATTCTAGAACTTCATTTATTACGGAACCCGGCGCGATGAATCGTCTCACAGCTAGTCAAGTCGACATTTATTTCCAATACGACTCAATAAATTCCTAACTTGCAACCGATTGTTCGAAGGGCCGGTTCAACTAAAAACTGTTCGCATTGTCTGCCAGCTCGATGTCGCGATATATACTTTTTGTCACTTTGTTAACTTATGAGCTGTTATACGTATTTTAATGATGATTTCATTGATTTCCAAGTAATTTAGTAGTTCACAAAGTTATTTTATCATCTGTAATGAGCTTCAATTTTTTCCACGTCACTCAACAATTGGCAATTTATTTATCAGTTTTTTTAAGGTAATACAAGTTGCAATTGCAACAAGTGTTTTGTCCATCATGTTTAAGATCTGATGTAAAGTATATACTGTCTATTTATAATATTTTTTTTCCAAGCTCAATCAGAAAAATTATATCACTTTAATTTTTTTTTTCTTGTCTTCGTCATTTTATGATAAACGAGTATACAGTTCACTCCTACCATAAGGAGATTCATTATTACTTGTGATTGCTTGTCAAGTGTTGATTTATCTAATCCATTTAATGAAGGCATAATTTAGTTAGTCTCTGCTAGACTTTTGTTGTTTTATCTTTTTCTATATTTTCGATACCATAAGAGGGATTATCTTTATCATTTTGATCAGAAGATCTGTATATAAATAGACAGTGAGGAAACTATTTCTCAGCCGATTGTCTTCATTCTTTTTTTGTTTAGTAGCTACTGACGAGCTTCAGTGTTTTAATTGAAAAAAATGAAAAATATTATTTTTTTCTATGGAAATTCGACCACTGGACGAGCATTCATATTAGTAATTTTCCAGCCAGTCCTAATTTTGGTTTGATAATTCGCAATTTTTCTGAATGAACTAAACAGATTTTAATGTACATTATCATAGGGAGTTATTCAGGTTGGCGAAGTCGAATACTACAATGCATTAGAAAAGCAACAACTACCGCCGAATCCTTAACAGACGGAGACACCACACGAGCTCATTAACGACTATACTATAATTAATCGGAATTCCCAAGATACGGGTACGGGGCCGCTAAAAGCAACTCGGTGTAGTCCCGCGGGGGGGCGCCACCTCTGCTGTGATTAACGCTGCGCGCGCGCATGTTTCACTTAATTAGCCCGAAGACACGCGGCTTTCACACTCGCTACCGACCCTAAAAGGAGATCTCAGTTAGCCTTAATCGTATTTATCAGCCTGTACACTGTTACAACTGAACTTTTGTTATTACCAACCAGTATTTAACTTAGTTTCTAATTAATAAATTATTGCCTATTATTTAGTATTATCCATGGTTTAAGTATATAGTAAAAGACATATTACACAATGATCCGTTAAACTATTAAAATATACATACAAGTTCTCATAGACTAACTAATTGTCGTAATAATCTATTTTTAACTAGAAAGAAGGTAGAATAAAGTGTATATTTACTAGCTTCTGCCCACGACTTCGTCTGCGTGGAATAGTTAATTTGAGCAAACGTTAACACGCAGCGAAAGCACTCAAAAGGAAAAACCCGCGATTTTGAGACATTCTTAATTGATGCTCCGCTCCTATTGGTCTCAGTATGATGATGGCCTACAGCCTTCCTCGATAAATGAGCTATCTAACAATGAAAGAATTTTTCAAATCGGGCCGGTAGTTCCTCAGATTAGCGCGTTCAAGCAAACAAACTCAGAGAATTCATAGAATACTATATACCTAATATATTAAAAAAATACTAAAAACTTTATTTAAATAGTTTTATCAGCGTCTTTTCCAATTAGTTATCATGTCATGTAATTTCATGATTTTTTCCTCCAAATTAAGTAATAAAATAAAATGGGGGTTCTACACCTAATGCAAAAATTTGTCAAAAAAATCATCATTGTATTCTATTGCGAGGAATATACTAATGACTTACCTACATAAAAACGTGTAGATTCCACACTTTTTTTATATGAGCCCAATTAATCAGTCTGAAGAGAGCAATTCAATCTATTCATAGAAAACCTACATCCACCAATATTGGCTTCCACAAAGGTTGTAGCTCTAAAACATTGATAATTTTCACGTATATGGAGAAAAAAATGCACATCCGCTATTTCGTTCAAGCCAGCAATAATTGAACAAACAATTACATACGGAGATCCTTATCTCACGTTACATAACATACATAGAATGTTACAGTCACTGCAAAAACATGACGCAGCTTTTGCGTGCATACAAATAAGAACATCTGTCAAATAATTGGTGTGATGGTGGTGAAATATTCACAAGCCCATAGCCCTTCACATGTAAAATTGATCACTTGATTAAAGGGAAAATAAGTTAGAATACATGTAACGAGTTTGACGGAAGATGATAATTTAAAGTAATACATTTATATAAGTAAAGATATATGATATTTAATAAAATAAAAATATTTCGTTGCCATTTTTTGTTACAAAATGATATTATAAATATTCATATTAAGAGAGCTTCAGTTTCCAACCAAATATTTTCAAAATCTGTGCATCATTAAATTTAAGGACACATTCAAATTACAAAACTACATATCCATTATTCTTAAACGGTAATTATAATAATTATTGTTTGCGTATTATTTATAATTAATATTTAACAGTCAACAACAGTTAACAGTTAAACATGCTACATGCAATGTCAAGATATGTTTGATAGGCAGTAAATAAAAACGTTCACAAATACACAATACCAAGCGGTCCCGGGCAGTATTACTTCATTCCAGGAGAGCCAACAGTGAGGCATCGACAACGCAAATAAAAACTAAAAGAACTCGGCGATGCGACCAACGGTAGCAAAATAATAAGATCGCACAACAAAATAAACGAAATGCTCTTGAAACAAAAGGAACGCTAGCGAAATAAGGCGAAAAGGTTTAAGGAGTGACGCGGTGTGGGCCCGCGTTCATTGTCTTTGAGATCACAGGAGCGGGAAACTATGGATATGGCATTCAAGCGCTGAGTATAATCGAAAAAAAACTATATTTTATTTTACTACTACGGGTCATAGAGTACATAACCAGAAACAGTGCAAAAAAATATCAAACTATTAAAATAAATTAAATCAAATCATTTTTTTTTATTTCAGACAAACGTCCATTTGGTTACATGCAACTTAGAAACTAGAGTTCCTACATCTACTAGGAATATCAACTAATTATTTTTGTAATGCCACAGTGCTATGTTGGTGTACCCAATGTCTCAGTAAGGAGCTGTCCCATCTGTCTGCTACAGCATTTGCTACACTACATCATATATTGAGGACGGATAAGCCTTTAATTAATTTAGTATCAAGACGGTTTGGACAAATATATACAAATATATAACTATAGATCTTATCGCTCAAACCACCATCAAGAATATTTAGATCCAATTTATGTAATATGGAACGTAACATGGTACGTAAAAATGGTGCATACTGATCATATAATTTGTACGTGAAAGGACAAATTTGGTAACTAAAGTGTTGATCTATTAACGCTTATCACATGACACGAATAATGGTTAAAAAAGGCAGTGGACGAATTTTGAATATTCTTCAAAACTAGTTGTGCCCGTAACTTCGTCCGCGTGTAAACTTATGTTAAAAAAACAGTGATTATCAAAGTCATCTGAATGTATTACGTCTATTTACTTATCTATTTTTCTCTCGTACTTAAGTCGCGTTGCATTAAAATTACAATAATTTTTGATACAGTGAACCGATTTCAATGAAATAAAGACTAAATGTTACTCGAAGATATGTTTTATGATTTTTATCATGCACGCAGTACTTTTGCAGGGATGCGTGTCCAAACAAACAGACAGACAATTAGACAGACAAACAGACATGCATTTCTAAAAATGATTGATATGTATTTCATTACTTATTCTTAGACACGAACAATATTTTTTATCACGCTTTTATTAGCTTCTGTATGTATATATGTAACCGACCCCTTTGAGCTCGATTTTGTCCTACTTTGAACGATCAGATTTAATTCAAACTTTGCACACCTGTCAAAGGTCGATGACAATGCAATAATCCGAAAAAAAAAATTAACTAAAAAATGAAAAATAAATAATAGTTTAAAAAACTAAAAAAAACACGCTTTTATAAAAAATCCATCTAAAACCAGAAAATAAAATTTAATAAATTTGGATTAAGTTGTACAAAAAAAATTATAATGACCTCCAGATATCAGTATTTTTATCATTTTTTTGTTACTTTTTACAAAAGTATATATTTATTTCTAATAGACACTATTCTTAATCCAAATTTATTAAATTTTATTTTCTGTTTTTTAGATGGATTTTTTATCTAAGCGTGTTTTTTTAAACTATTATTTATTTTAACAAAAATCTAAATCCATCTCCAGAAAAATTATTACTACGGCTACACATAGCAAGTATTTTAATTGCCTTATAAACTATTTATATTCTACAAAGTAAAGCGCAACGACTCCATTCATGCAAAGGAAGCGTAATTATCACCACACATTTAGACAGACCTACTGATTCACTAATGACTTCACTTAACCAATTGTGCGGTTGCGGAAACCTCCATTTGGTCGCATATATTTGCAAATGGCGACCGTGAAAATTAGTCACTCATTATTTTATTGTACCATTAAAGGCGCGACTCCAAAGAACACGCTGTGAATGGCGAACTTTGCGTCTGAATTACAATGAGGAGTTTTACTAAAATCGTCGAAGGCCAGCGCATGTATGTCGACAGTTTTTGCAATACTACTATGACATTTTGATTTATTGATAATTATTATTCCACAATGTATTCTATAAAAAGGCAAGTCATTACGTAAAAATTTAGCTATGAAAAAATTCCAAGGACAATTTAAAGTGTAGATACATATCGAAACTAAAAATTAAAAAGTTGTATTGAAATTAATGTTATTTATTAACAAATATAAAAAATTATAAGGAAAATGTTTATTCAAACTAATTTTGGTAACCGTTCTTATATAAGAAAATATATAATTATATATAATTCCAAATTATTGGCCTCATAACAATTTTCAATATATTTTATTTGAACATTCTTTAACTTTCATGAATTATTGATACCTGTGTTAATTATTGATTGATAATATGCGCCTATCAGATTTTCTAGTTACGTATGAAAATGCAGTTTCATTACGATTGGAAAATTACATAGTTTTTAGATACGAACTGGTAAGATCTCAAAGATAAATATAATAGCCATGTCCATATTTTATTAATTCGATGTAAGGCAGGAGAATACTGGTTGCAAAAACTGTCGCGATCGGACTGGTCGTGGTACATCATTGTTGGTCGCGAGCCGCGATACCTGCATCGGGTCGCATTGTACCGACACGACCAGCACGTTTCACGTCAATGAGCACTCTTGTAATCTTCTTTACTGTTAACCTTACAATGCATTATAATTATTATTAAATTAATCGTTTTCTGGAAATGTATTTATCTGCCAGTAATCTTCTTATCTTATCTATCTATCTGTACTATAATAAAACTGTAGCAAGGAGAAATTTGTTCATTAAATATTTATTTGAAAATTATAATCGGGGTAGACTTTGTTATCGATGGATAAGCCAAAAATAACCCTTTTAAAAATTTTGTCTGTCTCTGAAAGTACTGAACCGATTTTGACGAAACTTGAGTTTTTAATGCGCATCACACCTTTACAGGTCAAAATTTTGATTTATAAATAATTTTAGGAACATTTTTTTTCAGTAAATGTTAAACGCTATTAAAAACATGAGTTTATCATAGCTTTTATCATATGCCATATGCACACAATTTATCATATGCCCGATGATATATTTTATAAATAAAAATAATTAATTTCAAACCATTTTATTTTTTCCATTGCAAAGAACATATTTCATTTCATTAACCATTATGATATCAAGATTTTTTCTTTTTTTATGTCATAGGAGGCAAAAAAACAGACGGGTCACCTGATGTTAAGTGATCACCGTCATCCATAGACACCGGCAACACCAGGGGAGTCGCAATTGCGTTACCAGCCTATGTTTGGGGGAAGAGGGAGCGGCGAGGGTTGAGGAGAATGGAGGGAGGTGACCCTCCAGCGCTCTCACTGACCGAACGAAACGCAACAATGCTAGTACTGTTACTTCACGTCGGTTTTCTGTGACAGGGTGGTACTAATCCGGGTGAGCCGACTCATTCAATGCTGAAACCAGTAATAGCTTTAGCATGGCTCTATCACCCACCAAACCATTCACATAACAAAAAAAAACAACGATAAATGTAAACCGGTACCCCGCAAATTGTTCGGAAGAACATAAAGACACATAAAAAACTGGCTTATTGAAATTCATCCTCAAAACCGTTGTTAGCTCTTAGACAAATAGTTACAGGCGAGTGACATTTGACGTATCGACTTGACGCTCATATTTTTTTCATATTTGTATTTTTCTTCAATACAATGGAGTGTGAAGAAGTTTTTATACAAGTTGAAAATAGTTATGATAAAGTAAGTGGTAGAGACGATTATTTAATTTTAATTTTACATATTGTGCATGTGCAGATTCTATGTACAGTAGGTTAGGTGTCGAGACAGATAAAGAGTGAGAGAAAGAGGGTGTATATAATATATACTACATACATAAAATTCTCATTTCAATAGCAAACCAACTCAAGGATTACCTATTGGTGTATTAACTTTTATCATTATTTATTTTATAAATATATTTTATCGTTTCATTTACAATTTAACTCTATCAGCGTGATATTTTATAATGTAAACTATACTGACTGTATAGTAAACGTCTACAAAAAAGGCAAAGGAACTTCGTTCCAATTGGGGGTCCATAGACCCCTCAAGCTTTTTTTTACATTACCGCCAATAAATGTAGGTTAGTTTTTATTTTAATTGAACCCGGTAGATGATGCTACGGATGGGTTCTAGACTTATCTTAAAAGATTTCTCACATACAATCTGGGTATATGTTTGAGTGAGTCCCTCGATAATTTGTAATCACAATTGGAAACCGTAGGTGCGGCTGCACTCGGGTCTTAGGTTTAAAAATACAATTGAAATTGGTAATAACCGATTTGGTGCAGACAATGTTGCACGGGTCAGCTAGTATATAAATAAAATTATAGAGGTCTGCAGTTGCACACCACGTAATAAACTACAGAAGAGATTTTGATTTTTTTTTCAAATTTATTTCATAGTAATTGGTGCTTATCTATAAAACAATATGACTATATATCTCCATTAATATAAAGGTACGAGTAGTTACAAATTACAATTTTTATTTGGCAATATCTTGGCATCACGTTAGTCACGTAGTGACGTACGTTTATCGAGTAAGCGTATATTAATATTAGAATTATTATATAATAGTATTAACAAGAAATATTGATAAATTTCTCTCGAACACAACATTCATTAATATTCACAATATTAATTGGAAATATTCTTCCAAATGTTTATGTTTTCATCAATTCATTCAACTATATCTCGTATTTTGTTATTTTGTTAAGTATATCTGGTTTGATGTATATGTTATAGCGATATAAAAAGATATGTTGTGTATCGTATATTTGTTTACATTAAAACAACAATCACTCAAATATTAACAGTAATAATTTCTCTGTATAAAAGGAATCACCCAATGACTCGAACAACAGTCAACTACGTATATGAATACTGAGACTGAAACAATGTATATTATATACGGATAGCGTACTGAAGTCTGTAGTGTACACAACTTAGTGTGTATAAATCAGCAGAGTAAACAGTGAGCGCCCGATACACTGCAAGCATTGCGCGCTTGCTCTATCACATAAGGTTGCAACTCACCGCTTTTACCCCTAACATTTGGAAAATTTTATTAAATTTAAGCTAACAAAAATTATAATTACGAATATATACTTATTTATTTACAAAATTCAATTACTTAACCTTATTTTTTAAATGACTGCATTCTGCCTAACAGTAAGGGTATTGCAATGAAAAAACAATGCAAATCACTTTTGTCAGAGCATTGAAACCATTCGGGATCGCTAAAGAAACATTTATCCACTTAATAATCTTCAATATATTTATTTGCCAAGGTAAGAAGATAAAGAATCATACTAATACTTAGCAACGTGAGGCAATACGGTAAGTGTAGCTACTAGAAATATTTTAACAGATTCTACGATAAGAATTTAAAAAAATAGGATGATCACCAGAAAATGCTTTGCAGATAGTGGCAAAGTGAGATGTCTAAAATATGCAAACCTGTATGTCAATTCGAAAATAGGTCATTATCCAACTATTTAACTAAAATTTAAAGTATTCCATGGGCTTTTCCTTCAACGACTTTTCATTGTCCGTCCAGTACTTAATACTGAAAATCGTATTAATTCAGGTTGGTTTTTAAGGAGTTATTTGGTTTTTAACGCGAGTTGGCAACCCTACTCCTATTAGATAAGACTGTACAAAGGCTTTAACAGGAATTCAGTTTCAACGTGAATTTTACCAGTTTTCCTTAAATGTAGGTATTTTCAGCGTTTTAGTATTAGGTATTTTATTTTTAATTATTGATATTAAAGAAATAATTTTGTTCTTAAATACTGTTTTTTTGTTTTATTGATTATTTGTTCTCTACGTTCAGAAAAACGAAAATTCTGGCAAACAGAAAGCGGGAAAGAACATATTGGTAGTAAAAGATGACGATAACAATTTAAATTGAAGCTCATTAGTAACGCCTTATAGAGTATAAACAATATTATAGTAGAAGTTTTACCGGGACAGTGCTGTGTATAATGTTTTTATTTACCAAATAAAACATTTGACGTCGCAGTCGACAGTAGTCCTTCGTAGAACGCGTAATGAAGAACTTAATTGGATGCCGCGCGTGTGTTCGCACTTATCAACATGTCTTGCTTTATTTTTTCTTTTTAAACCAACGGCCATAAAAATACATAAATGTATATCTACCTATACACTGTATTTTACCACTTAGGCTTAGGCATACACATGTTTCGTTAATATAGTGTAATCCGTATAATAGTAGTTTATACTAAATAAACATAAAGAAAATGCAATCATAATGGCAAACTTTGTTGATGGAGTGGCCAGAAAGGGCAAGGATATTATAATGGATAAAACAATAGATTAACATATGTAGATAGCTTATTTTAACTTAAATTAAAGTAACTTATCTATAAAGTAAACCTACATAGAGAGAAGGCAGAGATTTGAAATGAAGTACATCTGATAAGAGATATCTTTTAATTAGCGATACACGAATATTTAATGTAAAAACCTAACAAATAATCTCCTAGTCACATCTAGAGATGAACATAAATAATATAAAACAAACAATAAAAAAACATCACGCGATACTAGCAGTGGAGTACGGGTGCGTCGCTCGCAATGTTATTCGATTTAACTCTAAATGTGAGATGGGAACGACATAAAATCAATCGGCCGGCACGCGAGCCTCAACACCGAAATAATGTAAATTATTGCTCGTAAAAGTGTCATTTCACGTACAAGTGACGTCACCGGCACGGCACGGCGCCTCAGGTGACCTGGCGCGTCGGGGCGAACCCGACTTTAAAACCGCGGGGCTAAACACTCTCTCACATCGGCCGACTTGCCCCGAGCTTTGTTATCTCCTACATCAGAGTTTCAGTGCTATCTGTGTTTACAATTTTACATCGGGAAAGAAATCGCGTCACCCGGCATTTAGAAACAGGAGTAGCGAAGCCACGTTTGATTGTCGGGGTGTATGAACATGGGAGGCACACAGCGACACTGAGACGATAATTTACATACGGCGGGAAGCGGGACGCGCGCAAGCGAGACGGCGCCCGGCCCGAGGGACCGCCGCGACGTCCCTGCACCACGCGGGATAGACAGAGATGACTATATTATAACCCTGTGTTAAAAAACGAAAAGTGGGCGGGGGATTATATTATAGTAGCGAAAGTAATCGATATTCTGTTAGTATAAGGTTGTTAGACCTGCAACGCTGCAGCCTAAATACGTAAGGTGCTTAGGTCACGGAGACTAACGTGGGTTTAAGGGAAGAGAATAGAAAAGCATTCCCACATATTATATATTCTATGGTCTCTTCACGAACTGATTACTTTGCATATTCTATGCATCACTATTGGGTATAATATTATCGAAACAGAATCCTGAATTCGTAAAAAGTGGATGGACATTTTGTGATGAAACGTTATTCACAAGCTAATTATTTGCCACGTACAAAATCTGCTCTCTTGTATTTATAGGTATCAAATACAAATAAACACTATTTATGTCCTAAATAAACACTTGTGAATGTTACATAAATTACCACCAAAAGGGAAAACAAATATGGGCAAAGTGCTAACGTCTTTATTTAATTATAAATTGAATATATTCTTGTAATTTTAACGTACGTAGTAATATATACCCATAATATTATCTCACATAGATACAGAAGAAATCCCACGATAGGTCCATGAAAACGTGCGCCGTGAGAACTAAAGTTTAAATAACAAAAGAAATATACCTACATACCGTTTATAATTCGAATATAAACTTGACACTTTAAAATTATTCTATTGTTTTAATATATTAAATAATTCTCCATAGGCCAAGGTCGGAATATACTTCTGGGATCTGTTTGGATTAAGTTTGGTCGATTTGTGGAAAGTTAACTTTGTTTAAATACTTGGCACTGTTTAAGATATTTTGTATAGGCGGAGAGCTACTTGCGGTTCGAACTCAAACGCTACTTACCTAACTGAAAGTAAGAAATATTTAGAACTATTAATTTATTAAGATTCTATTAGGTGACGTAGTCTTTTGCTTACACCAATAAAGGGACAAAAAGACTCGAAGAAGTGCCATTTATCGCAAAAACAGTCAAACATCTTTACACTTTCACACACTTTACAGAGAGCGTTAGGGTATTACAGATTTAATATAAACGATCTATTCAGAAGGTCTCCATTGGTTATTAATAGGAGAGGGATTTCAAAGGGCCTGTAAAGTGAAGATGCAACGTTGAAAGTAAATGAGCCGTGGGGCATTTCGCGCGTAATTTCACGACGAGGCCATCCGGGGCCAAGCGGACGGGTCAGCCCGCAGATAAACGATTTTATGTTTCCTTACGGACTTGTCACTGGACCTTGTGGAATATATTCAGCAATCATGATACAACTATTAACTAATTGATGTTTTCAACTAATAATATCATATAATTCTTTTAAAAACCGTGACAAACTGATCGTCCCGTGTTTCGGAGCCAGTAAAACCATTATGAATTTTTTAGGTAATAGTTTTAGGTTTTACAATAAAGTGCCAGACTGTAAGTTTAAGCGCCATGTATTATGGAGTGGATGAATATACTGATTTCTGAAATTGGCACCTCTCTCTGTGCATCTTCTAAAGACGATTGCAACGTTAATGTAGTTTAAATATATAAATATGTTAAAAAGATAAACCCGATCGATTTCCTTGCCGGTTCTTCTCGATGACTACTAGGTTATTTGTCCGAACCTGTGGTAATTTTGACGTTCATAAGCGTATTCTCAGGGCCTACATTGAATAAGGTACTTTTGATATCGATTTTACTTAAAAAATCACCTAGTTTAACATAAACTTAATTATGACCATATATTATTAAGTCCAATCATTCAGAAAGGTTCAGATAGACCTAAAACTTGCTGCTTGCGTGATATAGTGAGACTATATTTTACTAACCAACAAAACTACGACATTACACTTCACATCTGTACACCCAAATCGTTGGCAGAAAGTTTTCATAAAGACTTTTCTTTTCATTTTCTAGCTATTTAATATAAAATTTATACACGAAATACATATACACATATATGCTATACTAGATTTTATCCGCGGCTTCGCTCGTGATAATATAAATTAGACCTATATTCAGGGAAGAGTACTTTTTCTGGATAAAAGGTACCATATATATAAGGTACTCTTGTGTCTACATGACACCGCCTATATGGATTACATGGTAATCGGTTGTTTATTAAAGCCGTGAAAGCATAACAAATTAACAAAAGCACATTCACATTTATATATTAGTTAGGTTATTTACAGTTGGTTCTGGCTCAAACCGAATCTCACTGGCACAATATATTCTTGCGCTAGTTGTCATTTCAGAAGAATGGCATTCGCATTCACTACCAAGCCTAGTGAAGATGTGAATAACCTTCAAACCAATAACGTTGTAAATAGAGATAAAAATAGAATTATAATCATATATTTTATAATAGAAATGGTCAGAGGAAAATTTAGAATGTTGTTTGCAAACACTACAGCGCCATATTTATTATTTTACGCATTGTTGCCAACTCTCACAAGACGTTCATTCCATTTTTATGCACTGTAATGTCATAAACGCCATAACAACAAAGATATTAATAAATAATACATTACATTTATAGCATAGATCTAATCTTTGGTCTCTCAAACCAAGTATATATTTTCATCCTTTTACGTCAAAAACGGTGCACTAGAATTTGACGTCCGAATTTTCCTTTTACTGCGCCTAAACAAATTTCACTTTAATATTTCAGTAGTTGTACCCTGTGGTTTCACTTGCGTTTAATGTTGACCGTCTTCAACCCTAGAAAGCTTATGCTATGTTTCGATTGACATTGTTTTTCACCTATATTTTGCTACGTTCCCGTGAGGCGTAGCGTGATGATATATATCATACTATACCTACACAATGCAAAAAATACATTTTCGTAATTGATTTATAGTATCAAAGATTAGTATTCAAACGAAAAAATAATTGTACGTGGAGTCACTCCGCGCGGATAAGTGGAACTTCGTAATGTGGAAATGAAAATAGGAAGGGGTAGAATTTGATTTTTGGTGAAATCATATTGTTTCTTTAAGACAAACTTTATTAACATTGCTTACAATTCACCTTTGATCGCATCTTTGATTAACATTTTCGAGTGAAGAAATATCCAAATCTGTAACATTTACAGTGAGATTATGGTAACTAAAGCAAGATACGAAATGTTTCATTATTTTCCTCACTCTGTCTCTTTTTATTCCCCCTCCCCAGGAGCGTTGAATGTTTAATGTAACAATGCTTTCATACCCCCTCCATGGTAGCGTTAAACGTTTAACGCAACCTTGTAGGAAGTCGCATTAAAAGTTTCACTTCAAAATAATCATCACTTTTATAACAACATGGATAGTTCAAAAATTCGTTATACTGAGACGCTATACAAGGGACGGACAAACTTTATTTCAATAGCTTTCATATCTACCTACAAAACTCAGCTCGGGGACGTAATAGTGATGCAATGGTATTATCGATAATGGACCGATTCCGATAGCACATAGATACGACCCTATCGATAAAATAATCTAAAGAAGTTTCGTTTATTATCGAATTACGTAATAAAATAGATACTGTGTACGCTATAACGCATTATTTATTGTTTATGCTCGATTTGGATAATGAATAAAAGTTGTTAACTGTTTACAGTCATTTAACATTGGAAATGATTGCAATAAATTTATTGTTCTTACGTTTTATATATTTTTGAAATTATACTTCTTTTGGCGCGCTGTGATAAATTGTTACGAGGGAATATTTCATTTCAACTGAAAGCTATTATCATAAAATGTCTTTAAACTATTAATATAATGATATGTAATTTGTGTATGTTAGTTATTTAAACTTATATTCATAGTAGATATTTCTTTTGGTCGTTTGAACTTTCACTAGACTGTGTTAAAGTATTTTTTTTAATTGATACCAAAACAGGAAATTTCTCACGTACTTACATAAATACACACACTTCTTTTTATACACATATTCATACAATTATTTATATTTTTTATGAATTAGAAGTAATAATTAAATACTAATGTATATTCTACGTACAATAAAATCATAATGGTGAAATCTATACTATAAAAAAACTGTAAAAAAGCCAAATTTGTAGATAAAATATTTTTTGAAAATTTTGATCGGGGTAGCCTTTGTTATCGCTAGAGAAGCCAAAAATAATCCTTTTACGATTTTTGTCTGTCTGTCTGTCCCTGTGAACACGTATCACTCTGAAAGTACTGAACCAATTTTGACGAAACTTGACACAGTGATAACTCATATTTTAAGATTACATCAAGAATACTTTTTGCCTCATAAAACGCAAGGGGTTTTCCAGGATAACGAAAGACAAAAATTTGTAATAAATGTAACTAGACTGTTTTGCGACACCTTAGTACAAGAGCCAGCAACGTTGGAAGAACGAGAATTTTAGAAACGCTGATTCTTTAATATGAAGATATATTATGCCCTTCCAAACAGGACTCAGGATATCTGGTAGCCGGTTAACGTTGTGTTTTTTAATGCACATCACACATTTACAAGTCAAAATTTTGATTTATAAATAATTTTAGGAACATTTTTAGTAACTTCTAAACGCTATTAAAAACATGAATTTATCACTGCCAGAAAATTTTGTTCTTGACAATAATATGCCCCACGATATTCTTTATAAATAAAATAATTCATGTCAAACCATTTTAATTTTGCCATTGCAAAGAACATATTTTATTTTATTGATCATTATGATATTGAGATTTCACCGTAAACAATGAAGAACAACGATAAACGTAGACATACGACTTCGGACTGACGCCATCTTGAATACATGCGTCTATGATTCGTCTTCCACAATTATCGCTATCTTTATCATACAGCCAGTGTTGGGCTAAACTATAGCTATAGCTAAGTTATTCTATACACATTATTTTTAATTTACCCTCTTTTTTATGCCTAAATAAAATAATTTTAAAATTACAGCTATCTGAACATGGTTTGAACATACTTATTTTATTTACAAAAAAAGCATCGGGCACATTATTGTTAATAACAAAAATGTCTGGCATGGTTTAGTAGCGTTTCGAAGTTAGTGAAAAACAAAACATTTAAAAATTATATAGCAGCCAGGTGGCCCGTATGCTATGTGGAAGAGCATAAAGATATATGAAAAACTGGCTTATTAAAATTCGTTGTCTAAACCGTTGCTAGCTGTTTAGTTACAATCTCTGTCTAGTTACAGGCAAGTGACAGTTGACGCGTTGTGCTCATATTTTTTTATATTATATTTATATTTTTCTTCAATACAATGGAGTGTGAATATTTTTAACACAAGTTGAAAATAGTTATGATATCATTTAGTGTTTCATTTATAATTATTTATTTTATGAATATATTTTATCGTTTAATTTACAATTTAACTATATGAACTTGATATCTTATAACGTAAAAAACTATACTGACTGTATAGTAAAAGTCTACAAAAAAGGGAAAGGAACTTCGTCAGAAACTGTGGGTCCATAGACCTCTAAAGCTTTTTTTGTAGGTTACTTTTTATTTTAATTGAACCCGGTATATTAAAAAATACAATTGAAACCGATAACCGATAACCGATTTGGTGCAAACGAAGTTGCGCGGGTCAGCTAGTGATTAAACAAAATGCACTGACGTTCTGACATGGACGCGTTGTTGCAAATTAGCAAAATTAAATATTTCATTTTATTTACTCTTATGATCTTTTTGTGACGCTAAAATACTACCAAATATCTCTTTTTATCTAAAACTAACTGATGCTCGCTACTACCTTCTCTTGTTTCATGGCAAATACGTGCTTTACCTGGATTAATTGAAAGCTTTATTTTGTTTTTTGAATTACAATCTTGTGATAAGATAATTAACTTCTATAATGGTACTTTAATGGTTTTAAATGACCTACTTACCTAATTTTATTATAACCGCTCAACTACTTTAGAAGATCCTAGTTTTACGAATATTAATTATCTTCTCTCGTATCAATAATAGATGGAGACTTTCTAACTATATTGTTCACATTGTAATAATTAAGCGCTTGGCATCTCTATAAAACGAAGAAATTTATTAGCATTTTATCCTAGATGGTGCTTTCACGTGGATTTTTCTCAAGAGCATACTATTCCTTTTCTTTCACCTACATCTGTAAATAACATACATATGTAAATATGTTAGCCTAGATAATGCTATAAAAATTACTCTATCCATCAGTCAAATTTTAAAAATAATTATTTATTAGGATATCTTTATTATGTCGGCAACTCTCATGTGACACCTCTGATGTTCCAAGCGTCCATAGGCTGCGGTGACTACTTAACATAAGGCGGTCTGCCTGCTTGCCCGCCACCATCGTGGTATATAAAAAAAGTACACAATTATTATAAATCGTATTTGAGTTTTTTTTTATATACTGGTTTGGCAAAGTGTCTGCAAGGTACCTGATGGAAAATGTAGTACAGTCTGTAAATAACGGTGACTGTCAGTGTTAAATAGCAACGACAGTCAACACTATCATGCCGACCTGCAAACGTGCTTCTTCACGCCTCGTTTGAAGGACCCCATGTCATAAGAGAAGGTCTTCGTTCTTTCCGGGATGTTTGCTACTTTGAAACTATGGAGGCGCGTATCCGCCCGTGTAGTTCTGTAGTGGAAAGGAGAAAATGGAATGAGGTTAAACATCTCTTCAGAACACTCACCATGATATAGACGATAAAAGTGAGGCAATGTCTCGTCGCAACTGAAGCGGCTCAAGGTTGTTAGTAATGTTTGCATCATTCACAATACGGACAGCCCGTCGCTGCAACCTGTCTCATACATCAATGAGGTATTGAGCAGAACCATCCCAGAGATGTGAACAGTATTCCATGCACGGCCTGACTTATGCCTTATAGAGAAAGTATAGCTGACCGGGCGTGAAAAACTATCGCACTCTATTCAGGATGCCCAATCTCTTTGAGAAAACTCTGTTTGTTACATTTTTATCGATAACGTGCCAATTACTACAGCCGATCACTATGGTTCGAAACCACCCTCAGTTTTTCCTACGATTTTCCTTTTGCCGCGATCTCGACTCACTTAATTGACGAGGAATTTTGATTAGTCCCCTGTAGTCGCCATATTTCTATGCATCCATTGCCGCGACGATATTTTTTCTCAATTTTCAGAGTTCCTTAAAATATTTCTTTACACAGTATTTCTTCATAAAACGAATAGATTTTTTTATTTCAAACAATTGATTAAAAGTAATGGTATGTACAATAAAAAATAATCTAGATTAATTATGGACTATTTAAATAGTTTGCGTTACTGAATAAAACTAACTACATTTAAAGCAGTACATTTGACATCTTTACTGACTACGCTATTGACCTAGCAAGGTCTTAACAGCTTCACCGGACTACTCGACATAAGGGTAGAAATTTTGTTTATAATGAATCGAGCTTACATTCAATAATCATATATTATTTGAACTACAGTCGGGATTTACCAACCTTAAATCGGTCAAACGCTTGATGATTTGGTCTGTGAGAGTAAAAACCTAAGTCTTTTATTTGCTTGATAACTTCTTCAAGTACATCCTCATTCTACATAAATAGCTTTAGTTATGACTTAATAACTCCGTATTGTGACAAATAAGTTGATAAGTGTAAATCTTTCATAAATGGATGTACAGGACGCAGGACACAGGATGTACAGAACACCTATTCAACTCCGAATTTACGCTTTAGCTTTTTTCTTTAATTCGAACCTTCATTTATTATTCCAGTGTTATTTTATTGGTTAGGTTCGTTATACAAGGACGCGACGGTCGCTTGATAAAATTTTCAATTTTAATTACCTATTCCGTATTCGGTTTATAGGATTTTCTAATGTTGATTGTAGACTTACATATAACTTGGTTGAATGTTTTGAAATCTATTATTTTATTTAAAAGTATGCTCGTCTGATTGTCTATTATTCTATTTGTGTTAAAGTGGTTAATACTGAAAATAATTATCTGGAGAAATCATATCAAATACCGACAGTAAGAATAATATAGTTCAAGAACAACAGCAACTATGGTAATATTAAAATTCGTTGACATTGTTTCTGTCATTGCATAAGATTTCATGAACATACTATTCTTAAGTATCATTCATCATCATCAACATTTTCAGCCTGTAACTGCCTACTGTTGAGTATAGGCCTCTCTTGTTCTAGGTCACTGATCCCGATCTTAAGCTTATCTTATAGCTATAGATATATTATATATCTAGGTCTTACCTACAATTTTGGAAATACCATCCACCCGTTAAACTCACGAGCGGACGACGCCTTGCCAGCCTGTATGCGGTCACCTTTCTGTCAATATTTTAGTCCACCTTCTATAGCTCTGCCCGGCAACATGTCCTGCCCAACTCCAATTTCGTTTTATGATAGCCTTTCCAGTGTCATGAACTGTAGCGTGACATCGGACCTTGACGTTTGTTACTCGATTTTGTGGTTTGAGGTCAATTATTCCGAGGTCCGTTGTTCTCTATGCCACTTTTGTGGCTAGCTTCAACCGTAAGACTTCATAATTCGGCACTATATGCCATGGTGAGCGGGATACATTGATTGTACAGACGAATCTTCAGGCATTGTAGAACGTTATCGGATTTGAGGGTACCATCCAATCCAGCTGAATTCTCTTGGAGATCTCCTCCTTCTGTAACTTCTTTAAGTGGAGGTTTTAAGAAATTTCTGTTTTTCGTAATAGGCTAAGAACATGTAGTAACTCAAAATATATCCGGATAAACGGAGAGTCACGAATGAATATTATTTACCGTCAGTAAAAATACTTATGATCGGTTTCTGAGATACGTGGTTAAACCACCAATAGTTATTGACTCAATAAAGTTATCCATAAGATAAACTGTCAAATGGCCCCCTGAATTTCACTGCCATTTACGTATGATTGTGTATTCAGAAACGTAATTTGACAAGTCATCAAACCGATAACACTATTGAACAGATAAACTACAAATAAAGTAGCTCAAAAACCGGGCATTAATAAATTAAATTTAGTAAATGTTCACAAGTTGGTACATACTTCTGTGCAATATGTCTTACATGCTTAACCTTCGCTTTTCATATCCAGAGTTCCTGCAATCTATTAAAACTAAACACCATAAAAAAAGTTAATTTATTTCAATAATTCTTAAATTAAAAATGCGGAATATATTCATAATGTATAAGAGTATTTAAATAAAATGTACGATTTAACATTTCAATATCGCAATTACCTGTCGCAGCCGTTAGCTGCGTTCGAATGCAGGACCGATTAAACGGTGGAAACGTAGACAGTATTGACAAAACGGCTGCGCGGGCGCAGCTCTTCGGGCGAGCGCGTACAAATTTCAAGAGCGGCCGGCCATTCAGCCGTCACCGGCGACGTATTGTGTGCCTCGCCTCGTGAAATACAACGCCGAATACCTTTTTGGTATTTATCAATATAAACATCGAAAGAAGGAAAAATTAAATAGTTTCTTTTGTATACACAAACATATTTTGTACTGAGTCACACACTATACACGTCCTCATAAATTTGATGAGACACAATAACACCACAGCGGTAGCATTGGCTTTCCAATTCTAAATGGAAAACACTGGACATCCAGCTAGATCACGACAATAATATACCAAATTTACACTCACCACAGTGGCACATTTGGTCTTGTTTTGGGACCAATTAATAAAGATCTGTTAACTAGGCGGGGTGATAGAAATCTGAGTTGACTAAACCGCGATCATTATACATATAGTAATAAGCCCAAATACTATGTTTCTTTTTTAGTTTGTCGCCTTTTATGACCAACTGTCGTATACCCTGCCATGAAAAAGCTCGCGAAGCGATATTACATTGACAACCAGCGATAGATTCCCAATCACTTATCCATACTACTCTGCATAAATAGTTACCTAAGCTAGAAATAGAAAAAATCATAAAGTTATTTTATGTTTTGTTCATATTATAGAAATAAGCTCCAGGTGCGATCACGGTAACCATACCACAGAGAACCACAAATTCAAAGTTTAATAATGGCTATTAATTGTAAAAATAAAAGACAAGTTTTCATATTCCGCGAGCGATTAGTCTACGTGAGGAGTGACTGCTGATTCCACTCACAATGGTTGATTAATGACTATTAAGATGCCGCGCGCGCTCCCCCGGCGCCAGACGTGCACCACGGCACAGAAATCAATAAACTTATTTATTTTAATTAATTCATTGTTTCAAAACACGCACGCGAAATTCTCGTCGGTTATTCTTAATACGTGATCAAAAATATTATATTATAATTTAAAAAAATAACAAAAGAGACGCTTCAATGTGTTGCAAACCGGATGTTACACCCATCATATTGGGACGCTTAAGCGTGTCTTGTTCCGGTAGACCGAAAAATTTGCAAGTTGGCGTTGAGCGCGCTTGATGTGAACCAGGTATCAGCAGAGGGATGATATGTAGTCCTAAAGCATGATAGCACGACTGTCAAAGTTTTGTAGATTTCTCGGACGTTACCATTATTATTGGATTATACCATGTTCACATCAGGTAAAATGCTATCAGTTTGCCATGTCTAGTTAAAAAAACTGACTCAGGACGACGTCCTAAAACTTCAATATAACCTTAAAGTAGAAAATAACTATTTGCTATATCTGACCACAAATTTATTTGCATCTTAAAGCACAATAAAAATAGTAGGATAACTCTCTTCATAGTCAGCCATTTTCCTTATCATCATCAGACATTGTTACTTCATTGCTTGACATTTATTTTTCTCTCTATTTAATATTCTCCCAAAATCAAATGCTATAAGTTTAAAAAATTCTAGATTTCGACGAAGCTTTCCAATGCTCGCCAGCCTAGCTGGATCTGCCTGTCTGGTTATATTTTATGCGAACAAGACAAAACCGTTACACTGTACTAGGTGGTAGAGACAATGCGATCTAAAGAGATCTACATGTCAACAAAAATTATTGTCGTGTCGGCCTACAGGCCTTTATAGCAAAGGATAAAACGTGACCAAGAAAAAAGAGTCACCGTGACAAGTAAACAACTCTGTGCATGAGAGTAATGTTTCAGTTAGGTACCACCCCAATACAATACCGGATACACACATACTGTTTCCGGAACGTGACATCTGCAGGTATATATCTGATGTATGATTGCAACCTAGATACCTATAGTCTTAAATATGAATATGGGACTACCATCTTTTGAATTTATATCGGTTGAGTTGGACTGCATCTTTAAGTTATTAAATCATAGAATCCATCAAACTTGTACCGTGTTACAATGAATATCAATTTCCCAGTATATATTTATACGTTCCTTATAATAGACCATATTGATATTTTATAGATTAACGAAACCAAGTATGTATGCTTTGTACAAACAGTGTGACTAACATTAATATTAACGATATGTTACCGTGGTAGCGTGTTTCTGTACTGAGTTGATAGACGTTGGTACGATTCGGAGCTTAGACTTTATTTATAACATTAAGATATAACCACACCTTTGGAGGATATTTTATAGTTAGATGTATCTTCATTGCATTTGCATTGCATCTTCTAGCATATATCTATGAATGTTTCGGTAGTAGTACCTCAATCACGAGAGAAAAATCAAATGTTAAGCAATATTCTTATTACTTACATTTTGGCAAGTTCCTCTGATACTCAAGATGATAAATACAATCCAAGAGTTGTGGTGACCGCTTAGAAATATGGATCAACAAACAGCATATTATAAGTACACCGATATACTTACCACAATGTAAGTGACTGAATAGTTAAATTCGATGCCAAACTAGAATATATTCGAGTTTTCTAACAAGTATGGTGGATGGCTCACTAAACGTGTAGGAGTGTGACAGTCTTCTGCCATTTCGTTTTTTTTATATCTTTAGTAATGTTATACAAGAGGCAGGCTTTGATGCTTAGAAATATTACACGACACCCTTTATAATTTTGAGTGTTGTACAAATATCAGAAAGAGACATGTAAGCGTATTGCATATGTGGTAAGATTTAACTTCATTTTTACTTTTAAAAAAAAACACATTATTAAATCCTCATGATTCTAGTTTCACGTACATAGCAGAGCAAACGCATAGTTTTCAGTTATTGCGGGATATACAGCCATCTGCATCTTTGTAGGTTCATTAAACCGAGTGCCTTCTCCCCCCTTGCTGCATTATCCACTCCCGTCCCCCTCCCCGTGCACCTTGCGTATACTATGATGATATTAAACATAATATGATGTGATGTATGATATTAAATATAATATGATGATATTAAATATAATGGATAGATTCTTTACGTTTATTAGAGAGAGCCTTCAGATCAGATGATTCAGTCTATTACACTCAGGTGTAATTCTGACGTCATTTTTATATACCTTATTCACATTGAACATCGACGCAGAGTCGCCTGTCTTGCGGTATTTTACCGGCTACACTTTGGAGAATGTGCACAGGATCTGCGCCAACTAATACCACCGTCTCCATTTCATCTCAGGACCACCAGACGCCGTACAGACCGCCATTCATTCGCGGTTAACATACCCTTCGTCCGGACGAAGTGCTTCGCTTCGTCATTTATTATGCGAACCGCGAGGGAGTGGAATGCGCTGCCTGCGTCTGTTTTTCCTGAAGCATATGATGTAGCAATCATCAAAAGAAGAGTGAATGTGCATTTACTGCGTGAACACGTTATATCCTAGGCCTCGTCTTCACTTTACATCAGGTGTGACAGAGGTCAAGCGTCGCACAGTTAATTATTTAAAAAAAAAATGTATTTAAAATATTACTTCACATCTCAAAACTCTATAGTTTTTTTTTCTTCACCGCCAATAAATAGATGGCGGTGAATATTTCAAAATTAGCCTTTGAATATTTCTACTTTAAACATGTTTTCTACGTTTAGACGCCTACTTTATGATCTAACACGGTATAATATATTATCAGTTAAAGCTTGAGATGTCTTGAAATGTTGAAAAAGTGTTGGCTCCCGAATATTTTGGGTATACATATTTTTAATATGCACTGAAGTTATAAAAATAGTACTTAATAACTATGAACTTCTTTATCTTTGACAAAACGGATATCATTTTTTCTTATGAAAGGAATCATATTGAACTTCCTATACTTTAGTAGACAGTAAAAAATTTGCGAATGTACAAAAAATCATCAGATCGGTCGTATAAAATAGCCGTTGTGTTTAGTAACTGAAACCAAAATTTCCCAGAGACACTGCAATCCAAGAGAAATAGCACACGCATTCTTGGCAATTAATAATAACAAAAGCAAGGTGGCTGTTTACGGCCTTATCTGTCTTTCTTAGAAACGGCACCTACAAACAGAGTCTTTTGTAAGGTCATAACACAAAAAGTAATACTGACACTGTAGATATTTATTAATGTCTAAATTACGAATGTGTTTTTTTATACTAGAGAAGGAATGTTGTGTTAAATGTAAAAGAATTTCTAGGTTATAGGAAGTTTCGTTGTTGCGAACGAAACACTTTATGTGTTTACAGGGTAAATAAAGATTTGTTTTAAGTTAAAACAATGTCATTGAAGGTGTAATTGTCGCAATGCAACTTTCACTAGGCAAGGTGTTCCTCACTCCGGTTAGCAACGCGTGTAATGAATTTTACATGAGGATGTATACGAGCGAATGGTTGCTTTTAAATTTATTTCTATCTTTAGTACGTAGTTTATCTATAATTTATAATTATTTTTATATTTCTAAATGAGTAATAGATATTATATTTATTTTTAATGAAACGTGGGAATAAATTAATATTTACGACGAAACACATATTCCAGCAGCTGCACTAGATAAGCAGCCCCTTGTAGGTTCAGTGCGTTAACATTAGGCCACATCGTCATTTAGCATCAGGTGAGGTTATTATCGAACACTAAAACCTATAAAATATAAAACAATAACGGCTGAGTTCTTTCCGGGTCTTCTAGTCTACTGAATATACATCAGTTAACCTTCGAACGCAATATACCTAAGTGTTTCACTATGCTGAATAATATACTCGATGTATGGTGGCCAAAATTGGCTTGCTGTATCACCCGATAATACAATTCGAACTCAAACTATCGAAACTCACCGCCACCTGAATCTCAATTTTAATTCATCATAATATGAGAATTATTACAAAATTTACACTCACAAAATCATCTTCTAAGAATTATGGTACTAGTAACGCATAAATGATCTAAATCGATACTAGCAGATCAGTGAAATTGAGAAGTATAGATATTTATGAAGTGTTACGAATAACAGACACCAGTTATTTATTATTATTATGTTATTTTTAGCGTTTAAACACAACCTCATCTCATGTTACATAACAATGTGGTCTAAGAAGGTAAACACGCTGAACCTAGAGGCGTACTGGCTCTCAAGTGCGTGGGCCGGAACACATCACCAGGTGCTTGGCGACAGATTTTCAACTTGAGGGCGATTGCTAGACGAGCTGACTTAGAAACAGCCCTACCACCATATTATAGTTTCATTAGAACGTTTTCCTTCACCGACAACTAAGACTCAGTTGCAAGGATTCGAACACGCTATCAACTAAGCCATCATCGCTTTATATTGTGATGTGTTATAAAGGAAAGTATGATAATGAATTTTTATATGTACGTTGAACTTTCATCTCCAGTAGAATCATAAATTAAAATTCGTCCCGGAAAAGTCGGTACCGCGTGAAACGTAAAACTATGGAAATCAGAACGTCTGGCGCGGACTTTTGTAAAACTCCTTAATTTCGTGTTTGTGCCGGCGTGTTGTGTCTGTAGGTGAGGACAATACGTCCCACGGGGCGGTGGGGGACCTCCACCTCGTACCCCTCGGCCCACACTCCTTGAGACCCCCCGCGGGGTACAAGGGCGACGACCTTGCTATTGCGATGCGCAACACGCGCTATACTTTTGTCGCAAACGGAATAAGGTCATACTCATTCAGTTTTCAGGATATAGGTTGGGTACATCTTTCAGTTAAACATATTCTTAACAACATTTATAAATCTTTCCCGAATATTCATAATCTTATTCTTGAAGCTGTTTAATTTCTGTTATTCTTTGATACCTGTAAAGGCAAGTCAACAAAGATTATGACTCTGTGTAGACCACCATTCAACCAGAAGGAAAAAAGGGAATATCTTTTTAATACTTAACTTTGACCATAATCTCATTCAATGTTAAATTACAATGTGGTGTAAGTTGGTAAATACGCTAAACTCTTTCTCTAAAGTGCAACTGCCTGAAAACACCCACGGGTGCTTTGCGACTGATTTTAAGGGTGGTAGCTAGCCAAGTGACCTTATCAAAAGTCCTAACACTACACAGAAAGAACTAGGAAAGTTTTTTTCCTAGTTACCTTTTTATTCAAACTTGATAAAAAAGACTACGCATTGCATACTGATATTTATAATGCAATTACAAATGTAACTGACAAAACATGACGATCTGGCAACAAAGAGAACCTATACAAGATTGGTTGCAAGTGGTAGGGTGCGACAATTTTTTTTTATGCCATAGGAAGCAAACGAACTAGCGGGTTCACCTGATGTTAAGTGATCACCGCTGTCCATAGACACTAGTAACACCAGAGCAGTCGCAAGTGCGTAGGCAGCGTGCGTTTGGGGAAGGAGAGATGAGAGGGGAGGGTATAGGGGGAGGGGAAGGGGAGGTGGCTATCCGGCACTCTCACTGACCGAACAAAACACAACAATGTAAGCACTGTTTCAAGTCGTGTTTCTATGGGCCGACCTATTTATGCTGCAACCAGTAATAGTACATAGTAACAGCGTGGCTCTACCACCTACCAAAAATATGTCTAAATAGAATACAAGCACCCTACATCAGTTGTAACACCCTCGATAATAGACCGCATACATTTGTCGCCTTTCTGGATTAATACCACTCTGTACGTGATGATAAACAAGTCAAAGTGACTCTCTTTTAGTATGTCTCCTTTTGAATCCATGTATATCCATGTATAAAGTATGCAGACCGTCATAACAACGGTGACTTTTAAATGATTCCATATCTTTCGATGGTCGCCGTTGTTATTTGTTATATTACTCTGTGCTTAATATGTAGGTAGCTTTCAACAAGAAAATGAGACACTGTGACTTGCTATATATTATGTTGAAATTTTACATATAAAATGTTCTTAGAAAATGTTTTCTGACGTTACAAGCGTCCATAGGCTGCGGTGACCGCTTTATATCAGGCGGCCCGCATGCTTGTTTGCTATCGTCGTGGTATAAAATAATATATATCTGTAAGTAATTTTCAGAATGTCATATTATTTTCTGAAAGGACCGAACATTAATAAGTATTGTTCCAAGCAACTAGACATGTAATAAAATGCGTAGAACCTAAAGTAATATATATGGATGTGTGCTCAACCACGATTCATACAATCCATATATTAGAGGCGTCTTCTACAATCACACAACTTTCCATAGTCAGAATCTCATTGAGTATTCCAACAACGAAGTCCGATACCTGTCCCAGCAATACAAAGCTACGCTATAAAAATATACGTCAATATAATCAATAATATATGCTCTTCAATAATTGTCAATAAGCAAAAGTTGTCTACGTCAGAATGTCAAGTAATTAATATTTATTTATTTATTATTTAATCAATAATACTATTTCTATGCGATATACTAAAATTAACTAAAATTAATTGAAATGATAGTTAACCTGTATACTAATTAATGTCAGAGGAATTAATTGGTGTGATTACATTATTTTTCTATTATTTGATATTTGGTTACTGAACATCATCTCATATTTTATTTATCTTATATCCCATCTAAATAGGATCGATGAAAATATTATCATCTTCCACTCTCTTTTATTAGTTGTCATTCTTCATACAGTCCATCTATATTTTCTTCAGTCTTTCTCGAGTCCTATATCTGTACTTAATACTTTTCTAGTATTATATTCGTTCCTTATAATCATAACGTCCATACTTCGCTAATATATAACACTTTTGTTACTGAAGTAATAGAATTATTTAGTGTTTTAGGAATTTTATTAACATACAATTACAAGGTACAATTAAAAAATCTTAGACATTATAATAGATTTTTAAACATTATAGAGGTCTAGACTTGTATATTCAGAATCTACATTATCATAGATAGATAAAAAATATTGGACACGATATCTCAAATAACAAGATATGTCCCACAATCAATTTTATCTACAGTCGGGAATCTTAATCACGGTATTAATAATTATTAACAATAGCCGATATCCCTTAAAATAGGCAAAAAATCCAGCTAGCCTTAACTGGCTACTGCAGCCTATAACTACGTCAGTTATAATAATCTACTGTTCATAATGAATTTCTGTAAAGTAACGACTTCAACAAGGAAATACCTAAGACTGAGTTGCAATTTGGCGATGATATTTGCGCAGTGGAACATAACACTATTGTACAAATTCCAAAAATAATGTAAATATTTATCGCTTTATATAGCATACATTGCGCAGCGTTACTGACACCACCCATTCCACGGTTAACAGTGGACACGGAAAGAACGTCGATTGTCTTTGGTTTTTATTAAAAATGTAATCTTTTTGTTCGCAGGATGACGACGTGACAACTAGAGGCAACTGAGAAGAAATTATTAGTCCAAAACATTGATAGTACATTCTGTATAAACTTACAAAGGACTGGCATTTCGGGAGAATTTATTTATCTACATATTTTTCTTTGAATAAAATTGTAAAAAAATAATCTGTTTTAATAATTAAATGCTATTTGACTCTTTAACCATTTCATTTTGATCTCTCGATATCTTTCTATTGCAACAGAGGTTAAATACCAAGTAGATTACGCTTTTATTAAGCTTGAAGAGAAATAGAAGTTACTCTGCACCTACGTAACATCTTTGAGTATTAAATATCACAGGTTGAAATAAAATTTAATCTACTTTAAATTCCTTATTAGAATAGATAGGCAAAAGAAATTGAATCATTCATTATTTTTCTTTTAGCAGAAAACGTTTGTAATTTTATTGCCAACGAAATATTTAAGATATGTTTACTTTATAAGAATAAAAATAAAACAATAATAATAAAATAATTCCCGTAAATATCCTTACACACCACCTTGAGGAAGCTGTTCCATTCTTTAAGGGCACTCAAAGATTATTCTTACCAGCCCACGGTATGTTATTGTATTTAATAACTGAGAAATTGATAATATTATAACACATTCC
>MU158770.1:473362-493108 GCA_015888305.1 Antheraea pernyi | reverse complement strand
CTGCTACATACATACACAATTAGAACACGTTATAAGAGTTTTGCCGATAATGTTGTTATTTAAAATGCTAACAATACGGAAATTCTGAAAATTTTATCAACATAAGTTAAGGGTCGAAAACATCACATAAATATTCAACTGGTCTTATCTATTCAAATATAATATCATTATTATTACAAGTATTATGAAGTTAAACATTTTCTATTTTGTAATGAAATATTGTTGATATGAACAACGAAAAACTTCAAATCCATTATTTACACATATAATAAAATAAATTAAACATAAATTGATTGAATGTATAATGAATAAACATGCGAAAATATTAAAAGACTATCTTATAAAGTTAATTATTAAAGAAGCTAATTAAAATAACAAGGGTTAATGATAAGGTTGTAGTTATCATCGGTAACTTTGGAATCTGTCCGTAGTCATGGAAGAAGTCATGCTACTTATGGTAGTATGAGTTTGATATCGTTTATAGAAAGCACAGACTCTGAGGAGACATAAAAATAAACGTAAACCCCTAAATTTCCCTAACATTTGAAAGGGAGCACCCGAAACCTCGAGCGTACGAAACAAAATCCGTAAAAGTTGGGCCAACGACACCGGCGCGCCGAGCGTTCAAATTTATTCAAATATATGCACGATTAATTCAGAGTGCATAGCCAACGGGACGGTGTTAGTAGTGCCAGCCGGTCTCACTTTCTACGTCGGATCGATGGGACCGTGACCTTCGCTGCACCTCTTGTTCAATTCCTGCTTCGATTCCCAGTCAGCATTACTGACGACGGAATGACTCGGATCACGAGAACTGATGCCTATACAGACTGGCACACAGGCCATTCCAACTTAATCTCTAACAGTTAAACTACCTCTACTTCCAGAGAATAGGTTGAATGCTATAGATACCTCGTAACCAGTGAGTTGCTTCGGAATCCTATATATTATTCGTCTCTCCTTGCGTCAAACGAATTATTAGCAATCTGCTTTGACCAGAGCAGTTAGTTAACTGGATATAGCGAAAATGTAATCGGTGACAATGAAAAACATTTTTTGGTATTTTCAATCTAGTTACCTATACCTACAAAATTTTTTATTCACAGTTTCATGTGATGTGAAAATCTAGAAAAATCCCATTCCTTATATGCGGATTCCGAAATACTTATTTTTATATTTCTTCTAACTATGAGATATTGTTCGAGTTGATATTTTGTAAGTTTGGTTAAACATACAAATTGAAGAGTAACGTCAACAAAAAAATAGTCTTATAAAGCTAAGCACTTGACATGAAATCTACTTAAATTGTATTTTATACTGTCGTATTCAGAATAGTTACATAAATTACTCATGAGAATATACAATTTAAACAACCGATATAAAAATAATTAACAAATAAATAAGGAATAATTTTGAGAATTAAAATTAAATGTATCTAGTACTAACAATAAATCGAATGATTACAAAATTTCGTCAAAACATTTTTCATAAAACATGGACCTAGATGGAGTGGCTTGTAATAATAATGAACAAAACACAACATAATTTATTAACGTGATTAAAAACAAATTATTAGTGTTGGGACAAGCATTCTAAATTATAATTGTCTGATATTAGTGGCTTAATAGAGATTATGTACATTCAGTTAACTTAATACAATACTTTCATAAGCCAAAGTTACAATTGTCAAGTTAATTTAATATTTCAATATAGTCCCTCGCCATTTTATCAACGTTGTATCTTTACAATTTTCTTTATTCCGAATTTTATTAAGTTATTGAATATTTAAAATGATATATATGCAAATTATAAAGCCAGCATAATAAAATGTTTATATAGAATAACATAAATGTGCCATAAGATTCCATCAAAACAATAAATTTGTGTAAAATTTAAGTTTATTGATAATAAGAGTTGATAAGTTGAAAGTTATTGTGGATATTAAAGCCTAGGAACGCGATTTTCCACTTACGGATTAAGAGGTAAACGTTAAATGTATGATAATGTCAAGATATGAGAACAATTCTTAATTTATATATACTTAGTTTAGCTTTACCCCGAAATAAATATAAAATACGAAACTATCCGCCGGTGGAATGAATATTTATCTAAAAAAAAACATAAACACAGTCCTCTTTTATTACGTCACATATCCTGAATTCCGAGATTACAATGAGAATTCTTAAATTCGCATAAATACCAAACGACCTTAACCTTCAAACAGGAACGAGTCGGTAAAATTGAAATTAACGTTATCGCGTTATATTCAAATAACCTAATACGTAAACAGTTATCCGCCCCGCGTAAACAACAAACGCTATCGACGCTCCGTACAACGTTTAAAAGGGTTTTACAACTCGAATGTTTGAAAAGAAAGTCCCTTGTAAAATCCTTTTCAGGTCTCAAGAGTTTTGACGTGTACATAACAATGCGTAGACATAGTGAACCGCTGGGCGTACTGACGCGCCTGTGTGCGTGGGACGTGACACCCACACACATATTGTTCACTGCGCTCGTGTGCGTCTGGTATGCAGTACTCGGTGGCTGATAGTACGTGCGCTGTATTAGGGTGCGACGATGACGTCACACATTACATTTTTACCACAGACATACCAGTGTAACGGAGAGTACCTTATTTCTTACTAATATGTCACTGGAAATATATTATAGTATTTGAAGATAAAAACTTTAGCAACAACACTGCTTATTTGCTGACATTAAAACCCATATTCGAAGTAGAGAAGAGAAATTCGTGACTTATCTATCAGATTAACGGAGCTCCTTCTACAGAACCATAAAACCTATGTTATAAGTAATGTATCCTATGCATAGTAAATAAACTTTACTATACTTTGGTTTTCGTTATAACTTTAATACACAATTGTATATTTAATATTGATGGTGTAGTGTTTTATTTTATCTCATCCCTTATAATGTTAGACTATAAATGGTAGATGCTTTAAGAGAAATTAAACGGACACTTTATAGCTCCAACCATAAAATACAAAGACTACAACCTGTGGTCTGTATTAATATTAATATGTTTAATTTATTATCAATAACACTTAAAAGCATATAATACTGTTTATAAACTTGTAATGTAGTTAACTTTCATAGCAATGTAACTACTCGAGAATATCAAAGTAACTTAAACTTAATAAGAAGAATAGGAAAACACTGAAACTTATTTTTCCCGTCTTCGCTTTTGTAATTTATAGATACCATAACTAAAAATGTTATAGCTTAGGTCACTTTCATAACTATGAATGTATAAGACAAGGGTATCAAGCTAAAGGAACAGACGTATCTACATATACACTGGCAAAATATTACCCACATTTTGGGTAGTCTCGTAATAAGTTAAGAGTATTACTAACTGAAGGGAAACATAAATACGAGGTACAAGGAATATTCTCACAGCAGAAATGCTGAAATTAAAATCAGAAAAATAGGATTGAAATTTCCCACTTCCTAAGCTGATGTTTGCATAACATGTTTATTTGTATGGATAAAACTATACAGCCACTAATTATATAATTATTATAAAAATAGTAATAATTAATAAGTCGTCACATTAAACAGTCGACTGTGCATTACTCCCCGAATACACACAGGCGCGGGTACGTGCCGTTGTCTTGGCAACGACACGCATGCGCGGCAACGCCTACCGTCGCACTCCCTCCCCCACCGCTCGCCGCACTCCCCCCTACACCCTCGCCCCTCTAGACCAGACCGTCGTCGTGTATGGAAGCGAATCTATTTCACCGGATTGGTCACTCGTAACACGACATCAGCCAGTTTTTTCGTTTTAATAGGCGTCTACGTACTGATTTTCCTTTTATGGTGTAATTTTGCGGATCGTAGTTATTTCTTGCCAGCGTACTGTAAAAACTTGTGAGCTTTAAATTTTTAACGGATGATCTAAGCCAGGTGCAACCCTTAGTCTATGAGTACTATAATAATAGATAATCTAAGAACATATATTTTATAATATTATCCAGATTTGTATTATCTATGATTTTGGTTTTTTTCTACGTCGTATAACACAAATTTATAGACAATACTTATTTCAACAACACAATACATTATTATACTTCAAATAAAATGGTTTTTTTTTTTTTATGTCATAGGTGGCAAACGAACATGTGGGTCACCTGCTGTTAAGTGATCACCACCATCCATGGACACTAACAACCCCAGAGGAGTCGCAAGTGCGTTGCCATCTTTCGGAGGGAAAGGTTAGAGGAGGGAAAGGGAGAGGAGAGGGGAGGGGAGATGGGTTTCCGGCGCTCTCACTGACCGAGCGAAACGCAACAATGCAAGCACTGTTACTTCACGTCGGTTTTCTATGAGAGGGTGGTACTCCCCCGGGCGAGCCGACCCATTCATGCTGAAATCAATAATAGTTTCAGCGTGGCTCTACCACCATCAAAAATTATAGTCATAAATTAAATTAAGGAGAAACTTTCCTTCATAAGAAATCAATCAAAAATAATACTTACGAGAGTCTTCTGACAGAGATAAGAATTTCTTAACTAGACATATCTATAAGGTAGGTGACTTATTAAAACAATATTTCCCACGCCTTATTAAAAAAAAATGATGTACAATTTTAGAAAAATTCCATGATTGACCAAGTTTGCAAAAATAAGTAAGTAATATAAAAATCTGTAAGTTGATTACAGTAATAATACAGTGTTAAAACACATTAAACCCACATAAAAACAAACCACAGATAAAAAATGAAAGACTGCAATAAACATTCCTGAAATAGTCTTCAATCGACTGTTACGTTAACAGCTAGTAACGCGCGCGACAAGGACGCAGCTATATAAGTGAATGAGAGACATTCATACATAAGTTGAAAACGTAAAACGATCCTGAGTTTTCTTTATTATCACCTGTGTTTACGTTCGATATTGTTTTAACACTTGATAGTGAGAATAGAATGTATTTAGACATACTATAATGTAATGTATCCAGTCTTAAAAAAACCTAGTATCAACATTTCCTTGAGCGGCTAGCTGCTCTGTAAAGTTGATTTACACCTTGATTTCAATAAGTTGTGACCTAAGAGTCAAAACAGAATCTAGGAACACTATATTTTCATATCTCAAGCCTTATTATTGTGAGTACAATGTATAGACATTGTACACAATACAATATAAATGTCGCAGGTTTGAGGTTATATGTGTTAAATAGATTGAAACAAAATAATTAATAATGTAGGTATTTAAAAATGGTTTTCTAAATAGTAACCAAGAAAACTCTGTTAGGCCTATTTTAAATATCTACATTTATTGTGGTAATTTAAGCGATAACTTGTTTAATTTTATACAGGTACATTTATACATTTTTCATACAGAATCAATACGAGCATATTCTAGCAAGGAAAAAAACACCAAAATTACTCGCCTTTACGATATTATTATGCATTATAAATAAAATAATTCAAGCAACACAATAAAATACAATTTATAAGACCGACATTGTACAAAATCTGAATGTAAACAATCACTGTCTGAGTTTTAGACAACCTAAAAAATAAACTAAAATAAATATGTTTACAAGTATCCAAGCTCTTCTAAACCTGTTTCTATTCCCGCCATCTATTGTCTAGTAGCGGAACTTAAAAATGACGTTTCTGTGTAACTGTAAAAAGAAAATAAACGTAATTTAATTTTAAATTATGCATTACAATCTATTTTTAATTACGTAAGAATGTGTGAGATTGCGTGTAAATGTGGATTTGTGTACTTATAACAAAAGGAAATGTATTCAAATGACCTTGGTTCATTAATACAGTATAAATAATACATGAGGACAATAACATCAGGTGGAGCGATTTAAACAGCCTTTTCTACGGCGTAACACACTTGTGTACTAACAAAACGGATTCTTAGCATATTTTATTAATTAAAATTTGAATTTTCGTTTCGTTCACATTACACGGGGGATTCTTTTAAATTATTTAAACTCACAGATATTTCTTTATATAATTCCGTTAACGTAATATATTTTTAAATGTTAATTATTTGCATTACTAATATTAATACATTGCTCACAATACATAATATTTACATTTGTTACTTTAACATTTTAAATATAATGTAAAATACTATAATTATATGTTTTATAATGTTTGTATACAAATATTAAGAAAATATTAAATACCGTAATGCGCTTTGTTTTCACTAGATGGCAGTAGATGTCAAATAATTTCCTCGCAGTTTGTACTTGTCTTTCTACTAATGTCTACAATATACTCAAAGGTAAATGAGTATTATGCATAGTTCAGGATCAAATAGACAATTACCAAAATATGCATTAAAAATAATAAATAAATAAGCAATCCCAAAAATACTGTTATCGGATCCGCCTTATTTATACCGGTATGTATGAGATAATGTACATTACGTAACTAAAATACTATTGTCACCAAATACATATGTACGTAATATGTATACGGTTAGTAAATGCGGGTAGATTGTCCACACCGATTTGCGTGCCGGGCGAACCGTGAAATGAACGAAAATAACTACCCACACGGCGCCCACAAACACACCAACGCACCAACACACCTGGGTAGTTACGCGATAGTAATGTAACCACATAAATATATACAAGCTTTCTAGTTTGTCGGTAAGCAGAGACTCTCAACCCGGTAACAGTGCACTCTAAATAATGCTGCAGAAAGTTATGACAAACAAAAGTGCTGTCCCATTGGATAAAGCTATTCCTTGTCTACCTTAATTTAGTAACACTATTTAAATCCTAATTATTATACAAAAGACTGATGATATCCATCGCTTTTGAAAGTGTAGGTTTATAACAGAACCGAATGAATAAGCTCCAAAAAACAACTATTTTTAAATTCATTTCAGCAGAACTTTAGTCAGATTATGCTAATACGCTATATATGATCTGTCTGTATCTGTTTAGTAACTTTCCTAATATATTCCTGGATATAATAGAGATATATCAGGTCTAATATGAACATCGTTTAAATAACATTTCCTATAAAAAAAAACCTGCACTCCAGTTCACATCATTTTCACTATAGGTACCGCTGATGTCAAATCCAGCTATGATGTATGGTCTTAAAGCATATCGTCATCTAACGAATACCTACTCTATGATGTGATTTAAGTGTGTAAAAATGAATCAACCAATCGTAGTGACTCCATATCCTGTCGAGGTTTGTATGCGGCCAGCACAATGGAGATTGTGTGACAGTGCAGTCATTTTGTCGTTATTTTACAATAATTGAACAAGTGTAATGTAAAAAATGTAATAAGTGTAACATAGTTACAATCGGTCTAAATTAGATCATTTCTACATTGGAGGATTAACATTTTTCTGGTATGTATATATTTTAATGAATGTATCCGGTGTTTCTACTAGTATACATGAAATAACGGAAACCTGTTTAAAAATTCAGTTGCCAATTATGATGTATTATTATTAAAATCTGTAATCAAATTTTCATTGACACGTGACGTATCTACGTCAATAAAATTGGAGTAAACCTTCATGACGGTTACACGAGGCCGGATTCGAGTTGCGCTATCAACCGCATCGTTCATTTCATGCATCGTCTTACCAACAAATCACTCGGAACTCACTTGATTATTAGTTCTTTGATTTATATAAACTCTTATGTAACTCTAAATACAGCGTATATAGACGGGGACAATCTCACGATTGTTTGATCCCAAAGAAGCTGTAACTTCTACAGTTATCCGAACATCATATATTTCTTATTAAACGGAGCTGGATCATACACTGTCTGGAGAATTTAATCTTTTTAGAACCAAACGCACGATATCTCAACTTAGGAGTAGAACTAAGTACCTCTTTGTCAAGTGATCTAATAAAAATCCTGGAGTCTTTGTCTTTTCAGTTTACAAGCGCTTATACACTGTAGATAAATTGTAGTTGGGTTCATGATAATATGCAAATTATAAGAAAAATTGAAAGTTTTATATATAATATAGGTTGCAGGATAAATCCGGGTGTACGGTGAATACAATTAAAACGATCCCGGCAATCCAACGTACGCCGGTACGAATTATAAATTCTGTGGGAGAGTCGACAGGTGGCGCGTAATCGCATGAAGCCTGCCGAATCATACCAACCTGCCTCAACTAAACATAGATTCCATAAATCACTAAAATTCAGAACTATCATGTCTATCAACTGCAACTGTTATTAGGAAATTGTATTCAAGCAACGCATCTTTCAGTATTTGCCTGGTTAGTTAATACGTTTCAATATACAAGTTGGATATTTCTCTTCTATCATCTCCAACAATACCATCGTGTACTCAAAATCAAATGACGTTATTGTTAAATATCTATAACATAATAAAATATATTTTAAACTTAAATTTAGTTATATAGTATAGACTATTAGAACTTGTTCGCTTGCATCGGAAGAGTCGACATCGGTCTGAAAATTGTCTGTGAAGGAACGAAGCACGTGTAATTGATTGTGATCAAATACACGTTAATCTGAAGCATAATTTAATTAATTATATATTTTTTTAATTTCACAGTTACATACCAAGTGTCAACTAATGTCCTGTTCAACCGTCAACCAAGAAACTTGTTTTTAAATCTTTTCGTTGTATTATTTATTCATAATTCACTCTCTCTATTACTAGATTTAACTTAATCAAGAACACCTCGCACAAATAAAATCAAATGTTTCTTGTTGTAGTGGGACTTATTAGTGATTAATCAATTCCAGACGGAAGTGCAAAGTAACGTCCACTATAATATTTACTAATACTTTATTATCTCCAATCTGTCGCATCTACGTCACTGATCTGTGTTTCAGCTCCGGTATAATTGTGTAGGAGTATTTGCACAGCCACCGGTACGTGAAATAACATCGGACAGATATCACGCGACCCGCTATGTCACTATTGTTTTTGCCGGTTCCATACTCATATGGGTATTTGGTTTTATTTTCCTTATTATATTTTATAGCTATTACTGTATTATTTGATCAATAGAGACTCCTGACTAAACGAAATCAGTTACTTAATTATTAGGTTGGAAAAAGGTACATCGGTAAAAGGGCAAGAAATTGATTACAAGTTTCAGTCTTTGAATTTATTTTTTTGCTATTCTTTTGGTTGTAAGATGTTTGTTTGGTTGTTGTATGTTGTACGGAAGAGGATGGCGTATTACCTTTGAACAAACTCTCGATAATAATAAAGAGAAAAAAAAAAAGGTTAATCTTAAAAAGAACTCTCAATTTCTATTTGAAGTATACATAATTACACTAGTCTCTTAAAACTGCTCGTTTTAATTAGATTTTAAGCATAAAGGTGAATTGTCACTTATAAAACAATGAAGTTACGTTAAAATGTGCCAAAATCTGTACATGGTACCTCTTTATTAGCTTTCTTTGTTTTGGAATCATCAGTCACGATTAAAATTACAACCACTTAACAATTTTAAATAAAGATTTCTGGTATACAAAATTGCTAACTTTTATTAAATTATTTCGCCAGTATGAATTGGATATTATTATATCCGCTTTCTATAACTTTCGCGTTTCATTTTATAAAAACCACCGCGTGTCAATAGGACTTTGTTACTTATTTTTGTCTTAATATTTGGATTATTCATATCTTATGAATATGATAAAAATGTAGCTCATTGACCAATATGTCAGAAGTTTTTGTCTGGTGTCTTTTGAATGTCAGAATTTTTAAATGCAACGTGCAAGGTATTGAGATTATGTATTTGTATGGTTTTACTACAACTTAATGAATTTTAGGCAATTTTGAGAGGATTCCTGAATATTATTCTAAATATATAAAATGAAACAGATGGCGCTTTAAACTAGTTTGTTGACACAAAACTGTAGGATCTACTGTTATTGATATCTCATAGTTGGTGCCACGTTTTAATTTTGAATTTCTTTGTTTAATTTTGATTTTGAATTCAATTTAATAACTGAGGTACAGCATCGCGTAGCCGGGTCAGCTGGTATTATTATATAGAAAAAACCTGAAATTATATTCTTAATACTCATGTGTAAATACATGGGGTTCAAAATCTATTTTCGATTAAAAAAATCCCGGAAACTACAGTCAGCGGTTAATTCATATACACAGGTTGTCACCCCGCGAGTGAATCAAACCAAACCACCCTAACTGACTTCCGTTGTAGTTGGACCTCGCTTTCTGATTGGCTGTACCCGTCGACCGTACATCCTGTCATATAAACGCTATCTATCATCTACTTTTTAATGCTTTTATATAAAAGTAGAATGTAGCATTTTACACGTAAATCACACATGTATTTCTTTTAATATATCACCTTTTTAACGAGTACAATATTTGAGCGTGTCTAATACATTTTATTGGAAAACTATCTCACATGATGATACAGTAGACAATGGTGATATGCCAAGTCAAAGTGTACGCTTAAAGCGATAATAGCTAAGTCGACAGCGTGTTCGGACACAATGTCAATGGACGTAGGTTCTACTCCTAGCAACCAAGTCGGAGCTTTCGGAGAAGGACAACATCGTTATAAAACCATATCACGATGGTGGGGCTTCTTCTAAGTCCGCCTGGTTAGCTAACAGCCTCAAGTTGAAAATCTGTCGCCAATCATGTTGCGCATGTTTACCATCTTAGACAACATGCCATTTAACATCAGATGGGATTCCGGTGAATTTCTAAAACCTACAAAAAATACATCTGTTACACTTAAATAACAAACGTATTTCTTTTAATACCTGGTTTTTAAACTGCAGAATCTATTAAATGTTGTTGTAAAGCTACGATGATATAGTAATCAATTATGATACGCCGCACCAAACAGCGGATTCATTCTCAAGTATCCAACTACCAATGTATTTTATCAAGCTCACAGTGTTTCCAATTTACGAGTGCCGCAACAAGACCCACAATCAGCTACCCAGTGTAATACAAAACACGAGTTAACAATGTCATCCAATGAAGATGTTATCAACGTAGGACGCTGTCGCATTAGTTTTACGATATGCATTTTGTCATGTACAATTAGTTCCATGTATATTAATGAATTAAATGATACGTATCTCTCGGGGACCTGAGATAAGCACATGAATTAATCACGCCTCTAGGACGGATTGAAAAGATGTTGATAAACTAGATTTAAAAACATTGTTCTTAATATAATTTTTTAACCTATTTTTGGGTCACAGAAGATTGGCAATAGAATTTGAAAATTTCTAGTATCATATACACCACGTGTAATATCAAATCAAAAATAAAAAATACTTTATTCAGTTTAGGCCCTAATAAGGCACTTAGAACGTCAAAACTACCACCGGTTCGGAAAACAACCTAGTCATCGAGAAGAACCGGCAAGAAGCTCGATCGGGTCATCCTTTTAACATATATATTTCCAATATCCAATCGTTTTTAGTGGACGCACATAGAGGAGTCAATTCCAGACATCACCATCGTTCACATATTGCCCAACCGCCATAAACGCATAGGTAATTGTGTATACACCGTTCCATTACTACGCTTTCACGTCTCAACAACTTTAAGGATCGTTATCAAAATTTGCATTCACCTTTGCAGCGCTACACAAAAGAACATCCCAGAAAAAACTATTATTCCTGAAGGTCAACCTTAAATAAATCTGATCTCGAGCAAAAGCTACTATCAAGTAATCAAGTGGGGAGCTGTTTTTACCCGAGTATATCTATCTATATACTTGACCAAAAAGTACAGTGTCACTAGTCGTTCTACTATAAAGAAAGTGCGGTTATAAGTTTTAATTCCAATGTTTACTGTGTTATACTTGTTTGAATTTAAAAAGTCCCGGGGTTAAAGTAAAGAGTTATTTTAAAGGGCTAGCAGCTAGCGGGCGCCAACGCTACCCGTCACAGCTTACCTAATATATGTAAATTTATGTATCACAGCAATCGCAGGGGTGAAAACTTCCTTCCGCGCGTTGCTGCGTACGCGCCGGACGCGTGACGCATCGTTGCAGACGGCCGTACCTTCACGATTACCGTTAGGTGATAAGGCAGAGACAAACACCAGAATCTTTTGGTTCAGACAGCACTGTACCATAAATCCCGACCACGAAGAGCTTAGCTTTATTTTTGGTAATTGTGTTGGTATTGTTTGTTTTGGTAATCATCATTGTAATGATGGTTAGTTGGAGTTTCTTGTAATATTTTCAATGGTCTGACACGATGGTGACTCCCTTGTCAGAACTTTCCAGGGACTTTTTTGGTATCTTATAATTCATGCTCCGTAGTATTATCTTCCATCCACTTCATTTGTGCATAATAACCGAACTATATATATTACCTAAATTGCCACCAATATTACAAAGTATAAAGTCAAATAACACAAGATTATAAAGAAAATATAAAAGTAAAAATACATAACAGACTAAGATCGCGCCAAAAACTCCATTAGAATAAAATCATACTCACACGTCATCTATTCGAAAAGTTTAGACTTTTAATTGGTTAACATATCATTGATTGATAAAACAATATACTCCAAAATCATAGACGTTCGAACGTATTTCAAGGAAACTGCACGTTTCAGCTAATAATTATCGACTGTCCTTTCACACTTTACTGCTTAGTTTCTATAGAAAATCGTAACGTGTAAACGACTTTATAGTATAATAAGTTCTTTATCTGTTAAGGTAAGTTTCTTCAAAATCAGATCAGCAATCCGCCGAACATGAACTCGGACAATCTTTAGAAACTTTAATTTTATCTATGTGTCTATAAATTTGACAGATGGTATTAAAAAAAGCGGATGCACTTTTTCTTCTGTTTGATATATCATTTCTCGATTTTGCTTATCCGTTGTACAAATTCACGACACAATTCAGCCATACATTATCCTAAAACATAAATGTGCGTTAAAATAATTATATTGTTCAAAGGGCATTTATAAATTAAAAGAGAAACTCATCAAATTGAACAAATGAACAAAAATGTTAAAACATACACTCGCTTATGCAGATACTAACGGTCGTACGCAATTTCGTCTGCATTTGAATTTTTTTAATACTTTGTAGGTTTTAGCGTTTGTCCACAATCTATCTCACCTGATGTTAAATCAAGATATGATCTCAGATGGTAAACACTCTCAGCCTACAAGAATTTGCTATTAATTGTAGCTGCCGAAATACACCCATAGAAGCTTGACGGCAGATTCTCAAGCTGAGGGTGATAGGTAGCCAGACGGGCTTAGGTCACGCCCTACCACCATGTTATGGTTTCATCGTTGATAAATTACTTCGAGAAAAGGGAAGTTTTATCAACGATAAAGACCACTGGGTCATTGGATACTCATTTAGTGTACAACAGAATTTATCAGCAGGTAATAACTAACCCAATACCTGAAATATAATTCAACGCACATTATAATTTAGTTTTCCTCAATATATTTGACCTTTAGATATACAACGATCATATCAATCAAGCGATTGTCGCCTTAATTAAGGACTAGACTAAATACAAATTGTATTAAATAATATCAAATTTTAACAATTCCCAAATCCTAACCCATAACCTGCTTATACATGATTCATGCTTTTCTAAACGTGGGATACGCAAGGATTAGTTAGATATGTAGTCATTAAAAAACCAACAGAGTACTATTTGTACCCTCAAATCCGCTAACCGTCCCCGATACGCGATAACTATCAACTGACAAACGCACGAAGTACGTTACGCACAAGTCGCGCCGGCAGTGGGGTCGCCAGGATTTATAAATATTCATGAGGAAACGAAATGCCCACATGCCGGTATCAGCTCGCATGACTTGCTCGCCGCATTTTTCTTGGTTTCAAACATTCGTTTTATCGACGTTGCCTTATCTATTCAGTTACTAAATTTGACAAACGGAATTATTTAAAGCGTAGGTGAAATATTAGATATACTAAGCATTTGCATCCTCAGTATTAAAAGAATTTATTTATTTCGTTTATAGGAAGACCAACAGCAACAAAAACCATTAATAGGTTTCCACGAATAAGGATGCTATAACGCTGCCAAATTGAGATATTGATACTTTTAAACGATTACTTTTAGGCATCAATATTGGTGTTTAAAAAACCACACCGAAAGACACAAAACATTTAAAAAGGAATCAAAGTTATTTGTCATATCTAATTTTCAAGATTTAAATATGTTTGATATTTTAACAATCACATAAATATATGTTTATTGAGTGATTTGAAAATCGATTGTAACAAAGAATGGGCCTTTTGATCTCAAAATGATAACTCTTTTTCCAATTTTAGCCGTTCCTAGTATTTTACGTTATTTTTAAAATCTCAAAATTTTGAACATTTAAAACATGAAGATCATAAAGAATACTAAAAACCTTATGGACAGCTAAATTTGAACTTCGTCCTCGTTGTATAAAAATTGGAAATCTTAAAAAAAAAATTAGACGAGTACATGAACGATTAAAATTGGATGTAGCTCATTTTAAAATGTAACAACTCGAATATTATGTTTCATTAAGTTAAAAGGTCAAACTCATTTATATTCTAAGCTTTTGTTGCGATTTCCGCGGACGCTAAAGTTCATTGACACACGATAATCAAAACGGACCAAACAAACAAACACGTCGCCAAACAAACAGTCGTGCGCCCGGTAACATGTTAGACCTAATAAATACTACCTACCTACTACCTACTATATACCTACTTTTCATCATGGAACATAATAGTGGAAGCACTACTGCTTTGCGACATATGTATATCCAGTTGGAGCGATGGTATTTTCAAAACAAAACCTTGTACAAAATCCCTACTATTCTGTTTAATAGCGAATAGTATAACAAGTATCTTTTTGTAGATATATGCTCTTTAGATATATTTTAAACCAATAATTAACTTCTAAACTTCAAACGGCCATTGTTTTTGAAATCCAAAATTCATATTTAATGTTAATTTAGATTATTAAATATTAGCCTCTACCCGCGCCTTTGTCGGGGTGGAATAATTACTTTGGGCTAACGCTAAGACGCAGCGGAATCTGTACGTAAAAAAAAACAGATTCTGTTACATTCTTCATTCGTGCTCTGGTCCTATTAATCTTACTGTATTGATATATAGCCTATAGCCTTCCTCGACAAATGAGCTATTTAACAGTCATATCATTTTTCAAATCGGACCGGTAATACTAAAATAGGAAAGATAAAGGTAAAATTTCACATTAGATTAAAGTATAACTTGTGAACATATACTGGTGTAACGATCGTGACCAGAAGGTACGTTGTATCCATGGGAAAACGTAACGTTGGTTAAACAAAAATGTGTCAGTATAAACATATTAGCGGCCGAACGACGGCGACGGTTAATGAAGGCAAATGTATTCGTCATACTATAACATTATGTATGAATAATTAATCCTGAGAAATTCTTACCGGGCGCACGACTGTTTGTTTGGCGACGTGTTTGTTTGTTTGGTCCGTTTTGATTATCGTGTGTCAATGAACTTTAGCGTCCGCGGAAATCGCAACAAAAGCTTAGAATATAAATGAGTTTGACCTTTTAACTTAATGAAACATAATATTCGAGTTGTTACATTTTAAAATGAGCTACATCCAATTTTAATCGTTCATGTACTCGTCTAATTTTTTTTTTAAGATTTCCAATTTTTATACAACGAGGACGAAGTTCAAATTTAGCTGTCCATAAGGTTTTTAGTATTCTTTATGATCTTCATGTTTTAAATGTTCAAAATTTTGAGATTTTAAAAATAACGTAAAATACTAGGAACGGCTAAAATTGGAAAAAGAGTTATCATTTTGAGCCGTTCCTAGTATTTTACGTTATTTTTAAAATCTCAAAATTTTGAACATTTAAAACATGAAGATCATAAAGAATACTAAAAACCTTATGGACAGCTAAATTTGAACTTCGTCCTCGTTGTATAAAAATTGGAAATCTTAAAAAAAAAATTAGACGAGTACATGAACGATTAAAATTGGATGTAGCTCATTTTAAAATGTAACAACTCGAATATTATGTTTCATTAAGTTAAAAGGTCAAACTCATTTATATTCTAAGCTTTTGTTGCGATTTCCGCGGACGCTAAAGTTCATTGACACACGATAATCAAAACGGACCAAACAAACAAACACGTCGCCAAACAAACAGTCGTGCGCCCGGTAAGAATTTCTCAGGATTAATTATTCATACATAATGTTATAGTATGACGAATACATTTGCCTTCATTAACCGTCGCCGTCGTTCGGCCGCTAATATGTTTATACTGACACATTTTTGTTTAACCAACGTTACGTTTTCCCATGGATACAACGTACCTTCTGGTCACGATCGTTACACCAGTATATGTTCACAAGTTATACTTTAATCTAATGTGAAATTTTACCTTTATCTTTCCTATTTTAGTATTACCGGTCCGATTTGAAAAATGATATGACTGTTAAATAGCTCATTTGTCGAGGAAGGCTATAGGCTATATATCAATACAGTAAGATTAATAGGACCAGAGCACGAATGAAGAATGTAACAGAATCTGTTTTTTTTTACGTACAGATTCCGCTGCGTCTTAGCGTTAGCCCAAAGTAATTATTCCACCCCGACAAAGGCGCGGGTAGAGGCTAATATTTAATAATCTAAATTAACATTAAATATGAATTTTGGATTTCAAAAACAATGGCCGTTTGAAGTTTAGAAGTTAATTATTGGTTTAAAATATATCTAAAGAGCATATATCTACAAAAAGATACTTGTTATACTATTCGCTATTAAACAGAATAGTAGGGATTTTGTACAAGGTTTTGTTTTGAAAATACCATCGCTCCAACTGGATATACATATGTCGCAAAGCAGTAGTGCTTCCACTATTATGTTCCATGATGAAAAGTAGGTATATAGTAGGTAGTAGGTAGGTAGTATTTATTAGGTCTAACATGTTAATGCCTACTATCACGAATCACGTTAAATCAAGTAAAATAAAACTTTTGAACTAAATTATTTTAAACTTTACAGCGCCATCTATTGTCGGATAGCTGAAGTAGTTATAGTTTCGGATTCATTGTCTGGATGTAATAACTACCGAGACGCATTATTTTTGTATACAGGCCAACTGGAAGACAACAACAGTTGGTGAACAGTCACCTAACAAACTGTTGCTGTCTTTTAATTCTTAAACTATGTACCAGGCAATGTAAGAACCTTGGCAACAAAAATAAATAAAGGCGACCGTTACAAAACGAAATAGAAAACACAACAAACAACGGTTAATAAACGACGCATATGCGTATAATTCCCTTCTCCTGGTCAGTGGTTATGAAATTAATGCTAATATATGCGCTGCGAGCGGACCCCGTGCACGGGCTGTCTGTGGAACCGTTTTTTTTATATATATTCTAAAAATACGTCACCAATTTGTTGAAGAGTTATACCCGAGCTCGCCGACTATCGAGAAATGTTGATTATTCAATAGAAACATCTTTGCATATTTTGAAGCAATAATGGCGTTTTCAGACACCGCGTCGTAGGTTAGAAACCTAGCAACTGAGGGAAACACCGTGACGAAACCAGAGTGTAGTGGTAAGGCTTTTCCTAAGTCAGCCTGGGTAGGTACCACCCTCAAGTTGAAAATCTGTCGCCAAGCACCTTTTGGTGTGTTCCGGCAGCGGCAGTTGAGATCCGGTCCCCCTTTAGATTTAGCGTGTTTACTATCCTAGACCAGATTGTTATTTAATATCAGATGAGGTTACCTATAAAGAATAAACAATAACAATAAATATACTCGTAAAGGTAAAAATCATTAAAGAATATTCCTTGTCATCAGTTGAACGGTGGAAAAGGTGACAAGTCCTTACGTTCAGCGCCATCTAACGGCAGGTTATAGTAAGCGGATCGCATGAAAATCTTCCCCGTGAGAAAATACTTAGATATGACAAATAATCGGACAAACGGTGTCGAAGTCTCAAAAATACCAATATTCATTTTTGTATACCTATACTAGTGTTCAGGCAATAGATTATTATAATATTCGATTATAATTACCTAATTGTATAGGGATTGATTTTATTAAGTTTTTTTGTTCTCTACAAAGACTGTACAAATATTATTGATTAATAGACGAAAAGATTATGTAATATAATGAAAAAAGAAGCTTATAAATAAACGCTTAAAGTCGTCGGTGGTAAAGAAAAAGTACTAAGCGCTTTCTTTTTTTTTTATTGATAGCACTGAAGCTCATCAACATCTACTGTATATAGATATGAAAAGGAAGATATATATTATTATATTCAAATCAAATCAAATCAAAAATACTTTATTCAGTTTAGGCCCTAATAAGGCACTTATGAACGTCAAAGACTACTACCGGTTCGGTAAACAACCCAGTCATCGAGAAGAACCGGCAAGAAACTCGATCGGGTACTTTTTTTTTAACATATATTTCTAATATATTATACAACAATGCTTTTAGTGGATGCACAGAGAGGAGTCAATTCCAGACATCACTATCATTCACATACTGATCCACTCTATAATATCCTTTTGAAACTAAAACCCGTTTGACATGGCGCTTAAATTTACAGTCCGGCAAATCGGTAACATGCTTTGGGACTTTATTGTAGAACCTAACACTATTACCTAAAAAACTATTACTGGTTTTGCTAAGTCTGAAACATGGGACCACCAGTTTATTACAGTTTCTAGTATTTACATTATGCCGGTCTTTAACTAAATTCAGTTTCTCAAAGTTTTTCCGGACATACATTAAATTATCAAGAATGTAACAAAATGAAAATGAATGTATGAAAAATATTATTAACCAAAATTTATAGAGAATTTTGTATTCTACAATATTGATAATGAATACAAATAGCAAAAACCCATAGGTAATAGATATTTACAAAAAAAGCGTAAAAAAACCGGTTTTTGTGACCTTTGACCTTGAAATTTAATAGTTGCGTACGCGCTACCATATGTAGGTTTTGAGACAACTTTTAGAGTGTCAATATACAAGTATTTACAGACTTACAGCTGGGTATCTCGAATTCCGAGATTCTTACCTAATTTAAGCTGAAATGACTGGACTATGTAAGCGTGTGTGCGTGCACGTGTGTGGAGGTGACAATGTGTAATGTTATCGCAGTGATTTAAGATTTTGTGCGAGTGTATCGCGCGAGCAGCGTACTCAAGGGCTCCACGCCGAGGGGACGAACCTAGGCTTGAGCCGCTACCGAATGGGTTTGAATTTAAAAGCTCGATGGTCAAATATGCCTAATGTTATCTTTTCACAGTATTTCACTCTTATGTTAATAAAAAAAAGATCAAATAACATCTTCTATATAAGGTAAATCTAACGTACCTGTACTTTCTAGATTTTTGAGGAAAAAAAATTTTTTGCAAGTGTCTTGGAATACGTAATAGAATACATTTCATACATTTTTAGAATGTCTCTCTGTTTATATGAACACACATCACTACTATGTACTGTGTTCACTATAAAACCTCACCAAGAAAATCATAAAGCATATCCCCGAGTAAGATTTACTCTTGGTTTCATTAAAATCGGTTCACTCCATCAAAAATTATTGTAAATTTTAATGCCGACGCGACTTAAGTCCGAGAGATAAGTAGACAAGTAAATGGACTTAATACATTCAGATGAGTTACGGACACTACGCATGTAACAAAAATACAATATTCGGAAAAATTTCATAAACATTTCATTCTAGCTTTTTTTTTT
>MU158770.1:411855-471920 GCA_015888305.1 Antheraea pernyi | reverse complement strand
AAAAAAAAACAATAGTATTCATATATTAAATACATTAGTGTATAATTTGACATGGCGTCATAGTGACAAATTTATATTTTTTGACATTAATAAATTTATTAATAACTATACAATAACGCAGGATAGTATGTATCTTCCCAAGAAGTATAAACGTGACATAGCTACATTGATAGCTTATAATATAAATAGGTTAAGTGACTCAGCGGTATCATCTAGTTCACCTAATGATACTGTGATTAAATTTTTAAACTAGTAGATAAGACAAAGGAGAAGTGTAATATCACTTTGTATCACCAAAATATTAATCGCTTCTCCGGCAAAATATTAGATATAGAATTATTATGTATAGTTATTAATAAATTTATTAATGTCAAAAAATATAAATTTGTCACTATGACGCCATGTCAAATTATACACTAATGTATTTAATATATGAATACTATTGTTTTTTTTTTCAGATAGGGAAATTGAATATGGGAAGGCACATAACATTATGCTTCTCACATTCAAATGTAACAGTTTTTCTGATGTCTTATACAAATCATTTTTTTTTATATCAGAGCTGTCCCCTACTAAAATTACTATGTTACATTGATTGTCAAAGTCTGTGTTCAAAACTTTTTTAATTATTTGATTGTATGTGGCACCAGGCATACAATAATTAATAATGGTTTCATTTAATTAATGAATGTTTACAAATTATCCTAGTAGATTGTTACATATTATTACGTTTGGTCATTTTTTTAATATAAATAAATTCCATCCCTACATTATGTTGTATAATCTGATATATGTCTAGTGAAAATTCACTTCAGATCTTAATAAATTTGATTCTAAAATCTTATAAAATGACCATAGCATTGCCATATCTTGATTACACTGAATTTACTCAATTAATAGCTTATATATACAGAACTGTATTGAATAACTAAGTTTAACAGAACATTGCCACTGGCAGACAAAATATTTGACAATAAGAGACAACAATCCAGGTCGAGTGTACGACAAAGGAGACGGACGGTTACGTCGGACTATGCCTCGAGGATACGTTTTGAATACAAAGCGGCGATTTTCTGTATAGTTGTTATTAATCGGCCGCATTCTTACAAATTTACGTCGTCCATTGCGGCTCAATTCGTTTACGTTTTATTGACCATATAGAGAACTATTTCTAATTGTCTAAGTTACGTATATTTATGGATGGTCGAATCTAATTATCTAAGTTACGTATTAGATAGTCCAATGTTTTTGTAAGAAATTTATTGGCTTACAGTAACAAGCATTATACAGATATATTTGTTATAGAATTATCTGAACCCTAAAGCGCTTTTAGACTTGAAGTGACCAATATCTCCACACGTTTTGTTTCTATTCTAAGTCCATAGTTTAAGATTTCCATTACACAAATTAAACCACCGTTAAGAAGATTGGGGAAGAGCGTTGGGGTGTCGCGGGGTGTCGAATAACATCTAAGACTTGAGATATTCAAGCCAACCTCACATGCACGTGGTGCACCCTGCTGAATAACGAACGAGGCAATGGCGAAAGCGGGGTGGTAGGGTTTTACAGCCTGACTGGGTCACAACCACTATCTATACGGCGAAAAAGCCCGTCATAGTGATTTGCTTCTGCGGGTAGCGTTTCGAGATCAGCCTGTGCATATCCAGCTTTTCGCAGGTCGGCATGACAGCGGCGACCGACGATGGATAGTGTGTCACTCGGTGGTCGCCGTAGTTTTTGGATTGTACTGTGCTTACCATCAGGCACAGTGCAGTAATTTTGCCGTGCTACAATAAAAAAAAGAGTACAATATATTCATAAAAAAATTAGTAATAATTTGTGTCAAACTTCTAAACTCAACATTTTTGAATAAATGATAAAATCTTTGTTTAATGTTATTGATTTTTTACTTACATTCGCGGTTTTATCGACAGTTTTTACGTCTTTCTGAAGCAAAAAAGGTTTGTAATTGTTATTTTTACTCAAGTTATATAATTTGAAAATTTTAAGTTCAAACTAATGAATAATTATTACTGGAGGAAGTAGACCATATAACAAAAATACTGACATAAAATAATAACATAAATTACAGAGAATTTTTATAAATGATTTAGGATTTATATTAAAATATTTTCAACGGCGATAACTAAACAAAGAAAACAAGGCACCATTACGGTAACAATCGTGCTTATACAAAAACATAAATATGATGACAACACATTAATTATAACTATTTTTAGAGCGTCCTGTTTTATTACCAACTCTTTTACATTCAGTATGTTTTGTGTGTTATGTGTAGTTGCACAACACACGTTTTTGCAAAATATACGACCAATAGTATAAAATATATCAGGTATAACGTGAAAACACAAACATCTTCCAAAAATACTTCATAAAAATACATTTGGCTTTATTAAACCAGACAGTGCCCGTCCGCGTTTTCAAAAAAAAAGTTCGTTAAGTTGTTGAATATATTAAAATAATGTTTTAAAAGTTTTCCTCATCTCCGTATGATGACGCTTTCCATTAACAATATCCGTCGTTTCGTAATATATTCGTGAAGCCAGGTTTTAAATTGAAAAGTTTCTTCGACGCATTAGAGAGATTTTTTTGTATATAGACTTTGAATAAGGTAATTAAAAGTTAAAACAGGTATGGATGTTGACGGATATTTTCATAAATTATTATCGTAAAATTTCGGTTTTACTTTGAATTTGTTTTTGAATGATATTTTTGACTGCGAATAATAGACGTAAAAACAAATATTGCTTTATTTTCGTGATATAATGGCTAGTATTTTTTAATCTATATATTGAATCATAGTCATTGATTCTTAAGCCTATTAATATAGATATCCATGAGAGAAGAAAAATAAGCGTTTATCACCACATTGCCCCGTTCTTTATCATTCTCTTTAGGTCACGTTTTTACACCCTTTCTTGACGATTTTTGTATATACATCATGTTCTAAAATGAATTTGGATTTATGCATAAATTATTCATAAATACTTAAGACATGTGCGTAAAAACATATAACATTTAGCACTTAACATCAATTATAAACATGATGTATACGAATATTACAATATGGTTACCACAGAATACTTTCTTTCTGTGGTTCCATTATGTTTTTCAAACCATGTATATATGTAGGTAAATCTTTTTCTAATACCTGCTTGCCTAGCTATCATCCTTAAGTTGAAAATCTATCCCCAATCACATATAGGTTTGTTCCGAGATCTGTACTTTAGAATCAGTTCCACTATAGGCTTAGTGTGTTAGCGTTTTATACCACATAATCATTTAGCAGTAGTTAAATATATGGCCTATCCTGTTAATATTATAAACAATAAAGTATATGAGGATAGATGGATGTTTGTCAGTTTTTCACACAGATTATACTTAATTGATTTTAATGAAACTTCGCATTAATATAGGATTATACACTAAAATAATATATATAGTAATATACTATAATTTATAAAGATAATGTTTAAATTGGCCAAAATATAACGGTAAGTATCGATCGAGTGTTAGAAAATCTTGCCATGTTAAAGCCCTTCCGGCGTGCGATGTATAAACCATTAAAGTTACACAAAAATAATGGATATTCTATTATAATTTGTTGGGATACAGACACAGACTAAATTGCAGGCAGCTGCTAATAATGTATAACGAACACTAACAACGCATTATACTGTAGTCCGGTGAAGCTGTTAAGACCTTGCTAGGTCAACAGCGTAGTCAGTTCGAGGAAAAAAAAATACGCATTATACTGCCGAACTATATAGGTTTAGATATTTTATTTCAATTTATTTGGCTATTATTAATCTAATTATGTTATAGATATAAGATTGTAAGCATAATAACCTTCAACATGCTTCAACTATGACAAAATTAAATGACATTTGATGTATTTTTTCAGAATGCGACCAACAAACTCATATTTAGTGGAATTATTACTATTGTAATAAGACATAATCGGACTTACTCTGTAATATAAAATAATTCTCCGCTTTCTCTATACATATAAGTAAAATGAATTTGTCTATTGTTTGTACAGGCTAATCTCCGACACGGTTGGACCGGACTTGATAAATATTTTTCACAGTAGTATATATGGTACTTATGGCAAACGGAGACGAGTTAAAATCCGTAAAAGAGTTGTAGAATAAATAAATAAATAATGATAAAAAAGAGTAATAATAAAATTACAGATAAAAAATTGAAGACAATCCAAATCAAAAACAAAAAAAACGAAAAAAATCTACCTTTGATTCAGATAAAAAAAACGAATTCACATGAAACAAGAATAATATTGAATAAATACGACTGATATTAGATATAGGTATTTATTTTAGGTTAGGTTTTGCTAGGCCAATAGCGTAGTTAGTTCGAGAAAAAAAAGATATATTTATTTATTTATTGTATACATAATATTATATAAAATACAGTACAATTGTTCCATAAAGTGCTGCTAGTTTATGTGTCTAATTTAAACCTCGCTAAAAACAACTCTTGTCTACGTTTTAGTTCGTTTACTTTGCGACGGTCCAGGAATTAACATATCACCGCTTCGTTCGCAATTAGCATCGCCTTTGATTCCTCTCTAAGCTTTTTTGTTAAATCCCCTTAATTTGTTTCAGTGTTGCCATTTAATATACATTTATTTTTCATTCGGTTTATTTCTCTTACGGCCCGTATGTTTTTAGTAATTTTTGTTACTAGATAACCATTACTTCGATCTTCTATGTAAACGGTTTTGGTTTTACATGGAAACTACTTGTATATCTTTTTTGTTATGATTTTGTCCTTACTAGCTGACCCTGTAACCAAATTTTACAATTTTTATTAATTTTATTATTATTGCATCAACATTTTTAACGATTTTTAGTAACTTCTGTTAATTTTAACATTACCGCTTAGTCTCTATAGGAGAGCATATAGATATGTAGGTTAGATAAAACTGCGAAAATTGGTCAATCTGGCAGTAAAATCTCATCAAAATTGGTTCAGCCGTTTCTCAGAATAACCTCGATGAACAACAGGCCCTACCACAAGTTAGAAGTGTTATCCTCTTGTTTAGGACTAGCAAGGTACTGAGTACTTACTACCATTTACCCGCGACTTCATTTGCGTTAATATAGCACTGACTGTCCCTCGGAAAACGTACTTTTTCTGAACTATAAGTACCCTATAAGTACCGAGACAACGTGTATTCAAAATTTCATGATTATTAGTTGAATAGTTAAGTTTTAATATCATAACAAAAAAATCACATTCGCGTTTAAAATACATAGTACAATACTTAGGAATGTCAAAACTACCACCGTTTCGGAAAAACAGCCCAGTCATCGAGAAGAACCGGCAAGAAACTCGATTCGGTTAATCTTTTCATGTTACTATATATATTTACAAAATATAAATAGTTACATTCGTTTTTAGTGGATCCACAGAGGTTGGCGTCATTTCCAGACGTAGCCATCGTTCACATATTGATTTACCTTATTATAGCCTTTAGACTGTAAAACCTGCTTGAGAAGATGCTTGAACTCACTATCCGGCAAATCGGGAATGTGCTTTAGCTAGTAAAACAATCAGGAGCTACATATGTAACCATTTTAATTAATAAATTATATAGCTATAATTTCAAATGGCAACACAGAAGAAAACGCGTTGAAATTTCCCGCGCTCTGCTACCACAAAAATGCAAATTCGCAGAGACATTAGCGAGTAAAAGATAAGAAAGTGGATTAAGTCAGTTATTGCGGAGACAGGGCATCGCAGGGGTTAGAATCTAAAACCACTATGTTAATAGGAAGGGTAGTAAGGGTTCAGTCAGTTGCAGCCACCATACATTTGTGGCATGATGTATTTGGTTGTAATTCCTTTTAAAGTATTACCATGGATTCCTAATTACTTGTTATGTTGGCAATTATGATGTTGTTCACGGGGATAGACGTTTTGATTGGACTCAACAAAGTACTATTCAAAACAAATATCACTTTGTTCGCAGTCACGAGTCTTTTGGCCACAAAATTCGTTAATGTGCATTTTTTTCTATATCACAATGTCGATTTTTATTTAAAACTATTTTTTTCTATTGTAGCACGGCAAAATGACTGCACTATGCCTGATGTTAAGTACACAGTACAATCCAAAAACAATGGCGACCACCGAGTGACACACTATCCATCGCCGGTCGCCGCTGTCATGCTAGCCTGCGAAAAGCTGGATATGCACAGGCTGATCCCGAAATGCGACCCGTAGAAGCGAATCACTATTTTGGCATATACATGGTGGTTGCGACCCAGTCAGGCTGTAAAACCCTACCACCTCGCTTTCGCCATTACCTCATTCGTTATTCAGCAGGGTGCACAACGTGTAGGTGATGTTGGCTTGGGTGTCTCAAGTCTTATGATATTATTTGACACCCCTTACACCCCAAACCCTTGTTTGTTCAGCAACCACCTATATACTCATAATTGATATACGATTGAAAAATCTAAGCATTGGTCTAGACGTTTCCTTTAGCTGAAAGTAACTTTTTCGCAAGGAAATTCCTTAAAACGGCTTGCACAAGGAGCTGACTTGACGTACAGAAAAGCGTTATTACCCTACATGCAAATTTTTCTCTCCTTTGTCTATTTCTATTGTACACGAGTGCGTGTGTACGTCGGAGTACCGAAATTAGAGGTCCGTTGAACTTTTACTAAAATTTATTTCCGTTTAGCATTATTTATAATATGTAACTCGTTTTTCACTATTTCATATCCATTCTTTAATAGATGAATACATTTACATGAAAACATAATCTGATATAAAGCCACAATGTGGCCTAAGATGGAATCAAGGTAAACCCTAAGGAAAACTGGCATTCAAGTACTGCTGCTTAGCGCCGGAATTTCAACTGAAGAGTGAACTGAACTGAAGATTTACATCTCGATGTTTTACTTTACCGTAAGCTTCTATTCGTTATGGATATAAGTATCTATAAGTAATTTTTTTTATCAATAAATGTATAGGGAATAAACTAAATTCATATAACAACGAAGCGATAACAATAAAATATAACGGGGCCATTCTCGTCTCGTGAAATCTATAAATTCCCTTTTATTTTGTTAGCCGGCCGCAGTCCAGACCAGGGTGCATATAAAGTGGTTAGGGTATATCTCTAATTTGGAAACAAGATGAATTACCTCTGAGCGGCCGCTTGTAATTTATTAACTATTGACTCGAAACATTTGCTTTCTGTTTACTTCTTATATATTCGACGGATATATGGTCGTGTTTGATTCACAGTAAGTGATATAACCAAACGTTTGGTGGTAGCGGTTACTCGCCTACTTTACTAAGTTACAAAAAGAAACTATTATATGTTATTTTTCAAAACATAACCATCTTCTATGCCTAACTTTATTAAATTCCTTCCAGCCGTTTGGAAAAACAAACCAAACGAATGTACTTCACGTTCTAATCTTCACTAATATTAGAAAGACGAAAGTGAGTTTGTTTGTCAAGCGTTAACTATACAACTGATCGTCATAAAATATTGCACACATTAGGGACATAAAAAGGATAGTTTTAATCCAGAAAAAAAAACACAATAAGACTTCTAGAAAAATATCTCTTAATATATTAATGTAAGTGAACCCGCGAGTAAAATCTAGTATAAAAGCTTGCACGGTTGCGTTTCGTTCGGTCAGTGAGGAGAGCACCGGAGGCCCACCTCTCTTCCACTTACTCGATAAACGAGCTATCGAAAACTGAAAGATGTTTTCAAATTGGACCAGTAGTTTCTGAGATTAGCGCGTCCAAGCAAACTCTTCAGCTTTATAATATTAGTATTTATATTAGTATTTGCAGTGTGGCCACTGCGTCTCGCTATCACATCCCATTTTGCCCTAGTTGGACAGACTGTATCAAAAGCATTGTGATTTGGGTTTTCGGCTTTGCTGATTGTGCAATTTCTACAACAAGGAGCTTTGCCCTCTTTGTAGGTTGGGCAGTCATTCTTATGATGTTCCTTCTCACAGTGGCTACACTTGTCCGCTGTCTCTGTGCACCATCTTTTACCATGGCCGTACTCCAGGCACCGCGTACACTGTATGAGGGGCGACTGGTCAGATACTGTGACCCTTTGCAGGTTGATGTAAATTTTCTCTGCAGTTATAAGTCTCCCCCATACAGTGGGCGACACCTGGAGCACTACATGGTTAATGTGGGGGTTCCAGGATCTTCTTCTATATTTAATTTTAGCCCTGTACTCACCGTCAGGAATGTCCTGTAGGACGTTCTCATTCTGATTTTTAATGAACTTTAGTATCTCCTGGTCTTTATGACTCGTGAGCACATTGTTAATAATTAATAAAGCATTAATAGTTAATAAAGTATTTTTTAAGAAAACAAAGGTGTCTTTACTTATAATTGCTCACTTTAACTTCCAACACTTATTTATTATAACACTCTGTATAACGAACTTAGTACTTAAAAACAAATGTAGTCATAACAATATCACTCACCAAATTCAAACAACCCGCTTTATCAAGCCATTTTCCCAAGTAATCTCGGAAACCGCTGCTGCCAAATATCTTAAGAGAGCCTTGCTGAAAATAAACGGCTCTCATTACGGCCGGGTCATCAGTATACATAATATATTAGATAACCGCCATCTAGCGGTTTGCGGTGGAACTAAATTATAAGCGAACGTCAGAGAGATGGATTGCTGCGTCCGTGACAAATGGCCGACCGCTGTTGATTTAATGTATTTATTTATTTTTATATTAATTTCGTGATTATATCTTTCATTCACAATTTTAACACGTTAGTGAGTTAAATTATATTTTTCTTAGAGTAAAAATTTTGTTAAGTCACAAACTAACCTTCTTAGGAAAGAATTCATTCTCTAGTTTTGAAATTACAATATTTCTTATAAAATATTCGTTTTATTTACTTCTCGTAACTAAAAATTTACGCTTTTTTATTGTTTTAGTTGGTATATTGTTTTATTTTGAAAAGCTTAGATCTTGTTTTACTCTAATCTAAATAAGGCTCAAGAATTGTTTTAAATTATCTGAGTATCTACACATTTCTAACATTTTTTTTAAACTAAAAGTTTATATTAAATTTACTTTATTTGTTTTTATAAAACGAAAAAGAATTTTAAATAAATATCTTATAGCATCTATTCAAAAATATCAATTAAACAATTTTATAAGCAATAATATCCCTTTATGTAGGTAATAGTTATTTGATCGCTAACATATTATTTCGTAACACTGAATTTTATTACATAAGCGAGTACATATGATAACTTTGTACTTATTATTTAAGATAGATCCAAGAATACTTTCAGACAACTAAGTTTCATTATTTTTTTATTTACGTAAAGTTCAAGTAACAGCTCTCGAAATGAAAATTGCTTTATTTTTTTGAATTCATAGAGCAGTAAGGCAATGACCATTCACGTCAGAAGCCACTTATAGCGACTTGTTTTGAAACCTCTGGCTCCTAGACTACATCTAGCAATAACGAATATAGTTTTGCAAGATGATTGTAGCGACCGTAAAGATCTATCGACTGAGACCTGAGAGATACTTAGATATGCTTATATTTAATATCCATATTAGAATTCTCTAGTCAGTCTAATAAAGTTTTATATTACAATAACTTACTTAATTCTTGCAATAAAACAATATTATAATGTGAAGACAGTGAATCCCTAGCGACATCCCCGTTCGTGTGTACGTAAGGGCACAATAACTAACAGGGTCGGAAGATGTCACTAGTGTGTCGATTTATCACCAACTTACTTATGACAAGTGGCCTGTCCGTTACAGACTCGACGAAGATGCTTTTTAGTGTTGCTACTAGGTATCCACAAGCTATAAAATATTAGACATGGCATATATTGTTATTTTATTTCACCGCATAACCTTTAAATAATGTTTGACCTTTATGATATTAGTTACAGTAAATAAAGCGTAAATAAAGAAATGTAGACATAGATTTACATACATATTTTTTTTTAATGCACAATGAGTTTATGTTTTCTCAGATTTTGTTATTAGTTGAAACAGTTTCTTTACTACTATGCCAGATATAAAAAAAATACAAACTAAGAAAAACAACGACACTGAATATATTACAATACAGAACAGCTATTTATGAAAATTTGCTTTGAATTCCTACCCGTATTTGATGTAAAAGGTTTTATAGACCGATTTAAAAATATATATGCTTTCTTTCATCTGAAAAATTCTTAAAACTTGTATATTTAGACATTGTATTGTAATTAAATGTAGACAATATTTACTACAGCTTATGTACAATGATCTAGATATTTACCATAAAATAGAATTAATTAACTAATATCCAATTTGTATGGATGTTAACTGCGTGTAAGTAATACACCATATATGCTTTTGAAATACCAACTAAGTAGAAATTGCATAATGAAAGTTAGGTTGCATTACGGAGCAACGTCAAACGATTTAAGTTATGATAGCTTTGATTTATATAGTCTATAAAGAATTGTTATGTGATCGATGTTACTCAAACAATAAACATTAAACAACATGAACAAATATTGAACTAATCCAAAACCAATATTGTGAGATAACAATAAAAAGATGTACTGAACTGAATTAGGTTGAAGTGAACTTTTTTCAGTAGGTATTTAGTATATTAAGTATGTAAGCCTTTTTGTATCCTAACTAATATTATAAATCCGAAAGTGAATTTGCTTGCTTGGTTGTTATTCTTTCACACTTAAATACTCAATCAATTATTATGGAAATTTGGCAAACACGTTTTCAGGAGTACAGAGATAGGCATAGGGTAGCTTTCATAAAAAAAAAAGCGTAGTTTCTCTTAGGAATAGACCAGATCTGCATTAACGCAAATGAAGCTACACGAACAAATGCTAGTTAGATTATAAATTTTACATGTCTTCACAAAAAAGTGGACAAATAGTAAGCTGCAAGCACAATTAAAAAATAAAAATACATATGGGCATATCCATATAAAACAATATATTCTTAACTCTGTAAGCACAGTTGCCCTATGTTAATGAGGTACAGGAAGCACGGGGTTTTTGCTACTTTCATCATCCCTTATTCCGCGCGATTTGAATATCTGACGGTGTTGGGGACCAGTCGATATTCGCGTTCCAATAGTTTCTCTTAGTTTTCAGTTTGATTCAGATTTTATGAAGTTTGGACAGTTTGATTGATATATCGTTGTCCTTTTAATGTTCAATGTTTTACACAGCTTGCGATATTTTACCCATGTTGGAAAATTTATTGATAAATTATGAAATATATTAGGTCTTTACCTTGAAATTGCCGTTTTGTATGAAAAAATTTAAACGAATTTTTTTCATGTATTTTTTATTTGTATTTATCGAAGTAATCACCCATGCAATCACTGCATCTTTGCCAACGCAGTGGCAGTTTATTGATGCCCTTCTTAAAGAAATCAGTTGGACTGGAGGCAACAAATTCTTCAAAAGCATTTTGTAGTGCCTCTCGGGTATTGAATTTTTTTCCAGCCAAGGAGATATCTAAATTCTGGAAAAAGTAGTAGTCTGTAGGCGCAAGGTCTGGTGAGTAGCTCGGATGATGGAGAACTTCCAACCCCAGTTCTTGCAACTCGGAGACCGTCTGCTGTGCAGTATGAGGTCGCGCGTTGTCGTGCAGGAGCAGCGGAGACGAGCGATTGACCAATGCTGGTTGCAGATGTGCCAGCTTCTCCATCATTGTGTTCAGTTTTTCACAGTACCCATCTGCAGTAATGCTCACCCCGTTTGGTAAGAAGCTGTCATGAATCACACCGGCGCTAGACCACCAAACAGTGACCATCACTTTTCTAGGGGTAAGTTTTCGTTTAGGGCATTATTTAGGTGCTGAACCAGGATCCAACGAACTTGCTGAATGCTTGCGGTTATCAAACAGAAACAGAAACAATGCGGTTCGAAATTCCTTCATTTGTGTGTCTGTTGAGCAGTGCAAGGCACGTCTCGACGCGTATTTCGCGCTGGCGATCATTGAGTTCGCGGGGCACCCATTTGTCAAGCTTTTTTACCTTGCCAATTTGACGCAAATGGACCAATATTGTTTTGACGCTAACGTCGAAAGCTGCTGCTAATTCAGCCGTAGATTGTGTATCATCAGCTTCCACAATCGCCTTTAATTCGTCATTGTCGACCAAAGTCTTCGGACGATCACGAGGTTCATTTTTCAGGTCGAAATTTCCAGAACGGAAGCGAGCAAACCAATAACAGGTGGTGCGTTGGTTTGTAGTCCTAGCTCCGTAAACGTCGTTGATGTTGCGTGCCGCTTGTGCCGCGTTGCTGCTACGACGGTACTCATATTTCATAATTACTCGAATTTTTAACGTATCCATGATGACAAAAAATATTGAAATGCGATGAAAATGTAACACACATCATCATCAATACACAAATGATTACTTTTGGAAAAAGAATCCCATGTTTTTAAAATAAAATTAATTTGAAATTAGAATTCTTAGACAAACAAAAATTATTTTGATTTGAAATGGCCAGTACTGCAGAACGGCAATTTCATAGGTAAAGACCTATTATATACTAAATACACCGTGATAAATAAAGTTACCTAATCTTTATTAATATTTTTAACAGTTATTTATTAAATTATATTTTACTAATATAACAGTTCAGGTTAAGTTCAAGCTGGCGGTAATATTGTCTTACTCAATTTAGACTTGGTTATTATTACAATATTTTACAATCATTCCGATTTCCTCCTACACTGTATTAATTTTCTTGTGCTTCAATAAAAAAGCAGATGTATGCTAAACCCTAATAGTACGTTGTAGTGAACATCCGTTTTAAGAATGCCCCTGATTTAGTACGCAAAGACTGAGACATATAATGCTTTGTGACAATCTTCGTATGTCCCTTCGATCTTTTGGGTTTGATGGAGAAGAAATTTCCTATCGTTATCTATTATAGCTATTTGCTATCAAATTGTTTGTTTTTTCTATCTCATGGCATATAACGAACTTTGAAATTACCACGACTCTCTAACTAGCGCCTAAATAATGCCTGAAGAATATTTGAGACCTTATTATATAATGTTCGTAGTACTCGTAATGCTCGAAGTGACTCGTAGCAAACTACCACCAGGTCTCTCCCATTATATTGTTAAATCTGGATATGCAAAAAACGACAAAATAAAAAAACATAAATATGAAAACTTTGACGGGTAAAGTCACCGGCCGCAACTAGTAACACAATATACATCGTTTACGACATAAAAGTAATAAAATAAAATGTCTTCCAGTCGAGTTGTCGCCATAAAATTAATTAACGTTTCCAGTGCGGGGTGGGCCACACATCCCACTTGTGGGCCAATTACATTAAACGGAGAAGAGTGGCCCGATATAAAAGTGGAATGTTAATGTGGACGGCGGTTGTGATTTCAGAGAGGTCACCGTATCATAATGAGAGACTCGGTGCTACTGCTCCGCTTTGAAACAATGGATGTCACTTTTCATTTTCATACAATTTTTTTAATAAATATTAAAGTAGCAGCGAATCAGCCATATTTCAGATATATTTAGATATTTCATGTAACCTTTTTTTATTGTAGCACGGCAAACTGACTGCACTATGCCTGATGGTAAGCACAGTATAATCCAGAAACAACGGCGACCACCGAGTGACACACTATGCATCGCCGGTCACCACTATCATGCCGGCCTGCAAAAAGCTGGATATGCACAGGCTGATCCCGAAACGCGACCCGCAGAAGGAGTCACTACTACGGGCTTTTTCGCCATATACATGTGGTTGCGAACCAGGCAGGCTGTGAAATCCTACCACCCCGCTTTCGCCATTGCCTCGTTCGTTATTCATCAGAGTGCACCACGTGCAGGTTGGCTTGGGTGTCTCAAGTCTTATGACGTTATTCGAAACCACCAAAATTACTTAATGACTAATTGGTAAATTGACAATTTTCCAAAAATGAAACGTTCTTTTTTACAGTACCACACTTTCATAGATCAAACGCCGCAGTAGTATAACCAGTTGTAACGGCTTTCAACGCACTCAACGTTGTAGATTTGAATTCTATTTAGAACAAATATTTTTGTTATCCACAAATGATTACATCGAGTCTAAGCGTACGTGGTATCCGTAAAATGTATGCATGTATAGTCTTTGTGACGCCGAGTTAGATTTCTTAATCAGAAGCTGTATTTTAATATACAAAGACACTAATAAATGAAAAATAGCAAACTACCGTTATAGAAGAAAGTTGAAGGTTTGGTCATGAACGTACAAGTGAGCTTATTACATTACCTATAAATTTGAATTAATAAGATATTCATTAAAACGCCTCATACCAGGTTTTGAAAATTTGTAGTAGTATTTTCAACGGCGACAGAGCTCTCTGTAAGTTACCGCAGCGATGGATACCTCCACTGGCCGGACGTCATGAATAGTCATGAAAAACCGCAAGGTTTCATTACTGAGGCGTTTTTGGAGGTACAAAGGTTTATGGGTGTTTTACGGCGACAATTTTGTGGTAACTTTTCTCTCGCATCTAATATCTTAGCTGCTACCTACATAGCTGGGAATTTGAACAGATGTGGGTAAAAATATATTCTATTTTTTATTTTTAAGGATACGTTTTGTCCAGTAAAATAATAAAACAAGCATGTTATGAACATATAATAAGAAATAATGAATGAACGAATATGTATTTGTATAAATATGGGAGTTATCGTAGGCCGAATAATGTATGAATGGATTGTGTAAATAATTATATTTATAAATAATTATAGTTTTCACGGGTGGATAGAGTGATTAATGAGGAAGGTATATAATTTGTCAAGGATTTTTTCATAATCAGGGCGGGACAACGTCTGCCGGGCCCGCTAGTTAATACAAAAATGTAACAACACTTTTGTTGTCTAATGTGACACAAAAAGCATATAATTTAATCTAGCTCATAATTGTCACTGCCGGACCACATCGACGCTGGTTGTTGATATCTGTTGGTTGTTGTTCATCTGAAAAATGACAGGATAGGAAATTAAAAAAAAAAACAAGATTAACTCCAAATTACAGTTTCATCGCGAAGTTTTTATCGCCATAATTATTTTAGATTGCCTTTTTACTATTACTTTATCTACTAAATACATTATTCTGTGATATCCTTAATTTCCTAGATAATAATTGTATAAATATTCCGAAAATGTATTTTCTGACAAGTATCATTGTACATATATAAATGGTTTCAATTTTCAGCACAGTAATAATAATAATTAGGTTAGTAACAAGAAATACATCCTTATAGTTATGTATTTCATATTGAAATCATTCAAAAATTAAACCTACGAACTTTGCGGTATGAACTTTCTTATTCAAGAATGTATCTTAAGTTTACCTATTCGATAGTACACTGTACTATTAATTAAAATAGAAATGATCTCCTCAGCTGATTTCTTAAGAAAAAGATCTCAAAATAGCGGATCAGATTTTTAAATATCAAGGCATTTTTTTTAGAATTATTATATAATTTTACATTACATGATTTGTGATGATTCTAATTTTGTAATACTTAATGTATTTTTTTTTTATTTATGCTGCTAATAGTTTGCTAACCAGTGCGTCGTAATATTTACATTAATTTCTATAAAACGTAACCTTATGGTTTTGGACAGACCGGGCGTTAATTTTTCAAAAGTCTAAAGAAACATACAAAATTACATTTTTGAATGAGAAACTGCACACTGCAAAGTTTGTGCGATTAATTTTTGTACTAGGTATGTATTATGACTTCTATATTTGAGTGTTCAAAATGTATAAAATGTGTAGGTTTCATTTCAGTATATATCTATATTATTGTGTTAAAATAAATAAGTTCCAAATACCTTTACATAAGTAGAACCTCAAGATGATATAAAAGGAGGCTACCGGCCACCACCCTAAAACGAAACATTACGAAGGAAGGAGAACTCTGACTCCCCTCCGCCCGATCGTCGTCTTCACCGTCCCCTCCCCTTCCTCTCCCCCCTCCATCCTCGCACCAGGAGCACACTCCAGATCCCAATTGTTCATGTATGAATTCACCACATTAAGAGTCAAGTAGGATAAAAACAGGACGCAAGGAGAAAGCTTTGAAAAATATAGCGAGCATTGAGTGATATTCTTTGCCTCGATTTTTACTTTTTCTATTTTTATATCGAGAGAAACGAAAACGTTTTTAAAATGAAGGACAGATGTTTTTTGATTGGTCAGAGATATATCGTTGTTTTCGTTTTAATGTTTGAATCGTAATGTCTTTGATGTATCAGATAAAAATACAGTTTTAGAATCGAATTCGGAATCAACTTTTATATATTTTATTCCAAAACTTCAAAAAGAAAACGTGGTTTTCCTTTTTATTAAATTGCTTGACGTTAAAATATTAATTATGTTTATTGTTTTCGTTATTATTGTTATTTCAATATATTAAATTTCAAATTTGTTTGAGATCTAAGAATGAAACTTATTTTAACCTAAAATACATAATCCGTTAAGGAGCGACATTAAAAAGAATGAGTATAAATCGGCACATAAGATTTTTAGTTAATATTTTTAATATTATATTATTGGTAATAATAATAATTTGTAATAACCTTCTAATAAGTATACTAATTGACCTATAAAAATCATAAACATCGATCAATTATCTTCTGAATAAATTGGGAAAATATACATATTTGAAAAAATTGGGCACTTATTTTTTAATTATTTTATATTGGTATATTTATTATCAACAAGTCAATGGTTCCAATACATTTCTAAAAATTACTGCAATATTTTAAACTGTTTATTTATTTATTGTAGATATTTCATGTATAGTTAAGTATTTTATTCATGCTAATTAGTTCAGTAGTTTCTACGTAATACATATAAGAAATAAACAAAAATAGTTACTATTGAACAATTCCTATGCAAAGATCTATCTATTTTTTATATATAAATTATTTCGTGTTTTTGTGAAAACATCGTACAATATCATATATATTTCTAGATAACAAATAATACATTTAGATTAAATCTGTTTGTCCAACTAAAAAATAAATACATAATTCAACACTGGTTATACAATAATCAAATTCACAGGTTCAGACGTGTGCAAATAAGTGAAGATATAATTTACCCCGTATGAGTCCGTAAAATTTTCTGGGCTCTAGTAAAATTACCATACTAGTGTGACCACGCGTACTCAAACTTTCGGCTATCTATAACAAATATTTGTTATAGGTTTTTGAAAATAAACAGTATTCGTCAACCGTGAATAATATGCTTAAAATAATTTTGTATATATATACTTACATATTTTATAAAGAAAAATTATATACATAAAGTAGCTCTGCACGCGGCTCCGCACCTGTGGATCATTATTTGTCTCTATTACTATTTATTGCAATGATTAGTTTAGTTATATAAAAATTGATGTTTTACAAATATTTTCCCAAATTCAAATATCTTGGTTGGAGTATTTCTTTCATTAAATATACAAATTTACATCTTATGTATGTATGAGAGCGCTTACGGGGGTGATGTGTGATCCTCGTATATCCATAAAAATAAAGGGAAAAGTCTACAAGATATCAAATCGACCAGCGTTACTATATGCAACAGAATGCTGGACTGTCAAAAAGGCCCATGAACAAAAAGTACATGTCAATGAAATGAAGATGATGAGGTGAGCGAGAAATGTCACTCGACTCGATAAAATACCCAATATATATATATACGTGGGAGCTTTAAAGTGGCACCAATCGTTGACAAAAAGACCGAAAACCGCCTCAGATGGTATAGACATATAAAAAGATGTAAGAAGGAACATATGGTCCAACTATTTTTTGAACCTACCCGAACGCAAAAGAGGTAGAGGCCCACCTTTGACTTGGTGGTCAAATAATGCGAAAGATCTCAAGAAAGCCCAGCTGCAAGAATCAACAACCCAAGACAGATTAGGTTGGCGCAAATATGTGAGGAGACTCGACCCCAAATAATGGGAAAAGGGATGGATAAAGAAGAGGGACACAGATAAGGTGGAAGGTGAGCGGGCTTACCCGCGTACGTACCTCGCCCCCAATTGCACCCACGTTGACACATGTGACAGTGTCAATGCTAGTGGCAGTACAGTCGCATTTAGAATAATTTCGTTTTCAATTACACGCTATTGCTATTTTCGTTGTTTTCTTTTTATTGTTTTTCATTTTATTATTTATTGTCTTTTGTTTTTATTCTTGACATTTGTCATTATGTTATCATGATAATGCTGCGCGGACGTTATAATATTTTACGACGCCAAACTGCGCCAAAATGGTATAGGAAGTTTTAACATTTATGAAGAAAGAATCTGCGGAAGGCGTTCAATATGACTTGAAGTGTGTGCAAAAGCGGACTGCAGCAGCAACTGGAGTATCTTAAAGAACGGTAAGACGAATTGCAGCCGCTGCAAATGGCTCCAGCTTTAATTTGCTGTTAGGTTTTTGGACACCTAGAAAGAAAAGGACACGAAATAATAAGGTAGGTCGGTTGGACAGTTTTGATTATAAGCTATATTAAAACGTATACACTCATCAAAAAAGTCTAAGCAACATGTACTAATTTAAATTTTAGGATGGTTCTTCATATTATAACGTTGTATTTTATTTTTAAAATAATATCTTTAGGGTTCTATGATGTAAAAATAACAGCTGTTGTCTTTATAAGTTCTTTTAATAACAGAAATGAACAATATTAGAATATACCGTAGAAACTAAGATACATAAGAAACTAAACTTTTTTCTTACAAAATGAAATTTCTAAAGAAAATGTATTTATTGTGAAAGAATAGAACAATTTAATACAAAGTATGGTCTCCTCTGCTATTCAGAACTTGTCGGCAACGATTATTCATTGAATTAATGAGACTGTTTATGTCATCTTGCGGTATTCGCTCCCAATGGAATTGTAGCAAATCCTTCAGCTGTTGGGTTGTTGTCGCTCCGTCCAAGTCCTTCAAAACACGTCTCTGGAGCATGTCCCATGCGTGCTCGATGGGGTTGAGATCTGGCGATTGTGCAGGCCAGGGCAATACCCGGATGTTCTCCGTTGCAAAGTATTCACTGGTTCGCCGAGCTGTATGTGAACGCGCATTGTCATGCATTAACCTAAAATCGGAGCCAAAGGTTTGTGCAAATGGGTAGACATAAGGTCTGAGAATATCCTCAATGTAATTTTCAGCATTCATGTTTCCATTTACAAAAACGAGCTCAGTTCGCCTGTTCTTCATAATACCCGCCCATAACATAACTGTTGAGCCGCTGTATGGATGAACTTCCTGAACGCACCTGAGCCTTTCAGTATTTCCGGGCCGACGATACACTCGCACCCTTCTTGTATCAGGCTTAAACCCGAATCGCGACTCATCGGAAAACATAATTTTATCCCATTGTTCCTGGGTCCATGTTATGCGTTCTCTACACCATTCATATCGACGAGCGCGATTCCCGTGACGTATCGGTGGGCACCTGATTGGGCGTCGAGCTCGTAGGCCGTACTCATGCAGTCGATTTCGCACAGTTTGAGGACTTACATCAACACCACTTGAAATTTGTAGCCTCAAACTTATCTCTCGAGCGGTTAACATCGGCTGGCGTCTTGCAGTCAGTTGTATGTACCGGTCTTGCCGAGTGGTTGTACTCCTTTTACGGCCTGGATGCTGTTCAGCGGGTTCTCCTGTATTATTGTAGCACTGCCAAAGACGACAAATAACACTTCTATGAATGGCAAAATGTCGAGATACCTGAGATTGATTACTTCCCGCTTGCAACATCCCTACAGCTCTTTGCATTTCATCTGCCATCAAATGACGTCACTTCATGACGTAAAGAATATCTAACAATTCAATTTTGTCGCTAACTTTATTTAAATGGTTGGTAAAATTATAAAAACAAAACTAAACGTAGCAATATATCGCACTTAAATTCAAACAAATTCGCAGTCATTTGAATTTTATGAAAAAACAAAACATAATCAATTTTTTTTTACAATCAGCCAGTATGTCATCAATAACAAAAAGTTTACTTACCTACGCACTTTGTTTGAGTAAATACTTAGAACTTAATTAATATAAATGGTAAAATTTGTAATATCACGCATGTTGCTTAGACTTTTTTGATGTGTGTATTATACATGGGATACACATGGAAAACAAATGAAAATAACAGAAAAGTTTTACTGGAACAACAATCTGCCGTCTGATTCCGTGGTTGTAATAGATAATGCTCCATATCACAATAATTTAGAAGATCCCGCACCTATATTTAATTCCAATTAATCAAAGATGTTATCGTGGCTTTCACAAAGGGGTAAAGTAACGTCAAGCGTAGAGCGGCCAAAACATTGGACATGGACTATACCAGAGTCAATGTCATCAGTCAAAATTATGTTAAATTTTGAATTCAGCTAATTCTGCATGTATATAGTGGTGGTAAGAGGGCGGAAATGTACATTTTCCTTCTTTCCTGTTGTTTGGAAGATTTAAAAAAATGTTTCATAGTGAAACAAAATATATTTGTAAGCAAAATTATGGTTACCTCATGGGTAATAGAAGCACGCGCTCGCACCACAGTGTATTCAATTTAATTGTATACAAAAGATGCGTAATAACATTTTTATAGCGGACTGAAAGGCGTTTACGGCTATATTTTTATATTATCTATGTGTATTACGCTCGTTTATGGGGTCCGAATAGAAGTACAGTATATATATATATATATTCAGACCAACATTATTAAAGTGCCTGCGTAGTAGATAGAACTATATGTTTTTTTTTTAATGAAATTATTGGCGTATAAATAAAACTGAAGTATCTGTTTGTTTCTTTGGGATAATCACCGAAAAGACTCGATCGATTTTGACGAGACCTTTACTAGCTTAAATTGTCTAAGTTTCATATTATTACGCAATTTCGTATGAGCTAAGCACTAATGATAAAATATAATAGAATAAACATAAAATCAATAAAAACTTTATAGGGGTTAATTATTAGTGGCAAAATTACAATTAATCCATAGCTAATACGTAATTTCCCGTAACGAAGTATACACAGAAATAAAAGTATACACATATCTTAATAGATCTTAGCTACTCTTACATTAGAGAGATAAGTGCCTTCAGGTAATTTATGTAAATAAGTCTATACTTTTCAGGACTCACACTTCGTCTATACCCTTCTAATTTGAGTATTTGGATCGAAGAACTCATCTAATAATAATATATAAGTTTTATTTGTCAATTATCATAGTATTAAGATGAATATATGGTTTTTTTTTTCAGATAATAATTTCACAATCGCCTCCAAAAAGATGGCTTACATTTTTGTAAATAAAGCGCTTTATTTGCATAAAGCGAAGCAAACCAACCGAGGGTTAGGTCGGCGAAGCGCGGTACCCGGCCTTTCCGACATGAATATGGAAAGTTCACTTAATGAAAGAAAAGAAGCGAGGTGTTAATCTTAATAAAACTTTGAGGGATTCGAGTTTTAATTAATACAATCAAAACAAACAGCGGAGCCTCTCAACGGATTATAACTAACAGGTCGGTACTCTAGCTCAAAAATTTTAATAAAATATTTCCAACCAATTATAACTAGTTTTGATGATGTGCGGAAAGGTAAATCGTGGCGCGATTGGTTCGTCCTAAATCATTAAATTATTATATACATAAAGTTCTGGTATGTTTGTATGTTCATAAATCTTTTCCTCCTGAAGTCGTGGTGGTCTAGTGGTTTGACCGATGGAATATCATTCCGATGTCTGCAGGTTCGAACCGCGGCAAGTACCCACGAATTTTTCGAAAATCCTATACATTTACTAAACGAAATTGGTAACACTATCGACTGACGGTGAAGGAAATCATCGTCATGAAACCTGAACCTGAGAAATGTTTTTGTAGTACTACTGTATGTGGGAAACATAGAACTGTGGATTTCTCTGAGTTTGAAATCGCCAATACATCGTAGGCTGGCGTGGTGATTATACACATACCTTCCTTTGGGAAGAGGTCAATGACACCGCAATTCTCGTCTTAAACGAATTGACTGATTATGACGGCATTTTTGTAGTATCATAGCATATAGCATACTATAACTGGGCCCGCAAGGAAGAGTTAGTGCAGAGATGTAGTTTTTTTTTATATTTTCGGCACAATTTATTTATTTTTGTATTTTTTGCATAAAAACCATATATAATCCCAAATTTACAGCCTTATGATACCGAATATCTTTTGTTTTATTTTCTATTATTAATGACTTATTAACTACCATTATCTGTAACAAGACAACGTATGCCTACTAAATCAGTACACTACGTTATGGGTTGTATCGATATAAAAATGAGTTTTGGTATATACATATCTAAATTCATAACCGCTTCAACAATCTTCATTAAAGTTCGCATGAAGTCACCAGTTTCTGAATATAATATCAAGCTATATAGGGATTACATAAACGTGTCTATGCTTGTGTTTCCTACAGAAAAATTAGAAAATAATATAGTTTATATATTGATGTAACAGCTATTCTCTATCTGTCATACTGTTTGTTTATATTGGTTACAATCTAAGTCGCGAAAGAGTTAACCGATTTACATGATTATTTTTATGTAGAGAAACTAGTTAGGTTTTTTTTTTATTTTACCGAAGCATTATGAATTACTTTTTGTTGTTTAAGTTACAAATATTACTCTCTTTCTATTACTAGCTTCAGGTTTAACTTTTTCATGTACACCTCGCGCAATAAAAATCAAATGATTTTTGTTGCAGTGAAACGTGGTAGCGGCCAATCAATTCCAGGAGGAAGTGCAAGTAACGTCCGCTACAACGTTCCAAGATTTATCTAAACCCTTTATTATCGCATTTACAAGATTACATAACAACCCTCTAATTCCCTCCCTGTATATATCGTTCGAGCCTCGACCCTTGAGTATTTCATCAACCACCGAATTTCATAATAAAATCTAACGTATTAATCTCCACTGTGAACCCATTTTCATAAAAAACTCGGCCCTCTCACGTTTAGTATCATTAACATGATGGAATACCTTTTTTATTAAGATTTTTCTGTATTATTCTTGATAAATTTAACTACACAACTCTTGTTGGATGCATTTGATAAAATACCGACTATTTAAGTTTATGGTTAAGTGCTTAATACTAACCATGATCTTATTAAATTAGTATTTTAAATTAATATTTTTGTTTTACGAAAAAAAATCCCGTACTAAGAATCAACCATTTTGTTAGAGAGGTTTGTAAAATGTCGAGAAGAAACGACAACCAACTCGGCCGAGTTTGTCAATTTTTTTATATTTTTTTTTGTTTCCACTATTATACTCGTAGTTTCCATTCATTTATTATAACTTTATTTACATGGTCCTTGACCTCGTTGTGACATAAATGAGTAATTTGCTTAAGAAGCTTATTACAGGACTTAATAGAACAAACAGCTTTTATTCGCCTTACTACGTCTATATAGAGGAATTACTACTTTATTACTAAATTTCTACTACTAAACATCAGCCTTATTTAAGTTAAAGCTATTTAAATTACGATACAAAATTGCAGTATATTTTTATAGCTGCACTATTAAGAGTTGATTTCGACTTGTATTCAATCTTAGTAATATATAGTTTTATATAATTTTAATGAATTATCATCACGCCCAGCATCGAAAGAAGCCATATTAATATATATTTTGGTGGACGTCGGTATCAGAGCAAGAAAATTATTGTTAGTTATGTTTTTTTTTGCTTTTTTTTTAATGTAGAATGTTGTACGAATGAGGATGGCGTATTCTTTTTTTAAAAAACCCTCAACAGTAATAAAGAGTAAATAAAATATTTAAGACATATTATGTTGTTAAGACAGTAATATTATCACAATCGAATCTTCGAGAAATTCCACAAAGGATTACGAATATTCATTAGAACGAAGACGCGAGCAAGGATTAATAATACATATAATAAAAAAAATATCAACGTTAAACCATACATAAAAACTAAAAACGGGCCCATGAATATGAAATACGTCAGAAGACATCACAACTCTTAAAATATAACTCTGAGATAACGACTGACATTTACATGAAACACGTTTAATATAGCATCAGAAGTGGAATCCACCCTTTTTTTCTCACGGCGTTGGAAGTGAAATGGCAGAGTTCGTTTTATGAGAATTTTGCAGAAGTCGGTTAGACTATTGGTAGAAATCTATACATATAATAAGAATGTATGTCTAATGTGTCTGTATATTATAGATCTTTGTATTTTGTAACTCATATCTTCGAGTAACATTAAGTCTTTATTTCATTAAAATCGGTTCACCCTATCAAAAGTTATTGTAATTTTAATGCGACGCGACTTAAGTACAAGAGAAATGTAGATAAGTAAATGAACTTAATACATTCAGATGACTTTATTAATCACTATTTTTTACATAAAGATCCACGCAGATGAAGTCTTTTTACCTAATAATTTAATAACTGTAAAAAAAAATTAAATGTCGTATTCTGAATAATTTGTATTTTAGCTATACTTAAGTGCTAACTTGATTTTTATTTGCATTATTATTTTTTAACCGCCGTGAGGTTCAACCAAGGAACGCGGATTTAATTATTTTTATTGTTTTAGTAAAAATGCTTTTTGTTGCAGTGAGACGTAGTGGTGGTACTGGTCAATCAATTCCAGCGGAAGTGCAAAGTAACCTCCACTTTTTGTAACGTCGTCAAGTAACGCCTTCATCAATCAAATTCCACTCAATTCACAATATATCTATAATGCATACATAATTTTTATATAAATCTTTGTTTTCTTATGCATGTATATATATATAATATCTTGTGTACTTATTTCGTCTCTTTAGTGCTTTATTATACGTATATAAGATATACAGTATACAATATTTATCTTATATATGAAACCAATCTATCGATTACCATACCATATTTCAAAAAAACCCTTTTGTAAGTTTCGCGTGATGCACGTACAAACAGACGGACATACAGACACAATTCACAATTCAATCCACAATTCTAAAAACCATGGAAGTGGATTTTGTCCTTGATTCTAAGGCCCCGGATTATTTTATCTTAAATCACTCACTCACTATAAGTATATAGTAAAGGCAGGTAATATTTATGGGAAAAAACCTTTAGAATTTTAGTACACTGAATGGCATACATAACCAGTTTTAAACAAGATTGCAGATCTAATTTAATTATATTACGGTTACTCTTGGAGCTTTAACCAACGGAAAGTTGCAAAGTACAAAACTGTATTATCACTGAATAAATAATTTTAATAAAGTATTTTTTTTATTATTTTATTGTAGCACGGCAAAATGACTGCCCTGTGCCTGATGGTAAGCACAGTACAATTTAAAAACAATGGCGACCACCGAGTGACACACTATCCATCGCCGGTCGCTGCATTCATGCCGGCCTGAAAAAGTCTATTTATAGGGTTATAACTCAATTATGCTACATAATAAACTTTATAAATTTATAACTATATATTTTAGATAGCCATAAGAAGCAAGGTGACACAAAACCTCATTCGTTCGTAAAATAAAACGTACCTATATTATAAAGAATGCCAGTCGAAATGTGACAAACCATTTTTTTGTTTTTTTCCCGTTCACCATTCGAACAGCCTTCAATCAAGTTTGAATAAAGAATGCTAAGACCACAGCCTACGACAATAAGCTCACGTAAAATCTTACTCAACACTTTATAATTACATTACTATTAATTACTTATTCAATACAAAATATCTATGTTACATGTACACAGGCCGCTATACTACGCTTCGCTAGTCTGGCACAAGCTCAAAATGTCACGATCATGTCGACATTATGGGTGATGCAAAATTACACGATTCTCCCCATGGAAAAATTCAAACACGTATATGATACAGAAGAGTACATACAATATCTGCCACACGAGAATGTCGAGGCATCGCCGAACGCAGATGCACTCAGGCCGTACACTAAGCCTGTATCTTGTACAGTTATAATTAATTATACATGGGGTATAAGTTTTATCAGCAGCTATTTTCTTTTTTTTTCGAACTGACTACGGTATTGACCTAGTAAGTTCTTAACAGCTTCACCGGACTACTAAGGCGAGCGCTTAAGACCCTCAGCTGATTTTATTTGACAAGTAGCTGAAGGGTGAATGGCACACCTCGGCTTGGGCTGTTGCCTGATACATGCAATTCTTGACCGATCTGAGCTAACCAAAACCAAGTTAACTATTCATGCATATATGAGTTGTTGACAAATATATGTGTACCTAGGTTTAACGGACCTAGGTTTCAGCCACAGCCGAGGGGGGCCTAACCTGGGCCGCAGTGGGCCTAATGTATAATAATCTAATCTAATAGTAATTTTATCCGCAGCTTCAGCGATAGGACGGTGTAACGTCTCAATCTGGACACATTTTCATTAGTACTTGAGATCAGTATTATATTTAAAAATATAATTTAATAGTAGAGTATTAAAGAAACATAAAGTTAACATTGACAATTTCATAATAATTTTAATCGCTATAAAGATTTTCACCCTCATTTCGCACAAAGTGAACTATCTGGTACAAATTATTTGTGTTGTAAGTTTTGTCAACATAAACTCGAACAGACTCATAATTAAGTTCCAAACTTGAATTCAATTTATCTGATTGGAACGTTTGGAACGTTAGAGACATTCGATTTTTGAAATGTTTTTCTGAGTTCTCGACTTGATGTCTGATTTGGAGTTCACTTAGCATACTCCAAGAATGCCAAAGACGTCTGGACTCGATAATATTTTTTATGTCTTTTAATATTGAGACACTAAAGATGCCAGTAATATTAATTGTATTTAAATATGTCATACATTCTATAATAATTTATTTTGTCAAAACATTGATTAAGTTTATTATATTTACATCTGTACATACTATAAGAGATAATTCCAACAAAAGTAGTGAAATATAAAAGGAGACTTTGACGTATTTCAGTTCTCATAGATTTATCGGATGTATTAAAATATTCTGTTTATCATTTTGAAGAGAAAATACTTTTTAGACGGTGTGAATTGGATTTTATGGAACGAAAATGTGTAACGAAAAACGAAAAAGAGGTACCTATAAATGTATATATAGGTTATAGGCTGTTAGAGAATTAGATAGTATATGCGTATACTCTTAATGTATGTAAAGAGAGGGAGAGAGAGAGAAACGGTGACGTCTATAGCACATTATTTTCTGTTGGATCGTAGCGACTACCGCGCACTTTTAAAAATTATTCTATGTTGTTTATTATTGAGATTGTTAATATGTATGTAAATATTACAAAATAATACCGCTACCTAATTTTTATCATAGTGTTCTTCATTGCATTCTTTTAAATTAATCAAAATACTAAGTTTCACTTCTACCGCATGTCAACTCACATTCTTTTTTTTAATATGGTTGTTGGGGTCGCTGCCTATGCCTCCCGAAGCTCCTTCTCAGCCAATTCTGCACGGGCCCCTAGCTCCTTTCACTTCTTCTGCGACTTCGTGGAGGCAGGCCTGTGTCTCCTCATTGTGAATACTTCGGTGTCTTGCGTCGTTCTTGTTGTTGAGGTCTCGTCCAACTCATACGATGTCGTCTCTGTAGAGCTGCTTTGTTTTACCTCAGCCTCCGTTTCGACTAGCGGTTCCCTCTGTAATCCCTTCTGGCTCCTGGTGACTGGCATCTTGCCTGCCACAATGATCCGGTTCTCGAAGGACCAGCTGTTGGGGCCGCCGCCTGTCAATGTAGCGACACCTCTCACTCTCGTACGTGAGCGGCCCGCGGTTACGCGGGGTGAGATGGAAATGAGGTGAAGCGAGGCGACGTTTAGCGGGGGGGCATAGAACTCTCGAAGCTGGTAGCGAGACCGCCGGTAGCCCGCCTCAGTGACGAGACAGCCGGATGCCGATGATGTCCTGAAAGGATCGCGATGATGTGCAACGCTGCATGAGCCAACCGAAGAAGGTGGTGGATTTCGAAGTGAAGGTTAGGGTGGTGGAAAGAAAATACCATGGTTCTCATATAATGATCGCGTCCCCGAGACAACAGAGCACTACTGTTATCTATTCAATAATTCAATATATAATTAATAAATAAATAATACAATTATTCTACATATCCATAAATCGATCCCTATGACTAGCACATCTATAACTCCATCCTAACATATCTTCAATTAACGCATCTCTAATTCCATACTTTGTAATACACGTAGTTTCTATCTATTATACAAATTATCGAACAAAATCTATTAAAATATATATGAAATATCACAAAATCTGCGTAAAACGTTATGTATGCACTACTTATCGTGTGCGTCGCCAACAATGGTTCATATACATTAAAGCGCATTACAAGTAACTAAGGCATTGTGCCACCTATACTTTTTCTACTCTTTGGATCTATACATATAAATAAAATAAAATTATCTATTGTTTGTTCAGGCAAATCTGTGAAGCAGCTGAAGTGATTGTGACGAGACTTCTACTGACAGATAGAGGACTTTTTCGCTTGCCTTATCATCAATATTATTTTTATTTCAATTATAAAAAGAGTTTGAGAAGAACGTCACATAAATCAAGTCCACACAAGAGACGATCTCGAGTCATCGTCAGACGGTAAGCCTCGACTGTAGCCGACACAGTGAGGTGTGCACTTCAATAAATATATGCACATACGTTAAGAAACTCATACGCGAGATGTACTGTCGCTTGTGACACAGTCAAATCGGATTCCGTGATACAAAACCTATAATGTTTAAAAAGTAACTAAAGGAAAGAAAGAGTAAGGAATCTTTTTTCTGAATTCGCAAGTATAAAACTTCATATAAAGGAAGGAAATAATCAATAATCTTACAGCGAACTTAATTTTATTATGAGAGGACACATCATTACAGAAACAAGGTGGCGGTAGAATATATTAGTCATTTTGTAACGCTTCTTTTGCTAACTTTTTTTAGGGTTGTAAGGGGTGTCGAATAACATCTAAGACTTCAAACATCCAAGCCAACCTCACCTGCACGTGGTGCACCCTGCTGAATAACGAACGAAGCGATGGCGAAAGCGGGGTGGTAAGGTTTTACAGCCTGACCGGGTCGCAACCACCATGTATATGGCGAAAAAGCCCGTCATAGTGATTCGCTTCTGCGGGTCGCGTTTCGGGATCAGCCTGTGCATATCCAGGTTTTCGCAGGCCGGCATGACAGCGGCGACCGGCGATGGATAATGTGCCACTCGGTGGTCGCCGTTGTTTTTAGATTGTACTATGCTTACCATCAGGCACAGTGCAGTCATTTTGCCGTGTTACAATTAAAAAAAAACTCTTTCCTTAAGAGGAAAATCTATTGCCAAACATCTGACAATGTGTTCCAGCGAATGCCCTTGAACCACCCAAAACGCTAATTGAGATTGTGATAAAAAATACAAATTTGTAAGGCAAATCTTTTATTATTAATGTGAATATACTATAGCAGAAATTGCGTTTTTATGAACAGTTTAGCACATGCTAAAAATGCTGCGAGATAATCAGCGCTGACATTTAATTTCATTTTTAGTTATGTAATTTAATTTACTTAACAATAAATTATTACAACCAATACATTTGTAATACAACACAAAGTACATTAAAGATACGATACAATATAAAAATTAAAATAACAAATCAATAAAACCGTTATAAAATACTATAAATGATAATCCGATATGGTATATTCCAATATAGACTGGATGCGTTTTGTAGATATCTTCGGATATAGTTATAAAACAAAATGCATCGTAACACGAGCGTTATTGTACGGCCATAGCTCCTTAGCTCACAAGAACTACAGCTGACGAAATAAATTAGTTAACTCACTAAGTCCAATACAACTGTGGTAAATAGGAAAGAAAATATAGCGACGTAGTGTCACGTACAAAAGCTCGAAAGCTTAGCTCTGTGCAACCTGATTTTGCGCCATAAATCATGTGCAAATACATCTCTTGACGGCTGCGGCTTCATAGGATCCTTGAATACTTCTACCCACAATAATGGTATATGGAATAATCTACAAACTAAATATTCACATATCCAAATAAATTCATTTTATCACGTTTAGACCGTGTAAAATTGAAACTGGTCTGACTATCTATATTATATTATATCTTAGTAATAGCTCGTTTACTTGAAGACGTGGTAGTACTCGTCCAATTGAAGACATTATTGTTGACGACAATGCTAAATCACAGAAAATATAACGACGAGCATATTCAGATATTGAAGATGCTGACAATTAAAAATAATTTAAACGTATTAACTTTTACGAATATATTATTTCTATATAAATAAATCCACAATAATAATTGGAAAATACTAAATTCAAGTGACATGATTTTACTTGTACAAAAAGCATATTTCAATATTCATTAAATATATTTGTTCAATTTATTGTCAAACTAGCAGAAATATATTATGTAAAATAACAAAATGAAATAAATTAAACCTTGAACGTAATTATTCAAAGTTTTAATTGAGTGTTCATTACACACATATAGAGATTTTTATTAGGCTTTTACAAGCATCATATCATATTACTAGTGATAAATAGAGTATTAAAGAATATTGTTTTATTTTTCTTGTCTTGTCTTAATACATTGGATTTATATGCAGAACAAAAAAAGAATTTGATGAAGTGTCATTCAAGGCATTCTGTAAGAAAAGTAAAAGATGAATACTGCCATAAATACATAAATCAGTCATCACCGCTTGTTATAATTCAAGATCACTCCAATCAAAACAGTTTGCCGTTCCCATTTAATTGACGAAATCAAACAAAAATCACAAAGCTCGTACAAACAAATCGGAAAACCAGAGACAATCGCCTAAGTTCGATCCGGGGGCGAGTCGACGGTGAAATTTTTGCTCGCTCCTTATTCATGACATTACTTATGCATGCAGCAGACGAAATATTACAACGTTTTAATGAAAGAAATATTAATTTTAAGGTAAGTTTTCTTTGCGGCTGCGGAGCGGTGTGGGGGGCAAAGGGGGGGGGGGGAGTTCGAAATGAGTCCAGCCCGAGTCTGCGAGCTTCCGAAACTTATTTACCGTAAAATATGCTTCGTCGAATTTTTGCTCAACATTCTGTTAGTTGTAGAACGGTCTGAAAATGTTTTCAAATGTAATTTTATACTATGCTACTGAAATAACATAAAGCTGAATTCAGTTTTAAAAGCTCACTCATCAGACGTCGGACACATTTCCCAACTAAGTACATTCCAATGCCGGTAGCATAACGGGCATGTACTAAAGTTAAATGTTTAACTTATCCGTTAATGCAATAGAAGATGATCACTACTGATTATTTGTATTCTTTGAGTGTTTTTTGTAACTAAACGATGACCGCCATATATCAATTATGTCAAATCACACCAAACCAAAGTTGATAATAAATTAAAAAAATATATACGCAAAATGTAAACAACAGTCAAAACGATTCAGTCTTAATGGAATTATTTCTATATTATCTATAATAGGTACAACCACAATCATAACTTATGTTAGCACCCACCGCCGGTGCCGCTGCATCACATACAAGAGACGAGACTACAACACGACCGAAACATTGATATTAGCGCCACCATATTATAAATAAACATCGGCACTAGCGCCAACATAGTAGAGATACACATTGATACTAGCGCCACCATATTAAGAGACACATTAACACTAGCTCCACCATATTAAAGATATATAAATAAGAATTGTTAATATTATATAGATTTTAATAATACTTAAATAAGAATGGGTATCATTATATAGAATTGAATCATTATTAATAATAGTATATTCTTTGACTTCATAGTTCGGCCATGAAAGGCAAGATGTCGCTGATCTACATGTCGAAACAGATTAGAAAACATATTAGAGATACATAAATAAGGATAATTATATAAAATTGTTGTATAGCTTAAATAACATTTATTTGTCCATACTTTATTATTTTCGTGTTACTTAAATTATTTTGCGGAATTATGTATAAATAGTAATCGCTTTGACTTATATAGATGGGCCTTTAAAAGGCAAGATGTCAGTGATATTTAGGCACTTCTTATATACCAATTATTGTAAGGCGAAGCTCTGGCCAAATAAATAGTGACAGTATCTACGAAGTACTTATTGCCATTTCTGACTGCATCAACACTATACGTGATTAGTGTAACACTTAGATTTGTTAGGCTGGAGTACAAAACGCGGCGCCATAGATTCTAAAAATAATGCTTGCTAGTTTTTATACATGTGTAATAAAGAGATTGTTAATAAAATGCATGTTTATTTGTTTTTGCCTCATAATATGGGATTATGTTAATATGCACATTTATTTTCAAGGAGAATACAAATAAACAAGTTCCCTAAAATATTCTTGAAAAGTCTATCCAAAAAGACAAAGTTTTACAAAAATGCGGAGTATTTTCTTAATTGCGTTGATATCATTATAGTACAAGGTATACTAAATAGATTAATGCTACAGGACTATTTAGGTTTTTCATAACTTCGGTGCATAATTCGTGTGTATACAGCGCGTCTAATATAATATCTATAGAGTTATTTTTCCTGAACCAATAATCATTTTTGCCGATTTATATACGATGTTTTATATGCTTATTGAAACAAATTTTACAATTCAAATATATATTCACCAATAAAAATTATTTTACGCATTTTGTATATCATATAGGTATTCCAATTACTGAATTCAAGTGGATCATAATTAGGTAAACAAGGTACAGCTATTTTAATATAACTTGTGACCGTCCCAGTGGTCGAAATTCAACCATTGCACAATTTTTTTCCTTCTCATATTTATATATAGATATCATCATATTTATTGTGTATTGTACATATATTGTAGATTATAAACGTAAGAAACGTGAATTATGATAAATAGAGACTTGATTAAAGGCTTCGACTGGGCAATGGTATGAAGAAATTTTATTTACACGACTTTTTTATTAATAAGACTAAATATTGCAAGTAATTACTTAAATATAACAAAGAAAACCTGTTGACGGACAAAAACAAACTTACTGAACTATTCTCTACTCTCTTATTTATAAATAAGCGGTATAACAGTAACATTAATTTATTTATAATTGCTATTTGACAAACGAATAATTAAAACCTGTTATATTTTAAAATTATCATCATAACATGGCTTTGGTATTTATTTGATGGCCGGTATTTATTTCTCGCTGCTATAAATACCAAGTGTTTCAACGAGCAGTTTTTAGCTCCGCGATATAACAGACGTATGAATTACGCAAATTATAATTTACAAGCATTTATTTTCAGGAAACTCAAAACATCGCATGAAAATTAAAAGTTACACAAAGCCATGATTATCGTATCACACATTATTTTTCATTTCGTACGAGAAATAGCAGTGATACATGAAAAATTGTACGCCTAATCAGGAGTAATATATTATAGCATATTTTTTAAATGAAATTTCTTGATATTATAAAGACACGTCATTAGAATATATATACTGAAGTGTATACAAACATGATGTTAATAGAAATGATATAGTCGAAATAAATTATTCAAATTCTCCGTCGGGAACAGTTGAAGCGTAAAAAATATGAATATGATTTCCTTACGCACTTTAGTAAAGTTTCTTCGCGCCAAATGAACCATATTTCGGGCCATAACACTCGCATTATTCAACAAAAAAAAACACTCCTTAAATCTAACACAGAATTCACGATTAAAAGTCGCAGTAACTGGAATAACCTCTCAAAAAACATACAAAATTTTGCTACATTTTAATATTAAAATAGATTTAAATCAGCTGCTTTTGTTCGTAGCGTCTGGTAGCCTTGCTAGTGTTGACATTGATCTGAGAATGTTTCTGAGAAGCGAAACACATGTAATCAATTGCAGTCTTTACACGTTTCATCCACTTTAGCTAACTCTAACATTTATTTTTACAACTTAATAATTACTACAGTATTTGTAAATTGAAGTATTTTTTGTGATCTCAATTACTAATATTTCGCGTTTTTTTTTTCAGTTCTTTTAGCTTCAAATTTTTATCGCAGGAGGCGCACCTGGACCAAATAAATTTAAACGTTTTTATAACAGAGAAACGTGGTAGCAACAATTAGTTCCAAATGGAAATAGCAACGTAACTTCCAATGATAGGACGACTAGTAAATAAATATATGTATTGAAAATAAAACCAAATTATGATGTAATTCAAATTTATCGCACACCAACCGAGAAAAATATTCGCTGAGTGAATGGCAAACTTTTATTCAAAATAAGTCTTAAGAACACTCCAAGAGGGAGGGTACCTTAACTTTTTATATACATTTTGACGGCTGAATGAACTGAAACTGTGCCTCGCAGATGTTAGGGAAACTTGCTTTTTGTGTCTTTAAATTTACGTGGACATAGCGAAAATGTTTTTATTCCAATAATAACTTTTCCGACTGTTGAATTAATATTTAAATTTGAAAATCGTTTACCTTTTCTGCACGAGTCTTTTGCGTGTTATTTGAGTTTTGTAATCAATTAAAGGGATTATAAATCAAAGCAAACCCAAAAAGTATTGAGGTATTTGCTTGTTTGAACGCACTAATCTGCGGACCTACTAGTCAGACTGGAAAAAGTTGATTACATTTTATGTCTTTTAACATTATGCTATGATCCTTGGTGAGTGACTGTCATTACAAAGTGAATATTACAAATTATGTTAAGCAATATAATGTAGGCTAAAGTGGTAGTTGGGCCTTTCGACGAGCCGATACAGTATGCCAACTCAAAGATAACCGACTGTTACCGAGAAGGACCGAAATGTAAAGGCATATGGGAGCGTGGTATAATAAGCGCAGTTCAGTCACGCTAGTAGCTTCCTACGCAATAGTACTAGCTTATAGACATAATACATGAATACATTTTTTTCGAAAATCAAGCATTATTTCCAAGCGCTAAGGCATATTGTTGATATTTATTTAGACTTTGCAATTTGTAATAATTAGGAAGTATATGCCATGATTTTTTCTATCCGAAATAAGCTATCAAAGGTCATTTAAATTTTCGGATAATGCGTGAAACCGTTTACTAATAAACTTAGTGATTATACGTATACATATATGAAGGGGTAAGTTCACGTACAAATTCACGAAATCATAATAGTGTAGTTTGTAAACCAAAGAGACTATATGTGAAATTCTTCAAAAACAAATGAGTGTGATTGCACTTTTTCTAAATAAACAGAACGTTCTTATTTAAATAAAGTCAGTGTTTCTTCATTATCCCATTTGGAATTACATAGATATGTAAATTAATACTAAAGAGAGGTTCAAACGATACTTTGAACTCTCTGCGATACATTCTTTAATGTTAAAAGATTATGTCTTAACTGATGATTTTATTTATAATAGTTTTGTTTGTAGTTTAATATGTATGGTATTTAAATGAATTATTGTATCTTTTGTTTATTTTCCTTTATTGTATGAACGACACCATTTTCCTTTTCTGTCAGGTTTCAAGTAGTTTTTTTTAGTGAATCAAGTTAAAATGAATTTTGTGTCCTGAATTCCTGCGTATTTCTTTTAACTCTATACATAATGAGATTTACATAATATATAAATTGTATAATTATCCATCTTTGTATATTCTATTAAATGTATTATTTATTTCAGCTGCAGAACCGGTAAAGTAAAATACCTTGTGACAGTAAACTACGGATATAATTGTAGTACTCTAGCATAGCACTGGAAATAATATTATACCACGGAATAGGTTAATGCGAGTGAAGTCGCGTGCAAAGGCTAGTAATTTATAAAGTTATCATTTAAATTGGTTATATCGAATTGTAGTGAATAATCCGTTAAGAGTTACACGGCAATAATATATGTCATCAAATGCAGATGAACTCGCCGGCGGCTACTAGTACCCATTGTAAGCATTGCTTAATCTATGGAAGCTGTAAGCATTGTTTATTAATTTATGGAGTGATGTTTGTATAAATAAAACGCAGTATCGGCGGTAAGATGTGAGACGAATTTGAATATCTAATTTTCTTTTTAATATTATTTTTAGTAAAAAAAATTATTTTTTTCAAAAATATTAACGTCTACAAGTGGTTATTAAGACTGATTGTGTACATGAGAAAAAATTCCGTTATTATTTCCAAAACCCCGCAGTTTTCCTGCGTTGAATACCTGAATCCTTCACTATTAAATAGGGAATCCTGCGCACTGCAAAATCAGAGAACATTCATCTTCGTGTAAATATTTGTACGTACTAAGCCTATTGGAATTTTATATAAAGCTCTAAACTTACCAAAACAAATACATTATATATACAATAGATAGATATATTAAAAAGCGTAATTTAATTATAAACCGCGTACAATTTATCCGTAGGAAAAGAGGAAAACAAAAACAAGGCACGAGTCGAGCACCTTGTTGGTGCATTAATTTGAATAATTTCATGGTATTTTCGCGGTAAATCCATCATTTCCTCGCCGCTGCCTCTTGCAGATGGACTATTCTGATAGATAGGGGCCATTAGATTACACTTAAACATCGGGGCCAAATGAATCAAAGTAATATATAGTGAAGAATTTATTTATACATTAAATATAAGACTTACCAAGATGCTATTGATTTTACTCTCGACAGGTTTTTGTATGAAGCAAATACATATGCATATCTCGGCAATCACGATTGTTTTTTAACTTATTTCCCAACTAAATACTTCTATTCAAGTCCTAATTTTTTTTATAACTTTATCAAAACACAACGGAATATCGGAAGAACTAAAAAAAGCAGTGTGTACACGCGAAGGAAGTGAAATTACTTTGGCTTATATATATTATTATTATCATTACATAGTATAAAACAAAGTCTTCTACCGCGTCTGTTTGTCTATCTGTTCGTGATATACCTACGCAGAAACTACTGAACGGATTTTATGCGGTTTTCACCAGTAGATAGAGTGATTCACGAGGAACGTTTAGGTATATAATTTGTCAAGGTTTTTTTTTATTATCAGGGTGGGACCACGTACGTCGGGCCCGCTAGTAAAGTATATACGTTACGGTGTCTCATAGTATACATACTTAACTATACATTTACTAATTTTGGTATACTAGTAGACCCAGCCAAACCTATACATACAATCTTGTAATCACAAATCATACAAAAACTGATTTTAACCAATATAAAAAATATCTTGTAACCTTTGTAAGCTATTCCGTGTTATCCTAATTTACTATACAAATAGATACGTTAATTATATGATATTTTGTTAAAACAAATGGCACGATAACGCACACATACGTAAATTAATATTGTAACGGCACAGTTACGTAAAATGTGGATAAAAACCTACCAATGATATTATTTTTAGTTATAATATAATTGGCTACATCAGTGTGAATATGTGAATTGTGTTCAAAAAAACATTAACCCATCCTCACAAGCTTTTGTTCGTTTAATAGGACGTACATATGTATGGAATATATGTATTCAAATACAAGTCATTTTTTGGAAACCAATCTGTTAGTAGATTATTACTGCCATTGTCGAGTAAGTAACGTTATTACAAGTTTCTTCCGATCATTTCAATGGACTAACAAGATAGTGGTCGTCTTGTTAGAACTTATCCGGGAGTTTTTGTGGAAAGTCAGAACTCATTCTCCGCGGTATTATTTCCCATCCACTTCACTAGTGCACAATAACCGAACTGTATTACGTAAAACACCACCAATAATATAGAGCTAATTAACGCAAGTTTATAAATAAAATATAAAATCTATATACTACATGACATTCCAAAATCCCGTCAAAAGCTCATATATTTTATTTACTTCTAATTTGGTACAGAAGGCAAAGGAAGTATAAAGATACAGCCAATGCACATATTTACAACCAATATTTTACGGATGAAACTTTGACCGAACCGTGAAGGTATATTGTAGGTAAGTTCCAGTTGATTTCGCAACAATATTTTCCTTGAACATCCATCATTTCTCCACGATAAACAAGGGCGGAGGAAAATGCGCTGAGTCTTTTATCGCACAACGATAATCATATTCAGTAACCTGAAATAAGAAAATATATCCGAATTTATCATTATTAGTACATTAAGCTAAAATAAATGTATGATATATATAAATAGATATATCAATAGTGTTAATTGATATTTTATATTTCATTTTGTTATATAGGAATGTCTTTATAATCATCATATTATATTAATACGTGAAGCCTAAACTTTGTACACCTTTTTAACGGAGTTGGGCGAACGGATGAACGTGAAATTTGGCATAGTTAAAGTTGATATGGAGGAGAAGTGCAGAAAGTTATTTATTTTATATAAAATGCATTAGAAGTACATTAAATTAATTAAAATATGCATCCCTCACACTAATGTTTCAATTTTACACAACATATACACACATGTAAATAAAAAAGACATTTTGACATCTGTCAATAAAGGACTTCAAAAAAGGTTGTGAAGGAGGTTGCTATGCTCGACTGTATGTATTATTTTACTCTTACGATCCAATTACCCTTTTTCATTCTACATTCAACAATAATATTAACCCTAATAAAATTCAAACTTAAAAAAATCAATGAGCTATGGTCGGATGTCGACCAGTGGGCGCCCACTAGTATATATTAATACGTGAAGCCTAAACTTTGTATCCCTTGTAGTCCGGTGAAACTGTTAAGACCTCGCTTGGTCAAAAGCGTAGTCAGTTCGAAAAAAAAAAAAAAAAAAAATTGTATCCCTTTTTAACGGAATTGGGCGAACGGATAAAATGCATTAGAAGTAGATTAAATTAATTAAAATATGCATTACTCACACTACTGTTTCAATTTTACACAACATATACACACATGTAAATAAAAAAGACATTTTGACATCTGTCAATAAAGGACTTCAAAAAAGGTTGTGAAGGAGGTTGCTATGCTCGACTGTATGTATTATTTTACTCTAACGTTCCAATTACCCTTTTTCATTCTACATTCTACAATGATATTATAATACCCTTTGACAAAGGAACCCTAATAAAATTCAAACTTAAAATCAATGAACTATGGTCGAATGTCGACCTCTGGGCGCCCACTAGTACAATTAAAGGTATCAAATATTGTCCCATTCATGTTAGGTGTTATTACATTATTTAATATTATTTGATATAATGATAATGCAATTTAAATACGCACGTAAACGTACATATAGGAGTCAGTGCAAACGCTTGTGCTTAAGCGATAATGACCAACGATATGTTGTGTCCAACCAGACGGTGGTATTAAAAAAAATCTTAACTTATTATGCATTGCGTAGTGAAACACAAGCGGTAGTTCACAAACTATTTTATTGTATCGTATCCAAGAATTACATACTTATTAATTCATATATTATTTATGAAATAACCATCATGCGAAACATTTACATTTATTTTTTATATGAAAATTATATCATTACAATTTATATGACATTTATGAAATAATTTACAATTTTTAAACATATTCTTACGCCGATAAACTGTATTCGTTCGGTTTGTTGTTTTATTATAATTGTACATCTAACATTTTACATTTATTATTATATTGACATTTATTTAACGATTAATTCTACAATAACTTGACAGCGAAATTAAAAAAAAAATTGCACTTGACCATAGATTAATTAGACATATAATATTAACTAATTATATTTATACTTATATCGTTGTTTGTTTGTTTTGTCTGGTTTGAATTATAAGAACGTAATAATACTTAGCAGAAATAGAGAAAATTGGAATATAAGTAATAAATATACTACTAATAAGAAATAGATAAAGGAAATAACATGGAATATGAGCTAGATAGAACTACTAAAAACAAATAAAGTTCTCAATGTTTTTTTTCATACTCATTTTTTTCATACATACAAAGTTCTCATACTGATGTATGAGGGACAAAATTTATTATTGTACATAAAAATATATTGGATTGAGGAATCAACGAATAAAGAAAAATAAACCAGACGAGCCTTAGAAAATGCCCAGCCACCTACATATGATTTTTAATTAATTTACTTGTTAGAGCTTCCAATTATGTATATAGTTACGTGATAATTGGCAACCTATCCCGGCTTGCTAAGTATCATAAGAATTTAGCTCCATTTTAGTCGCTTTACTATTTAGAGCTGATCTTTGAATCTACTAACAACTTTACAAATAACTTTTTTTTGTTGCACGTAATTTTAAATCTTTTATCTTTTGAGATACTGATCGAAATAAAATGATGTTAATAGTAACTCTAATTTACACTAAATGCTCATTACGACTAAAGTATTTAATTGGAAAAGAATTAATATAATATTTTTTAAATAGTGCCGTAGCTAATCAATTACTTATGATTAGGATATAGGCGTATATTATCAGGGACTTTTATGTTGACATTCTTCATATGTACATTATTTTTATATAAATAAATCATAAGGTTTAGCCAGCGTTATCAATGTAAGCGCCAGAAAACTCCTTCTTACGACTTCATTAGAATGCGTCGATTTTCCGTTATACAAATATAATATACGTGTAGTATATAAATAAACCTTTCACGAGAAATGTTCTACAATAGTTAGTTTAAAAGAATAAAATAATACCAGCAGACATGAGAAGGGAATCTGTCTTGTAATATTTATTATATAATATAATATTTATTGTAATAGTTATTTAAATGATAATAAGGTATTGTTAAAAAAAAGCGTAGAGAAATAAATTACCATGAAATAGGTATATACCTTCAAACTCTTATTCTTTATTAATATCTTTAACATTAATCTACCTACATCAATTAAAATTTCCGAAGATCTACCGAAAAATCATTACTGACAAAAATTTCAAATCATACGATTTTTGGGCTTTCACTATTCAAGATAAACTCTTAGATAAATCAATGGACCAATTCAATTTAGCACATGTAAGATTGTAAGAGTGAATTATGTTGGAGAGGCCGCTCCGTGGCGCTCTCAGTTAACAGTCCCCCGCGCATACATTAGAGGCAGTTTGTTTTGAAACATTAACATTTTTATGACTAAACTGAGAGAGATCTTAATGTTCCACGGGAGAACTCTTGATAAAGGCATCGCGACTTTTATTACTATTATTATCTAGTCGCCAAAGAGAGTGAACGTTATGGACTTGTATGCATACATAGGTAAATAGTTTTGGTAAATTGGATAATCAAAAATAAAACTTTGTACCTCTTATTATGGTCCAATATTGACCTCTAGTTATTTTCCCATTGTCCCCATTCTTGTGTAACTACTTAAATGTATTTGTGAATCATTATATACTGTTATTCAAATCAATGTCATAGTTCATAATTAAAAGATAGACATTTAAATCCTTGTACTACTTTTTACACACAGAATGTCTATTATTTATAGGTTTTAATTTTTGACCATAATCTCATGTGATTTTAAATGATGTGGTCTATGGTAATATCACACTAAGCCTTAAAAAGGACTGAATCTTAAGTGTAGTTGTCTAAACATACCTACCTATATGGGCTTGGCAACAGATCTTCAACTTGAGGGTGAGTCGCTAACCAGGAACGCATTAGAAAAAACCTTAGCAAAATGATATATGATTTGATCACGATGTTTTGTTTTACCGAGAGCTCCGGCGCATTGTAGGATTCGAACCTGCATCTATCGACGTGGTATTTGAAAAAGTCACCACGGAGTCATCACCACATAAAAAAATTACTTTCATCACGCACGCACTCCGTAACTGCAGCCCTCCGTTGCAAAATAAAAATTGTTACATTCTATTATAAATAGAGAAAAACAGAGTAAAGGTTATACCCGTATAAAAGTAAAATTACTAAAATATTCACAAAGGGCTTTCTTTCTCTCTCTCGTATACTTCACGTGAACGAGCCGGAGTGAAAATGTCCACGAAATTAAGTTTCGAAACCGTTTAAGTCCAAAAATCACGTTACCGAGTTAAAATCTTCACGCATACATTAAACGAGGTGTGAGCAGGGACTAAAACAAAATCATTATTCAAATCCCTTGAATAATGTTTTCATGAATTGAGACAGAGTTACGTGAGTCGTTTTTGAATTTTAATACGATGGCTCTAACAAGTTTCCAGTCAAAGGAGATCGGTAGAAGTTTGTGCGGCCGAGTTGGCGAGCGAAGAGGTCGTTTGTTTGAATACGGTAATCTCGTCGATTACACAGTGCAAAGTATTGGATATTTAGACTGAGTAGGCCGCCCGACGATTACCGAGCATTACCGACACAGGCCGAAGTATGACTGCCTATGTCAGCGAAATATCATGTCATGCCGATCAGTTGCGCAATCTGCTCCTTATGCAACGTTGCCGTATAGAAGTGAAAGTTCTTATGGAATGGTAGGGAAAACATTAGGTTACGTGTTACGCATTAAACGTAAGGTATGTATCTACGTGTATGTGTAAGTATGAATAAGTATCTGTCTGATTCTAGTAGTGTACCAAAATGAGTAAATGTATAGTTAAGTATCTATACTACGGGACTTCGTATAGTTTATAAGCATTCTCATATATTTAATTTAATACACATAAGCTAAAGAATTTTCACTTCCTCTGCTTGTACACACTGATACACGCACTGTTTTATATACAGAAATTATTTTTACGCTAATATTACTAATCGGTCAGTAGTTGTCAATATATTCGTCACTTCTTATTACAATAACAACAATAAAGACAATAACATTTATTTAATTACTCGTTTATTGCTAAACTTACCACTTCTTGCAAGAAAATTTGGCTCATCCGTGTGGAATAAATCTGGGAATCATAAAACCTAATACGATATCAGGCTGTTCTTAAATACTCTCTTATAATGCGTCGTAAAATATTAAACCATTCGTTGTCTCAATTGTTGCACTTAGGTTAAATTATCCTGACGGGCTTAAAGAAACCGTAATATGTTTTAAGATGTCCTCTGAACTGTAGTGTTAACATGTCGGCGTTCAGTCCCGATCAAAGCGCGTCGTCAAAGGACAGCCGTGTCCTCCACCGGACTCTGTTCCTAATTAGTACACTTCACGCTCAAGAGATGACACGTTCCCTCAACTTCCACTCGAAACCTTAGCGCAAACGAGTCAGGATTACCAATAACATTAATTAGCGGACCGCCAATGTTTCTTTAAGATTGTAAAATTAAAACGCAGTATGCGATGATTGGAAAGGAATGCATTAATTAATTTTATATTTTTGCGCCGCGTACAGAGACATGCAATTATTTAGAGTTCTATAAAAGGACTACGACATGATCCAGCGGAGAGTAAGAAGTTGTAATATTTAACTTAAGTTATGTACAAAAGATATTCGTTTTATTGGATATAACCTCAACTTGCTACCGCAGACGACAAAAATCTATAATATATAATATTTATGATGTATAAATTTATAATTTACATAAAGAAAACTACATCGATTTTGGTGAAACGTTTACAGCCAGATAGAGTTCAAACTGAAGAGGGTAAGTAGCTATAATAACTTTACTAAATGGTACTAACAATATCATAGGTGTAAATTAATAACAAAATTATATTAACAAATCCACTTTCACACAACTAAGGTGCAGTTATATTAGTCGCTAATATTTTATTTGTATTTAGTGGCCTGTACTAAGGTAATAAGATAATTACAGTATGAAATAGAGAATATTAAACATAATACTATAAAAACAGTATACTTTTATATAGTCATTTTGTCTAATTGACATACAATGACTAGGACGATATAACACAATAGTGAACAACAAAGACACACTAGTTCAGGGAATCGAAGATATATATTAAGAAGTAGTTGTATAATGATTATCGCATAAGCTATACTGATCGTCGGTCGAGTACATTCGCTGGTCACTCGGTCATTACGTCCCTCAGTCTATGAAATATTTATGACGACTCCCATAATAACGCCGGCGACGATATCATTATACTTTGTGATGGGGGGTGTCGGGCGGGGTGGAATATCTGAACGCTTCTTAACATTGCAAAGTCGCAATCTTACCGTATACACCAACTTTCAAAGAATCAGGTAAACATGTTTCTTCGAACGTCCGAGTCCGCAGTGTTTCAATGGTGCCGGATATTACGAGCGATTTGTGCGCAGACTCGACGATATCCCATATCAAATTGTTAATTAAGTGAATACGAATTGCAGATGAGGTACTGAGTTTTGAAGTTGAATACGTAAAAAGGCCTTTTTGACCGATCACATGCATTGTCGGAGCCGTTGGCGGCCGGCTCGCATCGCACCAGTGCGGGGAGGTGAGCCTATAACGTATTTCGTCCCACCATCCACCAGAAGTTTGCCTGTTCATAAATAAACGCGAACGGTATTCAACAGCCCTTGGTGCTGTATGCATAACGAATTTGAAGGAGGCAAACTTGGAGGCTCTGCTGACTGGGATGGAGTATAAAATTCAGTAACAACGTGGTTTAGGTTTTCATTCGACGGCTTGCTGCCGTGGACGACATAGCTCCTTTCTAATTAGTTATGTGACAGTTAATTGATATTTTTTTAATCTATGCTAATTTGTTGCATAATCTGTGCGCGATAATACTTCTTGGTGATCCGCTAGTGCGTGCTATACAACCTGTTTATACAAAGTGTTTTATGCAAATAAGTTTTAAAAGTTGAGTGTAAATTGTTATGTGTTCTTACTGTTGGCGCGGTGTAGCAGAGTGGACGTAATGGCGAGAATATTGTCCGCCATCTTGTGGATTCTGCGGAACGTGTGAGTACAACCACCAGACGGCGTGCGTATCGCATTTTTGTAACAATAATATGGCCGCCTAAGTACGGCTGTTTTGAATATTTTAGCATTGAATCTACACAAATTGATACGTTCAATTCTCTTCAAGATTCTTATATTATTTTTATGAGTTTTTTTGTTTATTTGCAAATAATATTTATATACCAATACATTTATTTCGTTTCAATGTTTTGTTAAACTTTATTAGGTTCTTGTGTCCTTGTTTACGAAAGTCTAGTACGAAAGCATGATATAGAATAATGATTTTCTTTCTAGTGAATTCGACGGACTTGCCGTACTAAACCTCAACGTTTTTCTATTATATATAAGTATATTTTTAAATTTGTAACACTGATGATAACCAATTGTACCTAATAGATAATGTTCTATAACTGTCATACGTTTGTAACGACATATTTGCTTCGATGAAAGTTTACAACCGCACTGTGTCTAATGGAAAAGACAAAACAATCCAATAACCAACTTGAAACCTGACAGAGTAAAATAAATTGATTGATTTATCACCATATGTTTGTAGGGATTGAGAACCGATTAACTGTAATTTAAGTAAATAATATTTGTAATTAGCCAGAATGAGAGGTTATAAAATATACGTTTTTATTATATTACTACATCGTATTTCGTTATCGTCAAGTCTACAGCAATGCAATCCCTGGCACTCTGTCACGCAGCGAGGTGTTATGTGACTTCACTCCCATAGCTCGTTGACATGTCATTTTCTACGCGACTGCATCGGGCTATTTGGATATGCGAATTTAGGGTTAAGCAGTGCCAAGATTTATTTTGCGGCTGGGTCTACCGTTTTTTAAACGGTTCGTTTGGTTATCCAACGGCAAATATAATTTGGTAAATCTTCAATTGTGACATATGAAAGTTGATAGGTTAGCTGTGGTTTTCTATTTAATTTCATATATTTGTTATTAGGCAATGTACCTACTGAGGCGAGTATAAAACACTATTTTTCTACCAATTCAACTTGTTACGATTTCTGAATTTAGGGTTATTTAGTTTAGGTTGTATTTCGAAAGAAACTTCGTAAAATCACTTCACAAGTTCACAGGGTCGTGGGTAATCAGCAAGGCGCCTAGTCTAGGCACATACTAATCCAGTGGGTAATGCTCGGTTGTGAGTCGTACTCGCCTGAGGCGTTTGATTGGCGAGTGCACGCTCGACAAAATCTCACGGCTGTCAATCTAGAGGCTGATTTCTTAACAACTTCACGGGACAATTTTCTAGTAGATTTTTTGACGAGCTCTAAGAATGTCATGTTGTGGATGTCATATTTTATTCTTATTCTTGTGTTCATTGGCTCTATATTTTGTAATATTGGTTGTGTTTTACGTAATATAGTTGGGTGCTTATGCACAAGCGAAGTGGGTGGGGAATAATACCACGGAGCACGTATTCTGATTTACCTCAAAAACTCCCTGGAAAGTTCTTACTATACGGCCACCATCCTGTTAGTTCATTCAACATCAGTGAGCTACTAGGTCATTATAAACAGTTTATGCAAAAGAAGAAAAGGAATCAACATATAGTCACATATTTTCTGAATACCACAATCTTAATATATACAAAAAAAATGGAGCATGTAACGAATGAAACTTGCGCCCTGACCGTACCATACTATTCTATGTTTCTCATAAATATTGTCTATATGTATATATTATCTTTATACCATAAGTGTTCATGTAAAAACTTATATTTCACGAGTATTCGTAGAGTGTACAGTATGAAATTTACAGCACATAAAATTTTATACTATATGAACCCTACATAAAAATTAAACTATTTTCGAATTTATTCCATACTTCTGCCATAAGTAGTTTCTTCGTGTCTATTTTTAAGACTTTAGATCTTCGAGAATGCATTAATTATTTCTTCATTGCGTTAAACCAAAAAAATTGATTTTTTTAACTCCAGTATGAAATTATTGTTGTTAGTATTCGATACTAATTTTAACTTTATATGTCAAGGTGTTTTCAATGGTGTTCGTATTTCCTTATGAGTTATGAAACTTTAAAACCGGTATGTTTGCTCCAAACATCATCATATTTTTTACCTTAAATAGAATACTAAACAATTCAAAGATACATTTAAAATATCATTATCCTTTCATAATATATCGTGAATTGTATATATAATTCTTAAATGTTATTTCAGATTGAATTGAATATTCCAATAAAAGTAACATACTATATATCGATTGTTTAAAACTCGTGCGCACAAAGGGACTGTTTGCACAGTGCGCGCGATTATCTGTAGCTATCGGTAGATCACGAAGTGCGCCATACCGCGCCGCCACACCGCGATCTGCTGCCGTATTTACGAGTGTTGTGAGGCACAGTGGTACGAAAATGTTTGTATGTAAAAAGTAAAATAATGACAGATTTGGGAAATACAACATTTTAAGAACGATGTTTATTAATAACAATAATTTAAATAGAAAAATAAATGAAAAATAAAGATTTATTTATGAATTAGCTATTATCTCAATTATTTTGTTACAGCTCAAAGGGATTAGGCAGCGTTTTCGACGACTCCCAGGCGGCTTGACTTTTTCCGACACTTCCAACAATTATCATTATATTTCAACCAATTTACAAAAAAACTGAATAAAGTATATACCTAAACATTCCTCGTGAATTACTCTACCCAATAAAGAAAACCGCATGAAAACCCATTCAATAGTTTTTGTGTTTATCGCGCACAGACAGACAGACGCTGTGGAGGACTTTGTCTTATAATATGTAGTGATACATATTATAGCCTAAACCTATTAATGTTTTAAACAATTATGAAAAAAAAATCGTGTATCAGTGTAAGTGAAGCTTCTTTGGTAGTAGGACTTTTTTAGTATAAATAGTTGACTATACATTTACTCATTTTCGTATACTACTAGACCTAGACAGACACTAAGACATACTTACACAAGCACACAAATACATACCTAGCTTACCTCTCACGCGTAACGAAAATTTTTACCAGCCGGGATATAAGAAGTTTCACATTAACAAGAACGTTTGTGTGTATGGAGTGACGCTTATTACATCATATATTGTAGGTGGTAGAGCCACGCTGAAGCTATTACTGGTTTCAGCATGAATGGGTCGGTTTGCCCGGGGTAGTACCACCCGCTGACAGAAAACTGACGTGAAGTGCTTGCATTGTTTTGTTTCGTTTGGTCAGTAAGAGGACCGGATACCCACCTCCACTCCCCTTCTCCGTACTCCCCCTCCCGATCCCACACTTCCACACTCCACTCTCCCCTAAACACAGGCTGGCAATGCACTTGCGACCCCCCTGGTGTTGCAAGTGTCTATGGACGATGGTGACCACTTAACATCAGGTGATCAGGTGATGTTCGTTTGCCTCCTATAATATAAAAAAAAAACCATTTCAAGTAAAAAGTGCTGAACCTATTTTAATGCAATTTTACCATATTATTATAAAATGTATTTGGAATAACACATAAGCTAGTTAATACATATATTTTTTAAATTAACCAAAATATAACCACAATTATCAATTACATTTGAAACATCCCGTCATATAAGAGCTATCTCGACGAGTGTTGCTTTTTTTCGATCTGATTACGCTATTGGCCTGACGGGCCTTTACAGCTTCACCGGACTAAGGCAACAAGCTCAAGGAGGCCAAAGTGGCCGAACCTCGGCTTGGGTTATTGCCTTGGATGCAACTTCGCGCGTCTGTCTAAGTGACGAGTATTGCCTAAACCGTTAGGGCTACATGAAGATAATATGTGATGTTATTATTTATAAAGATAGAATTCAGACAAGTCACCGGCGGCTACTAGTACATACACGTATTTTAAAATCATTAACAGTATTTTAAAGTAACATGTACTTATACTTTGTTGTATTATAACACGACAACATAAAGGCACTGTACCTGAAGGTAATGCAACCCAAAGACAACAACGACCACTAGGAGATCCAAAATCTATCATTAGTCAATGCTGTTATGCCGGCTTACAAGCCTCTGATTAGTTTCAATGGAATTATGAATAACTCCTGTTAATATCCCCAAGCCGAGGTGTGCCGTTCACCCTTGAGCTAGTTATCAAATAAAATCGGCTGAGTGCGTTAAGCGCTCGCCTTAGTAGTCCGGTGAAGCTGTTAAAACCTTGCTAGGTAAATAGAGTAGTCAGTTCGAAAAAAAAAATGCTGTTAATATCAAATGTGATATCGGACAGAAATGGAAACGCAGATCTCGGGATAGAATAACACTATCACAAAGAGAAGGAAAAACATATATAACATTAGCTGTGTGACATGCTACCATCGTCGATCATAACAAAATATTCTTGATAAATTAATTTTAACATCTTCTCTTTTCAGTGTTTTTGCATTTTCATTTCAAAAAAGTCATAGAATTACAAAGCAATAAATTCTTGTCCGAGGGGAAATATAATCGAACTACTGTGCATTAAAGTCGTGTAAGATTTTTCCAACTTACGTTAGACAAAAAAAGTTCAATCATTGTCTAATAACGCCATAACGCATGTGTACTATCTCCTCAGTTTAATGGACGCATAACCAGTAGAAATGCAATTCTTGTGCGCTAGTTGAGTCCAATATTTGAGAAAAAGTCCGTTAATTGACCACGACGAAGCTGTCAAGATTTTAAACTTGATGGTGTTGGCTAAAAAATAAGTATTATAAAATACCTTAGAAACATGCTACTAGGGTTTCGTCACGGTACATAGATATGTTCTTCAAATCTAGATAGAATTTGTTTACAATAAATGAGTATATTGTAATATTACTAGCTAGCTGCACTTGGATTTAGATATATGATTTTAGGTACGCGCGTTCTTTTTTTATTCTAGAAAATTATATAGAGCAATAGTTTATTTAGTTAGTATTCAATGTTTTGTTCTATATATTGCCTTTTTTAACTAACTGTTGCTCGCGACTTCGCTCAAGTTAACTAGGGAAGAATACTTTATTTAGAATGAAAGGTATATCCTTTACTATACCCTTGATAATGTATATTGAAAATTTCATGATAATTAGTTGAGTAATTAAGCCGTGAAAGCATAAGAAATAAACAAACTCACATTCGCATTTCAAATATTAGTTAGTGTTAGTGTAATCACTGCATATTATAAAACAAAGTCACGTCTATCTGTCTATCCGCTTGTTCGCTATAAACTCAAAAACTACTTAACGAATTTTCATGAGTTTCTCACCAGTAGATAAAGTGTTTCATGGAAAGGTTTAGGTATATAATTTGGCAAGGTTTTTTTATTATCACGGCGGTACAATGTCTGCCAGGTCCGTTAGTAAAATATTTATTTATTTATTATATATTAAATATGATAATTTACTCGTACTAAAACCTGAGTAGAATACTATTATAATTTTCAAAGAGAATCATGACTATCAAATCGGTAGTTTTTTGTCTAATAAATACACTTACATACAGACAGATAGACAGACATTATCTTGTAATATGTAACGATTCTTAAAACATTTTTTTATATATATATCATAGTAGGCAAACGTACACGCGGGTCACCTGATGTTAACTGATCACCGCCGTCCATAGACACTAACAACACCAGGGGAGTCGCAAGTGCGTTGAGAGCCTGTGTTTGGGAGGAAGAGGGGAAGGGGAGGGGAGAAGAGAGGGAAGGGAAGGTGGGCCTCCGGCGCTCTCATTGACCAAACGAAACGCAACTATGCAAGCACTGTTACTTCACGTCGGTTTTCTATTTGAGGGTGGTACTACCCGTAACGAGCCGACCCATTAATGCTGAAACCAGTAATATCTTCAGCGGGACTCTACCACCTTTGAAAAAACATATCAATGTTTTATTTACAAACATTAAAACAGTTATTACTCCAAAAACGACTCGACAAATAATTAAAAAATGTGTAACGCGCCATTATTTTAATGCGATACAAGCTACCCCCCGTGCTTTGTCGACGAAAAACCTAATAAATTCACGTTGAGCGAGTACCCCCGGTAACGTTTTGTACTTTTTAACAGCGCCACAGTTAAGGAAACCGCATTTTTATTCAAAATAACCACTTAGTAAATAAAATATGTGTATATCTAAAACAAAGAACAGGAACTGGGTGGAGATTGTCCTTTTTACTGAATTCCCGGGGCACTCGCTTTTATTCTTTTGTATTTTTTTAATACGCAATGCTTTAGTTGGGGTCCGTGGAGTAGCGTACACAGCTGGCCAATATCAAATACTAGGAGTATTTAATATTGGCGTTTTAACTTTGATATATATTTTCAATACTATAATTTAATCTATCGTGCCTGGACGACTGAGTCTTGTTCGTTGATTAGCACAATAATTGCATTTTTGCTATAGAACCTAAACATACATATTTGTATAAACACATTTGTATATCATATAGCGATATCTTATAAAATTGAGGTACCTGTAGGTCATCATCCAATAGCAATAATCGAAGTAAGACTAAAATTTAGGCGACGGCGCGGCACTACATGTAAAAATACATTTATAAACTGTTCTAATAGTTAGTTGCTTTTTAAAGAGAATACTTCTTCACACTAATATTAATAATTTCAATAGACAAAAAATGAAATATAAATATTGTCATTCATACTACGATTAATTTAAAAATTCAAAAGAGAACACTGCCTCCACTATTTTTTAAATGAAATTAATTTAGATTTTAGTAAATCGTATTTTATCAGATAAGCTTATGTACCGAAACTTAGCTAAATACAAAGTTTCAAGTTCAAGTTTTCAAGATATACGAAGAAGGTTTATTTATGTATTTATAATTATTAATATATTAAGCATAATATTCGCTTGTTTAAAGTTATAAGATTTTTAAATCTCTGTGTTCCGTCATTCTAATCTACAAAACGACTGAACTGATGTTATAAGAGATAGGTATTAATAACCAAAACACAACTCACAATTAATTCACATAAAACATGTAGTTCTGATTGAACGGTAACAAACATCTACACGAAGGAGGTAACTGCCATAAATTAAATTCAAATAACAACTAAAAATTTATATCATCGTATGAAGAGTGACTATTCTATTTATATAAGCCATACAAAGAAGAATTACTTCTTGGGTTCATTGTATTGTGGTGCGAGTATTAGCGAGATATTTGGGGTGTAAGAGATGTCGAATAACATCATAAGACTTGAGACCCCCAAGTCAACCTCACCTGCACGTGCTGCACCCTGAAAAATAACGAACGAGCCAATGGCGAAAGCGGGGTGGTAGGGTTTTACAGCCTGACTGGGTCGCAACCACCATTTATATGGCGAAAAAGACCGTCATAGTGCTTTGCTTCTGCGGGTCGCGTTTCGGGATCAACCTGTGCATATGCAGCTTTTCACAGGCCAGCACGACAGCGGCGACCGGCGATGGATTGTGTGTCACTCGATGGTCGCCATTGTTTTTGGATTGTACTGTGCCTACTGTCAGGCATAGTGCAGTCATTCTGTCGTGTCACAATAAAAGAAGATACTTCTGTCGTATCTATAACCCAATAAAATGACTCAATACATAAAAAGTGTAGTTTACTGTTCTTACTAATAACCGTACTCTGATTATTTCTTGAGATAACTTGTGACAAAAAAAATTGTGAAAATGAACGAATGTTTACTTTTTTTTGCAATTTGATGTATAATATTGGCCTGAGGAGTCTACATAGCTTCACCAAACAAACCAAATACCTTGGATTCGACAACACGAATCTTACTTACCTAAACTAGCTAAGCTAATCGTTGATATACGAATTAGTGAGGTACACATGTGCTATCACTCAAAATGTATTGAACGAATTTTGATAAAAGTTTACAGTAAAGAAGCGTAAATGTATAGGCTGTAGTTAATAAAAATACTGTTAAAATTGACTAAAACATAAAGGTGCTGTGAATAAAATATATGTTCGTGTAAGACCGAGTTTTTTAGTTTTATCCTCGATATGTAACAAAAGGGAAGTGTACCCTCAACAGAGAAATAACATGGCGAACGTAATTTAAAAAAATAATTAAGTTCATCATGATTGACACATGATGATGACAAGGGCACTGATCAAGAATTTGATATAAAAATAGATGTGTATTCGTTCTGTTTGTACATTTAACCTAAAATGATTATGTCGATAATTAAATTTTATACATTCCTCATTACATATCGTATACATTTATCGATCCTCGATTGATATTACATATATTAAAAAAAATCAAATATAATTTTAAACTTCGTAAAAAAAATGATTAACCATTTTTTTTAGTAACACCCTACTTTATTGCATTTTATACGCATGGAATGTGTGTTCTTCTAAAATTAATAGCATACTAGCAGTTATCCGCAGCTTCGTCTGCGTTTGTATATTTATAAATAATAATCTTCATATAACTGTAAGGATTTAGACAGTCCACGCCGAGATAGCTATCAGATTACAGGAATTTTGCAAACTTAGGTGACACAAGTATAATTTTGAAGGCTGTGATGCTATAAAACTTCAACAAAAACCGTTCAAAATTTTTTGCTTGAAAAACTAACAAGCATCCAATCTTCATTACAGATATTGTATAACTAATACATACAAATAGACATAAATACAAATACGACTTATTTGAACCCCCAGTGTAAGAAGCGACTGATGGGAATGGTACCGAAAAATGTTTAGTTGTTGAGAAATTAGCATTTGTGTGGTCCCCGGTACAGACCGGGAAACTTATTTTGAACTCGTTCATTTGTTAGAATTTTTATGTTCTTTTTTCATTGTAGGTAATGAAATAAAAAAGTTTATGCTTATAACCTTTTTTGTATGTTTGAAACTCAAAATATAACGATATTTGTAATTTCAAAACAAACTGAAAGCTATTTCGGCTTGGTCTGCGTTAACTATTAGAGTTATAAAAAGATAATGTATGCTGCGATCATTTATAAAGATACAAACACAGACGAAGTCACGGGCTGCTACTAGTACTTGACGATTTCTAAAAGTATTTTTATAATTTGTAATTCTTATAGTGTATCTCTTTTGGAATGTAATCCTTGCATACAAAATATTATGAAAATTCGTTCAAAATACATGAAACAGGGAGTGATGTAATCATATGTGAAATATTTTATTAATAACATTCGCGTTGTATTTAGTTAACTCAAACTACATGTGCCATTTAGTAATTTCCAGACAAAATTATGCCCGGTCGACTCTGAATTATTTGAAAGCATTTTTACGGAACTAGTTAGAACACTCCGAACATTGCTGTACAGTACGACAATATTCGAAGTGTTCTACCGTACTAAATATATATCTATTTTGCTAGTACTATGTTCCTGATGAAGGGCTATAGTATTACATGGACGTCAACACATCTACAGACAAACATAGAGATTTATTAACATAGATATTCTATAATTCTAGTATTATTTTAAATAATGTTTCATAAATGCGTCGTCACATTTCAAAATGAGCTAAATCCAATGTTAATCGTTCATATATGATGCTCATTCTCTTTATTCTAGTTTTTATACACCAAGAACGAAGTTCAAATTTTATCGTTCATAAGGTTTTTAATTTTGTTATGGTCTTCATATTTTACATTTACAAAATTTGAAGATCTTGAATAATTACGTAAACTACTAGGAGCGGCTAGGACACATATTTTTCCTTATATAGCATTTTTTAAAGTAATAATATCTATCTGTGACTTAATTATGTACGTAATTATAACGATTAACGGAAATAAATATAATATTAGGAACAAAGTTTAATTCCAAATATATTATTTAAATCATGTAACCTCATTCAAACGCCAAATCTGTGAGGTAGATAAAAAATCGAATAACAAACCCATAATCATAGACTAAGTTATCAGCTGGGTATTAAGTTACGTATATAAAGTATAAGTTAGCCACAAAGTAATTGCCTCCATCGATATAGCTGTGGAAAAACTTGTTTTCACAAATGGTTTTCGCTCCTCCCTGCGTGGGTGGGCGTGGTCGTATCACGCCCCCGCCACGCCCAAACGGAAAACTGTCTACCTCGGTATTTTTCTGGGGTAGGTTACGTAACTCGGGTGGTGGGTGGACATTTGTCTTTCGGGATGGGATTATTAAATTTAAGCGAACGACCATCCAAAATGGCGGTGCGATTTATATGCCCACGGTAGGTATATAAAGGCTTTATGTAGAAACGGTATAATATCTTCTTATATGTTAAGTTACTTGAAACGTTGAGTTAAAATGTACGACTGCTGGAGGTGACATATTAATTTATGGTCCATGGACCACAACTCAATATAATAAACGAGAAACTATGTACGATATTTAATGAACGTGGATTCGAACAATTTACTAAGTTTTAATGACAAAAAAAGATTATGTTGACAAAACAGTGACCAAAAATTTACCATCAAATGGACTTGTGGTGGTTTCAAAAGCAATTAAAATTAAATAAAATTTGCGAACTATTCAGACGGGACTATAAACAATATTTGAATGTTTAATATATACTGCTTATATTGAGTTCTTTATTTGACGTTAGCACAAATAATAACGAGATACGTGGCCCTAAATTGTATCATCGAACTGTTTTTACACTACCGTCATTGACAACATTTCTTATGCGATTTCTTAAGTAAATAATCACATACCAAGTTATTGTTTTCATGGACGTACTTAGTTTTGTAGAGTACTTTTAGAATATAATACTGATAATTATAGAAAACTATATTGAAAAGGAAAAAACCAATATCTAAAACTACAGATAGCATTTGAATAAAATCACTTGAAAATACACTTTCATGATACAAGTGTGTCTGCTACGATATCATAAGCTTTAATACTTACTAAATTATCATATATAATCCTTAAAAATATAATAATATATATATGTTTTTAATAATTTCAAATAGGGTATTTCGAAAACACTCACAACATAGCGTTCATAATCTTTAACTAAATGACGCAACTAAATTTTTTTTAACAAACAACATTTTATTTAAATTAAATAATTTCATCAGTAAACCTGATTAATATTTTATGGTAAAAATTGAAATATGTTTTAATTATATATTTCGAAAGCTACTTATTGTATTCGGTTACGATATAGGTAAGTTATTTTTACTTAAATATTTATTTGTATTGTATTTTATTGTACGATGGGACTTTATTGCACATATGGGTAAGGGGTGCCGCATAACATCTTAAGCTTGAGACACCCACATCAACCTCCCTGCACATGGTGTACCCTGCTGAGTAACGAACGAGGCAATGGCTACAGCGGGGTGGTAGGGTTTTAAAGCCCGAATGGGTCGCGACCACCATGTAGCGAAAAAGCCCGTAATAGTGATTCATTCTGCGCGTCGCCTTTCGAGATCAGCTCATGCATATCCAGTAGTGAATGACTTTCGTCGTGGCTCGAGTACCGGTGAGATGATTTGATTAACACTGGTCACCTCTGGACACGGACGGTGGTTGTTTGCTCACGCAGGCCGGCACGACAGCGGCGACCGGCGAGGGATAACGCATCCCTCGGTAGTTGCCATTGTTTTTGGATAGTACTGTGCTCATCATCAGGCGCAGTGCAGTCACTTTGCTGGGTTACAATAAAAACTATAAGAAGAAGAAAAGTATAAAATACATATTACTGAAATAAATATCGCCGGCTTTTAGAATGTCTCAGATATCCATATTTGATTACTAATAGATAAATTGTAAAGCCAGCAAAAAATAAAAAAATAATCTGTTAAGAACCATAAAAATAGTTTGCTATTTAATAAAAGTATCGAAAAGAAAATATCGCTATAAAACCATATTATGATGGGTGGATTTCTAACGCTCATTTGGCTAACAACCACCTTCTAGTAGAAAATTGTTCCCAAAGCACCTGTAGGTGTATTCTATTAACAGCACTTTAAAATCGGTTCTCTAAGCTTTAGTATGTTATCCACTTAAAAGTGAAAATGTGATCAAATACTAAAGCTAACAAATCGTAAAATAATATATTTTCATATGTTATCGAAGTTGTAAATTATCGTAATCGCTCAAAACTGATTACTGAACGGTTCTTATGTTTTAAAGGTATCAAATGCCCAATAAATTCGCGCCCCTGGCCAGCTTAATTACCATTGAAATAAGGAAAAACGAGGTATAGTAGGTAAGAAATTGATTTTAAATATTATTTTATAAAGATAATTTGGCTAACATGCTTATAAATAATATTAACCTGTGATTAAATTAAAATTAACTGCATGTTTATTTCAGTATGTCATTACAAGTGCTTAAGTTTCCAAACGGACATATCGGTTCAAAAATTATCATTTGTTACTGCAAGAATTAATACACGTATACACTACATTAAATTCAAAGAAGTCACATAAGTCTCAGCATACAAGCAACTTTTTTAATTGAGTTTAAATCTGTATTTTAAAGAATATATAAGATTAAAACTAATATATTTCACCAGAAACCTTCCAGAAGACACTAAAAACGATTCTTCATTACATAGTATAAAACAATGTTCCCTACTGCGTCTGTGAGTCAGCGGGTCGGACGGACGAACGGAGAGCGCGGAGCGCAAACACGACTGTTCACCACGGCGGCCCGATCGGAACTCCCGACAGACAGACGCAGTAGGGAACATTGTTTTATACTATGTAATGAAGAATACCGCGCTCGACTTAGTAGTGTCCGTGCTTCGCTCGCATCGAGTCGGTCTCGCGCGCCGTATCGCAGTGTTTTGTGTACTTCGTGTTTCGCGTCGCGCGCTCCGTTGTTTACGTTGTGTGCGCCGCGTCTCCGCCAGTCTACAAGCGCCGTGTTTACATCGTGCCCCGCACCGATTCGTCGCCGCGTTTCGCGTATGCTACGTAGTTGAGCGAGTCCGCCGCGTTCATTGCTATTCTGTTGCTAAGAAGTAACAATAGTGTCAATCGTAGGCGCTCGATTTTAGAGCGTAGCAAACCGCTCCTCTCGGAGCGAACCCGCGATTAATTTCATTTTTAAAGTCCAGTCGTCTGGCCTGCTCATGGATACCTAACGGTGTAGCCAACGAAGTGAGTTGGAGCGACCTGTCCGCTCGCCGTAGGCCCCGCGGCCTACTGCACTGACAGACGGGCCTGGGTAGCTTAGCCTTGGTGGTGATCACCTAGTTAAGTCCAGTGTGTCTCCCTCCCACCTACCTGATCCCCTCATTCCATCCTCGGGTGTCTGTTTGGGCGTAGCCCGGTTTACCGGTCTGCGTTCTCTGCCCCGGGATTGCTAGGGCTTCCCTCTAGGCTCTGTAGGTTAGTTTCCGTGCGGCATTGCACTTTGCCCACAGGTCTCTTGGCCCGGACTCGGGATAGTCCCATAATTTTCCGTTCAGGCGTGCCCCCCTGCCCCTAAGGCAGGGAGGTTTGTTTCGCGGCCCCAAGCCATCGAAATGGCTTCCCCAGAACAAATAGTCAGGATTATAGAATCCTTTAACGCGAACTACCCCGCAGTAGATGCCGCGGCTATCATTAGCTCGGTTCTAGTCCCGTCCTCGGAGGACGAAACATGTGAGGCCCGCGTGCCTACCGCGAACTCGTTCGCGGTATTAGATTCGCCCCTGTCGCCGCTCAACGGCAACAACGAGTTAGAAGATAACATGGAGGTCGACATCGCGACACCCGCCGCGTCAAACACACCGCCCGCGACCGCCGCGCCCGCGCCCGATAACGACGGATTCATTACCGTAACTAAGATACCGAAGCGGAAACAACCCACGCAGCCGACGCAATCAGACCCAGATTCGGGACCCGAATGTCCCGCACTTAAAGTTCCGTGCCGCGAAGGCAAAATAGACGGCACCCGGGTGCCTACCGCGACACCGTCCACACACGCGAGACCGCGATCGGGCAGATCAAGCCCTGTTGCCGTCTCGCTCACACAGACACGACCGCACTCACAAACGGACTCGCAAGCGCCCACACACCCCGCGGCTAAGAAGCCCCGCCCCCCCCCGCCAGTCACGATACAAGACAAGTCGCGGTGGATCGCCATCTCCACCGCGCTCAAACACCTAGGAGTGCATTACACATCGGCACTCAACACACAGGCCGGTATTCAAGTTAAAGTACCAAATTCGGATCAGCATAGGAAACTCACCCAATACCTGAGGGACCACAAACTCGCGTACTTTACGTACGCACTAGAGGAGGAACGCCTCCTAAGAGTAGTTTTACGCCGCATCCCGGTAGAGATCCCTACAGAGGAGATCTTAGCGTTCCTTAAGAACGAAAACTTCCCCGCTCGCGAGGTACATCGCATGTACCACCCTCTCACTAAAACTAAATTCAACTTGGTGTTGGTCATCCTTGACCGCACCAAGGAAGGCAAGGATATTTTCAACATTACGTCCGTGTGCGGTCTCACGGGCGTAACAGTAGAGCCCCCTCGCAAATCTCACGCGCCCTCGCAGTGTCACAACTGCCAGGGCTACGGCCACACAGCTAAAAACTGCCACCTGCGTCCCAGGTGTGTTAAGTGTTTAGGCGACCACTCCACTAGGGAGTGTCCTCGCACCCCGACCTCCGCAGACCCTCCGAGTTGCGTTCTGTGCGGCGCCACGGGCCACCCCGCGAACTATCGCGGCTGCCCCCGCGCGCCCCGCACACAACGCCCTCGCCAGGCGAGGCAAGCGCCCAGGGCGCCCGCCGCCGCCGCCCGCCCTCCACCTCCACCACTCAGGTCCGTAGAGGCCTTCCCCGGCCTGCCGGGTGCCTTCCGCACCCCGGCAGCGCCCGCGACCACCCCACGCGTGTCACCTTCAGTGCCGCGCGTCCCACCCACCGCACCGCGCGTGACACCTTCCGTGCCACGCGCGCCACAGCCTGGGCGGGCCCCTATGGCCCCCTGGGCTCCCAGACCCCAACCGCAGGCCCCCAGGCCTCAAACACAGCCTCCCAAGGCTCACACACCACACACACAGCCTCCGCAGGCGAGACACAACACACAACCCGACCTCTTCTCACCGACCGTCATCAAAGGGTTTGCACAAATCATGGGATTATTCGAAGAACACGATATAGAGGAGATATACGCGTTCGCCTCTATGATCGAATCTAACGCAGAAACGGGTACGTTCAGCGC
>MU158770.1:361405-410316 GCA_015888305.1 Antheraea pernyi | reverse complement strand
AAAAAAAAAAAAAAAAAAAGCGTCTGTCTGTCTGTCTATTCGCGATAAACTCAAAAACGACTGAACGGATTTTCGCGCGGATTCACCAATGGATAGATGGATTCATGAGGAAGGTTTTGGTATATAATTTGTCAAAGATTTTTTTTATAATCAGGGCGGGACAACGTCTGCCGGGCCGACTAGTTTATGAATAAATGTATTGATTATTCAAATTTCTTATACTATTTATTGGTGAATGATTTCTCCTCAATCGCGATTATATCTTTATCGACTTATATTGAGTACTTTATCGACTAGGATATATTGCTTTATATTTATTTCATATGAGTACTATTAATTGTAAATTGTGAAAAACTGAATGGTTCTCTTCAAACCAGAACAACGTCATTTTTGGTAATTGTCCGATAACATACTAGCATGATCAATGTTATTTTTTCTTAATTTAACTACGTAATATTGTAATTACAATAAAATTGTCATTTTGTCAAAGTCAAGTGACAAAAAACGCGATCATAAACGTTTAATTTATTTGATAAAAAATGTTCACATGTCGATAAAACATTTAATTGGTAGGATAACGTTATATTTTCTTAATTGGGAAACAAATCAAATAATCGACTTATTTTGTAAAAAAAAAAAATAGTTATGCTGTTATGCATTTATGAACCCATTAAAACGGGTATAAAAGGCCATTAACGGGTGAACTCTTTCACTCGCCAGCGAAGCAGAACGTAAGTAATATCTAATATTATCTTCCTTACTTTCATATCCGCCATCTTGTGTAATTTTTATTATCCGCCATTTTGTGTTTCTTATTCTATATTTTATATTGGCCTCGTTTTTTTTTCATGTAACCTAAAATACTGAATTACTTTATGAATTAATGTACATTTAATTTTATGAAAGTATTTTATTGCAGTTAACCTTTTTTTAATGCGTTATATTTTGCCTTAAGCTGAAGTAGTGTAGTTTTTAAAATATTGTTTTGGTTCAAACGTTTATAGTAACATTGTTTTAAAATTTTTAGATATTTTTCATCAAAGTTAAAAAAATTCAATAATTTTTTTTTATTTACAGTACGCCAGAGTTCTGCCGGCGCGACCCGTCACTGCCACGTCAGTAACTACCCTTTGCACCATCGATACGAATTATTTCCGATCCTATAGAACCTTTATTTTTCTTTTCAGTGTTGTTTTCTTTTGAATTAATAATGATCATTTTACCAATGCAGCGAAACATGCTGGCGGTGACGGGTCAGCGCACCGCAACGAGTGCAGCGGCCGCCCGCGTCCTGGAGACACGCTGTGGCCGCTCCTGCTGGCCAGCACGCCTGCCGTGGCTCCAAGAATGAGCTGCGACCACGGATATACGTGCTACAGTAAGTATTACCTATACATCATATATGTACTAAAATTGTAGAACGTAATCGTAAGGAAACGCGTGTTTAGCCATCGCTTTCCTAAAACGTTGCAATTTTTGTTTCAGATAAAGACATGATTAATAATGTGTTAATCATTACTACTACTTGTGCTACATTGTAAATTGGTGAAAGACTTAAACTAACATTTCACAGAAATGTCGTTTATTACCGTATTACCGTTCTATTACCGTAACCAGATTTTTTTGATGAGTTTGTTCCACTGTGTCCTTGGGCTGAAGAAGAGAAGACGTTTCCGGCTATCCCGTATTGTGGTTTGTCCTGCCTGTCCGCGATAATAAATTAAGATTTTAATTTTAAGTTCAATACTTCATTACACTTTATAAATAACATGTTTTTAGATTATTCTCTATCATAAGTCAGCAATTTCATGGGTATAAACCGAGTATTTTTGATCTATATTTATGCATTTAAGGTTTTTTTCTTTTATTAAGTTTTAGTTTTAAGGTCATCATATATTCGTTTTAGTTTTAAGGTGTTCATTTATTCTTTAAATTGTGTAATTAAGAGTGTATTTTGTGGTATATCGTCAGTTCGTGCATCATTTAGATTTGTAAGTAATTTTTCTCCTCTGCCAGGTATAAATTTCTGCTTGGTTTCTTCGTTTATTTTTAGTATGTAAGCATTTTTTAATATATAAGCATTTTTGGTATTAAGCTGTAGTTATAATCGGATGTTTTGCCCCACTGTTATCGCCGTTACTCAAAAAGGGCGTTTCTGAATTATATATAAACGTAAGATTGCTACATCATTTATTGTTTTAGTATTATATGCATTTTTTATAAGCCGTCTTTGTTGTACTCTGGTCGGTTTTTTTTTCCCTAAAGATAATTTGTCAAAAGAGTGTTTCCAATAAACTTATGCATGCAATTCCCGTGTTTTATTCCAAAGGTCTGCCTCGTATACCTATATACAGTAACTTTTTCGTGAGTTGATTACTGAAAATGTTTTGTAACGTGTAATTAATCAGTTAGTTTTATGATTTGTAAGGAAGTTTTTGGATTGTTTCGATTGTTTTTTTTTCTGTTATACATACTAGCGCTTACATTACAATTTATAAGTTTATTACGGTAAACTTATGTAATTTCTACGTTTTAATGTTTTCCTTCACAATTCTTTCCTTACATTCCAATTCATATAACTTGAGAAAACTAAAACTTTGTTCCAACTAATAACTAGGTGAACAGTAGTATTTCTAATATTACTGGAAATATATCATAGTAGAGACTCTAGAGAAGGAGCTACCTCTCAATAGTAAATAGCTGATCATTACTCATATTGTAGTAACCGTTTACGTATCCTAAGAGGATTACAAAAACCTATACATTGGTATACTTCCTTTCCTACTTTTCGGATCTTTTAAAGCGTAATGCGTAGGTAAGAACACCTCTTCAAGCCAGTATCACAGCGACACTTACCGATAAATTGGCAATAACTCGTAGTTGGCATTTTTTGTATTACTGCTTACCATTATTAATGGAACATGTAGGTGCACTCCGACGGCCGGCCCAGCTCGTCTATTATCTTGTTTCTTGTATATGCATATGTCTGGCCTTTAGTGTTTTTATAATACTTTTACACGTGCACACTGTCGCCAAGCACCTGTAACCTGCAGTTATACATGAGAGTTAGCCTTCTCTAGGTTTATTGTATTTACTGTCTTAGACCACATCGTCATTTAGCATCAGGTGAGATTGTAGTGAAACGCTACAACCTATAATAATATGTATAAGTTATTTTTATATAACAGTTTCTTATACGTCTCTGTGTTTAGTCAGGTGAAGCAGTGAAGTCATTTCGTAAAAAAGTATTTTTATTATATCCCCCTTTACTTTATCCCCCGTCATTTTGGCTTATCATTCTAAAAATGAAATAATCTATACGGTAATAATCAAAGTTATAGTTGTGTCCGCAATTCTTTGTTTTTTTTTTTCAAAATGTTTACATTACAATTTAATAAACGATTTTATAGACTTAATGTATCAACTTTTTAAATCTATCGTTTTCATTACTGCCAATAACAATAATTATCTTAAAAGATATTAGGACCATTGATAATAAATTGGACTATATCCTTGATTTCCAAAATATTAAACCTTATTTTTTGTTATATGTTACCGTATGATGGATCATAGTTGTTCATCCCTCAGAAGATGTTACGCCTGGAATAGCTATCGACTCCCTAATGCATTTTCAACTGTAAATTAGTATATCAACACATCGATCCATAAAAACGAACGTCAATGATTTATGTCAGAGATTATATTAGATATATAAATTTATTTTCTGATTCAAGTAAAAAGTAAACAAAAGCATTTTGCAAAGGCTTTAATATTGTCGCTAAGTGGCGCGCTCGACTCACTTTGATCCCGTCATATTGACTCGAGCCTGCATCTCATTTACACGGAACACACGACAGGATTTATTTTATACACATTAAGACATATACTAGCTTTGCCCAAGGGTCCTTTCGCTTGAAATACAGAAGTATTGTTACCGTGTTTTCTTTAATAAAAAAATATAACGTTAGTCTTTTTTTTTATTCTAAACAATATTGTGCCACATGGAGTAAATTAAAATTCAATGGTTTAGGTAAAATTACAGCGGGATAAATGTAATTATTGTATTTATTTTTAACTTCTTAAACATTTTCATATCTAATACAACACAATATGTACTAAAATCTCTTCAGGAAATACATGTATGATTTTAAAAGAGTAGCATATAAATCGTTTCCGTGGTAATGTTCCTTCACTTAAATAAACATTTTTTGTGATATTTAATTTACTAAAGAATTACACTTTGTTTAGTTTGAGCTTTTTACTCTATAAAGGTACTTATGGGCATCAAACTCGACTTGTTTTGTTATTATAACCTTTTTATTATAGATCTCAGAACTAGATAGGTACTTGGTTCCGATCCGCTTTAGCTACAAAATTACTAATTACTACCGGCTACCAACGACTTTGTCTGCATTTGTATCTGTATAAATGACGCCATCATATATACCTTCCTATAACTCTAACGGGTTATGTAGTGCACGCCGACCGAGCTGTCCTATGACAGAATTTATCCCAACTTTTTTTTAATATTTATCGCTTATCGTATATTTTGGTCAAACTAAATACTTTCTTGATATCTTCATAATTTATAGTCTGTCTCATTATAACATATTATTTACTAGCATACCAGGCCACGCGTTGCTGTGGCTCAGTTAAAAAATCAAAATTAAAACATGGTGCCACCTATTAGATGTGAATAACAGTCAGTCCTACTGTTTTCTGTCAACAAACCAATTTAAAGCGCCATCTGTTCGCGACGGATGAAACTTACAATTAATAACAATAATCAACATTGACAATCGTTTAATTTGTAATTAAAAAATATTGAGGCCATTAATCGAAATATAAATTATCCTATCTCCTGAGAGATAACCATAAAATAAGTTTGACCAAATTATACATATATTTATACAAATTATACATAAATGCAAATTTCATGAAGATCAGTTAAGCAATTTCGGAGTTCATCGTGGACAAACATTATGACATTGGATTTTTATATATTTAAAGATATCACTGTAAAGTGTAATCGAAATCGGTTCAGTATTGATTGCGTGAAAGTGTTAAAGAAACATTTATCCATAGTGAGGGACGTTCTCGTTTACAATATTTACTAACTTCGGACGCGTTAATGTAATGATTCGATCTTGATTTATTCTCCGGGAAGAGTATGTATTATTTTTCTTGATAAAAAGACTAACCGTAAGAATAACCGTTTCTGTACCCGTCGGCAACGTGCAAGTTAAACCTTATTCGTTCAGCAGTTAAGACTCACAAAGAGTAACAAACAGACAAACTCACATTTGCATTTATAATATTAGGTCACTTTGCTCTGGTGTTTATGATTGTATTCATAATGTACTCGAGTAATATACATTACAATTTAACCCATACCCATATAATATAAATAATTGTTAGTTCGGGAAACATGTATATTCGTTAAGTTAGTCTCTTAGTTAGTTAGTCATTATAAGTATGTTAACAGCAAAAGCAAGCGTTACCTTCCATAAAAGGCCTTTAGGGATATATAATAAATACACCCTGTTTTCTTAGTAGCCATTACAATTATTGGTTATTTTTACACTGGAATTTCTGGTGCTGGTATATGACACAATTATTATAATTAAAATACAATTATATGTGTAAAGTATATGTATACATCTCTTAGACTGGTCGTTACATTATTTCCAAAATCGCTTAGAAAACTTCCTTTTCGTAAAAACGGCGAGAAAGAAGAACTACTTTTTCGGTTAAAAGCAACATGGCCGCTAGACTATACAAGTCTTTTTTTGTTAACTTAATTTTTTTGCAGATATTTCGGATTAAATATGTAATTGTTAACATTTTCGAAATTTTATTCATTTGTTTTACGAAATTCTCAAGGAAAATAACATTGAAATATATTGTCTAGGAAAATGTAAAAAAAGCACGAATTACTCAAAAATGAGCCGTGATCGTCTTGCGGTACGCATTGTTTTAACATAAAAAACTTTTCTTTCTCGCGTTTTTCCACCCAAAAGGGAGTTTTTAGAAGTCACCCAAAAAAATTAACAACCAGTTTAATATACACGAATAAAAGGTTACAAGGTATCGGCAGCTGGAGATCAACCTGTATAACTCGTTCCCAATTTTGTAACGGCAAGCGTCCCCCGATGTCCCTCGGAAATATTTAAATGAAGATCATCTGTTACTTTGCGAGGTTTTTACCCACGACGCGCCATCTTGTACTCAGCCCCAACTAGAGTATATTCTAGAACATTCTACTTACATGTGTATTAAAAATTACATTATAGTTCCATATAGACTAGAACTGTCCAGTAAAAGGAACTTCTCCTATATCTTTAGTAACCAAACGTTTTGGTTGAAAATTTGGCTTAAAGTTATAGGAATTAAGACATCCAATCTTTTTAACTTTGCATATTTTAGTGTTAAATTAACGATGTGGTAATCACATGAAACCTAGAGAAGGACTGGCTTTCAGGTGAAGCTGCCGGAAAGCACACTAGCTATATAGGTATATTCGTATAAAAAAATACTACCATTTTGACACAAGTGTTAAATATACAATTAAATATATAACCTTTCCCATTATAAAGTTCCTTAATATTTATAGACTAGCTAAGCCCGCGACTTTACCTGCGTGGAAGCTTATGTAAAATCATCTGAATGTATTAAATCCAGTTTCTCATCAGTCATTAAAGTTACAATAACTTTTGATACAGAGAACCGATTTTCCAATACTCGAGGATATGCTTTATGATTTTCTTAGTGAGGCTTTCTCGTGAACGTACTAATTTAGCAGTGATGGATGTCCAAACAAACCGACACACAGACATACAGACAGACATTTCTAAAAATGATTGAAATGTATTTTATTACATATTCCTAGACACCGACATTAATTTTTTTTCTCAAAAATCTAAAAAGTACAAACACATTACATTTACATTCTCATTATATGTGTATAGGTATATAGATATAGGAATTGGATGCCGTTCAATTCACTACCATAAGGAAGGCTACCCGTATTGTCATTCTATAACAATGCTCGTAGGCCGATCGCGGTATTGGCCAGTACTTTGGTTGCTAGATGCGGTAACCAAACAGCACGCGAATTCCATGAAAAGGGTGTTCATATTCGGACCTTAATACCCCAAATATCGCTCTCTAACGGCAGTATACATGTACCTTGAGAAACAATCATACTAGCTCACATTAACGTATTTAGAAGATGTACGAGTATATGTACCCAATATTTAAGTTCAAACTCATCGTTCTATATTTTAAGTAATTGCAATCGATATAATCAAAAACTTAATTCTAATTCGATCGCTGTACGACACAAATAATGAAAAACATATTTTTACGCATTTATTTCACAGAAATCGTGGTAAAAATAATACATTTTTATAAGATATCGCTCTGAAGTAAATCTATTAGCGAAACGCATTAGCATGTATAACACATTAGACATTTACAAATACTGTTACAAAGTCGTTCATAAATTGAAATGAGATGGCGAATTAAAAAATAAATCAAAAGAGGATTTTCGCGACACGTAGCCGACGTCCAAATTGGAAAAATCTACCGGGCGACAGGAGAGAGTGTTTGATTCCATAGTCCTACTACTTACGTCTCATGCTTTTGTATGCTAGAATTGTTCTATGAGACCGCTGCAAAAGGTAGTCGAGTAAAGAATAAATCGATTATATATTACTGAATATACATGTATTGTTTTATCATTACATAGTATAAAACAAAGTCCTCTACCGCGTCTGTCTGTCTGTCTGTTCGCGATAAACTCAAAAACTACTAAACGGATCTTCATGTCGTTTTCAACAGTGCATAAAGTGATTCATGAGGAACATTTTGGTATATAAATTGTCAAGGATTGTTTTATAATCAGGGCGGGACGACGTCTGCCGGGCCTGCTAGTTTATTGTATATATTACGATACATAACATAGTATATTTACTTATTACCAAATCTATTATTCTATAATTATTTAATCATTGTATTATTGTTTAAACACACTTGAAAAAAAATTAAAATCAGCGTTAGGGTGACCAGCTATGGTGGTATTGGGACTTTTTTTATGTCATAGCAGGCAAACGAACAGAACCTGATGTTAAGTGATCACCACCGTTCATAGACACTAACAACAATAGGGAAGTCGAAAGTGCGTTGCCAGCCTGTGTTTGGGGGAAAGGGACGGAGGGAGAGGGATGGGGAGGAGTGGTAGGCCTCCGGCGCTCTCACTGACCGAATGAAACTCAACATTACAGGCACTGTTGCTATACGTCGGTTTTCTGTGAGAGGATGGTAGTACCCCGGGCGAGCCGACCCATTCATGCTGAAAGAAATAAGTCAAACATCCCGCCAAACATGAAAAATAGTTATGCTTTTTTGATTTTTTAATAGGTCTATTTTTATTTTTTATGGATAACCCTTGTTATGGGAATTCCTCGCAGGAGAGTTTTAATATAATTTAGGTAGGTATTTTTATTGTATCTTTTTGTTCTGACCGAGTTAGAACACCTTCGGCTTCTTTTGCTAGGCTTACCTATCTCTATCTTTAAGTATTTCTTAATACTTTCTAATATTTATTTAAGTATTTACCTGAAAACATACTATTGATGCGTCTATAAACCGTGATACAATGGAATTGTATTTCAGACAAGATAATAAGAATGTTCCCGTTGATATTAAAGCGTGGCGGCAGTGAGTCGCTCCGCCCTCGCGCTAGGCGCAGACACCCTGTAATACAAACCTCATTTAAATATACATGATCAAATTGAAAGAATTACGTTCGCGGGCTACGAAAGTACTTTCATATTGAAATTAAATATAGAAAAAAAATGAATTCGTAACCAACATATTCATGTAAAAATTCGTAGGTTATAAGGAATTGATTAGCCGCTACCACGTCTCACTGCAACAAAAAATATTTGATTTTATTCCCCCGAGGTGTATCTAAACAATCTTAAATCCGAAACTAGTAATAGAAGAGCGAAATATTAATAACTAAAACATCGAAAAGTAATTAAAAACCCGTCCTTGGTAGACAGTTGAACCTGACATAAGTCGACACTGTAAATAGCTGTAAAATAAAACAAAATATGATTTGTTAAAATATTTTGTAGATTGAAGTGTAATGACCACGATTACACAGGTTTGGCTGCATGACGTAGAATCTTCAGATCAAAGACCTTCTAAATTCCAGATGGAAGTGCAAAGTAACATCCACAATAATATTGAATGACGGATATCCGCAAAGTAACGCTTTCTTCTATCAAATTAATATGGTGTCGTGTAAGAACATAAAAAATATACATAATTATTTTGAGTATATTAAACACTATCTAGTATGGAGCTTCATACGTTTATAATTTTCCTAATTTTTAGTTATTATTAACTCAGGTAGAGGTGGGTTCTAAATACTTTAGTATAAAATACGACTGTTCTGTATGGAGCTTATTACCAAGCGACTAAGATGCGAAGTATGAAACTTCATCGACAAGCATTCATAGTCCAATTCTTTTCAGCATTCGTCAGGTGGCTGACTCGCCCTACACTTCCGATACCCCGCGACATGTCACTAGGCCCACCTTACCTTACCTTACCTTAACGTATGCATTTACCTTGGTTAAATTTATAACAAATATTGTATCAGTTTTAATTTTGAATCAAGTCATATAATTATGTTTTTGGCAGCTCAAAAACGAGATAGATCGTGTCTTAGACCATAATCGCTTAGCAACAATTTTTGTTTGTTCAAGCCTTTAACCACGAACTCACTTGATGTTCAATGGCAATATGACTCAAGATAGAAACACGTTATGACCAGAGAGAACCCTTAAATGAAGCTGTTGGAACACATCTACAGGTATCAGATTTGCCAATTAAGGGTGGTAAGCTAGCCAGATGAAAATTAGAAGGTCCAGGCCTGCTGTGGTCCCACCACAATATTTCCCTTAACCAAATGTACAAACTCTGTGTAGAATTTGATCCCACACTCATCGACGAGGTATTCAAGTCCGCTGTCATTTGAAGCGATTATAGTTCAATTATTTCGAGTGTTAGAAGACTGCATATATCGCTTAGGTTGAAAACCACAAAATAAAGCGGAGTTTTCAATATAGCTAGTTGAAACTTTGTCGTCTAGAAACTATAAATGTATTTCGGCAGTTGCGCCTGAAAGCCAGTTCTCACTTAGGCTTAACGAATCAACGATATATATAATAACGAATCATCATAAGTTGTTACGTTACTTACGGAATAGGGCTGTTGTTACTCGCGTCTGCAGAACTCTCATTCTACTACATACTAAAGAGTAAGTAAATGTTGACCGCTGCATCGTCCCATATAAATTGTACCTCACATCGACAAACAGAGTAATCAATCAATCGACGATAATAAATGATGGATACTTTATTTGACCATACAATAAATACTTACAGGTTAGTTAATTATGGCAAAATGCATAAAAACCATTAAACAAAATAAAATAATTACCATATTATACTAAGTATCAAAGGAGATATACTAAATTCGAAAGCTGCTGAGATCGAAATTTGTATATCATAGATATCTGGAATTTATATAAGAGAAACGAAGGAAAAAATATACATATAAACAATTTGAAAAGTCCGAAACTAAGAGCTATGAAAGAAAATAATCTTAGAAGCGTTGGAGGGTGGTTTGACAAAGTTGGGCGCCGCCCACATAATACCGCCCGCCCAGCACGCGCCACGCCCAGCCATCTTGTCCAGCTCCCCGGTTTACGTCCATCGCGCAAAGACATTATTGATTTTAGGCGAGGACACTTTTACACTAAATTGGATTTTCTTCGTAGCTTTAAGTGGTAGGATGGAAAAGCTTTTAGGGAATTGCTTTTAGAAGATAAGTTTTAGGTTACCTTTCTATACGAGATAGATCAAAACGAGAATTGTTTTTCATAGGGATGGTTTAAATTTGTCAATTACATAGTTACTCATAAGCAGATGGCGCTGAAGGACATCTATTTCTATACTGTGCAATTAATCTCCATGAAAATTAATATATATAGATAACTAAACACAGTAGAGAATATTCACAAAATATTATAATTTAATATTTTGCTATAACTCACGTATTCATTAGAGAAAATAACAAGAACATAAATAAATACATGCGAAATCACTGTCGTAGCTAGTAATGTATAATTATATCTATACATATAAATAAAATGGAAGTGTATGCCGTGTGTCCGGGCTAATCCTACGTACTGTTGTAATTGCACGTTTTCCCTTATAGTCCAACTTGTATTTATGTATATGAAACCTTACGTTCTGAAAACGCTTGCGCAAACATAACGCATACATATAAGAAGAAAGAGTGCTTGCGCTCATAGTAACAGCTGACTATTTGTCACGTCTGAGGGGATGATTGGTCATTAGAATCTATGTGGATGATGAAATATAATTTTGCAATAATTATCTGAATGACATATTAAGCAATCAAGCTTTAAAATATAAGTGAAGGTCATTCATTATTCTCTTCGGCAGCGTCTGGTAGAAGTTGTAGTCAGCGGCAAGTGACTGGCGATACTCGATATTACTTTACAGTGATATTTTACAAAAAATATTTAAAAATTAGCCATTTAAATTCAAGTAAAGTAGCGCTTATTTTAGTCACCATTCTCATCTGGTACCTGTAGATTTATATAAGGTACTCTGTGCATGCACATTTGTCACAGACTCAACTTTGTGAGTGCGCAAGCGTTCTAACTACACGAAACACTACTGAGAATATAGGGTTTCATATATTTAGAAATAAGTTGTTTCTAATCGCTCTAGTCTGGTCTTAGCTTGATAATATATAGCCTTCCTCGATAAATGAGCTATCTAACACTGAAAGAATTTTTCAAATCCGACCAGTAGTTCCTGAGGTTAGCGCGTTCAAGCAAACATACTCTTCAGCTTTATAATATTATAGTATAGATGACACAGATCTGCGACATTATATCTCCCATCATAAGCAAATAGTAATTTTGGTAGATATTTAGTATAGATAAAAGAGAAAAACAATATGCCATCAAAAACAAAACTTGTAACAAAACCAAGTCTCGCAACTCAGTTTTTCTACCGTTAAAAGTTGTGAGATCCATGTAATACCAAGTCGGTTACTTTATTAAGTCCCTATGTAAGGGACCTTCTGTCTTAAGTTATTACGTAATTAACTAACTTAACAACACCTTATAGTGACGACATGAATATTAAAAATCTTTTATGTTTTAAATAAAATAGATTAACTCTGGGGGTCGTAAATGGCCTGAACTGCTTCGGGAAAAGGATAGTACAGCCGTTCCGCTTTTTTGCTAGACCCAGATTTACAATATTGTATGATGCAAAGTTACTGTTTTTTTAGTACTGCTACAGGTAACTTACAAATTCTGTATTAAATATATTTATTAATGGTACTGTTGCACATGTTCATAGATATCTACCTTCAAGAGTTACTGTCTGTAGTAGTTTAATAGATATTTCAATAAACGTGTATTATTCGTGATAAGTTTTCATCTGTGAATTTTATAGATTTACTCCCATAACATTACCGATGTGCCGAATATCCGTACGAAAAAGGTCGTGTACATATTAAGTACTATAACTAATTAATATGTTAAAAAAATCCTCATAGGACACAAATAATAACAAGAGTGTGTCTACAGTCACAAAAAAGGGATTCGTGCATAACTTTAAACATTCAATACATAAGGAGATACTGATCAGATTCAGGCGACAACATTTGTAATGCATTCGATCGAATATATTGTAACGTTGTATCAATCAATCCGGCCGTCAGTCAATGCACAACATTTTTTCTTTTCCCGTTTGGTACAAAACTAACAAAAAGCAAGATTATTTAAAACACTAACAAAAACTCGTAAACAGAGTTCGGATAAAATTAACATTTCCTGTATATGAATTTCAAATTGCGTTTTTATTAAGTTTTTTTTGTTAACAAATTGTCGATACGTTAAAGTATAATCTTTGTTACCATTTTTTTAAATATTTAATCATTCAAATATATATCGTGCTTTTATACGTTTTCAACATTACTTAATTTAAGATTGAAAGAGTGATTCGATTATTTGTAAAAGTCCCCAATTATAATAAGAATTTATTATTAACTCTAAAGTTTTTATTTATTTAGGGAAACTTACAACTAACACTAACGAATAACAAAACAGTAACATACTTAAAGGCTAATTACAAGTTTTCACTTATATTTAGATATATAAATAAAAAAGAAAAGGCAGATCATTTTATTAAAATTGAGAGAGCTCAGAGAGCATTATTAAAAGTTATGACTTCAAAACCTATTCTTTTTCCTACTCAGGAACTTTATTCAAATAAAGAAAGAAAGAAAGAAAGATATATTTATTCAATGCATACAACACGTACTTACAAGAATATACATAATTTCAAAAAGCAAGAGAGACAAGTGTTGCATGTGGTGAAAAGGTCTTTGTCTCAGCACAAGCTGCAAGCTTCCATGTGGAAGCGTTGCAGCGCTGGTTTTCAGACAAAGCCTGCTGTATTTTAATATATAGACGTAATTACAATTACACGGACACATTTACGTGACAATTTCAAATTAATATTACACATGCCCTTAATATGTAACCTAATACCGTTTAATACGATACAATAAAGTTTATCGTAAAGCTGTGGAATTAGATATAATTTTCAAATAATTTTGCACTAGTTCAGAGATCATATGATGTAACAAGTTTATTAAATTTATTTATTTACGCCAATTCATGCGACGCTTGCCATGTCAATAGATAGTTTTTCAAATGTTTTTTAAAACTAGAACGATGACCTCGTGTAATGTTACGAATAGGAGGAGGTATGTCATTCCAACATTTAGTGGCCGCGTACCTAAAAGAACCACGAAAGGTCACTGTTCTATGTCGCGGAAGAAGAAACACATGTGAGCAAGTCCTTTTATGGTGTTTATTATGATCTCGGGTCCACACAAATTTATTTAAAAGGTAACTAGGCGTCTCGGTTGATATTATATCAAACAGCATACTAGCCAAGTGTAGCTTCTGTCTTGCTTTCATTTTCAGAAGTTTAAATTTAAAGAGGAAAGGTGTGATGTGTGAACGTGGTGGAACATAATAACAAAAGCGCACACAGGCATTTTGTACACGTTGTATTAATTTTTGTGTTCGCCCAAGAAGACATGGACCGTAAACCACATCACAATAATTCAATTTAGATAGGATAATAGACTCGCATAACTGCAGCCTGAGTTCCTCATTAAGATACGGTCTAATTTTGTAAAGTATCTTAAGCCGGTAAAAGCAGTTTCTTACACATTCACTTATATGTTTTTCAAATTTTAAGGAACTGTCAAACACTATTCCAAGGTTTTTCGCTTCATGAACATGAGCAACAGGCTCATTGTTAACCATTATTTTAATTTGTGAGACGTTTAAATTTTTAATTTGGTGTTTAGAGCCCATTACCATAAATTTGGACTTTTTCGGGTTTAGATTCAGGCAATTAGAGGTAGACCAAGTGTATATTTGTTCTAAATCATGATTTATTTTATTTACTGCCTCAATATAATCATTGGGTCGGAAGGAATGATAAAGTTGGAGATCATCTGCGTAGAGGTGGTATAGACAATGAGTAATATTATTTATAATATCTGCTGTATATATAATAAAAAGAATAGGACCCAGAATTGACCCCTGTGGAACTCCACGAGGTACATATCTGGTTGATGAGTGAAGCTTTGTACCATCTGATTTCACTACTTCAACATACTGTTGTCTATTTGTCAAGTAACTATGAAACCAGCAGATTGAGTTTTTATCAAATCCGTAAAAGGACAGTTTTGATAAAAGTAGTGGAATATTTATGCAATCAAAAGCCCTGGAAAAATCCAATAACACCAAGATGCTGCAAATCGCAAAGTTCTATTTGTTCGTAAACTATTTATTCTTCATGTTACACTTAGGAAGCATGCTCAGATGATCTATGATCATAATTTCATTTACACAAAGCGTATATATGATCAAGTATGTCCTAGTGAGCCAGGAAGACCAGAGCTGGCTGGTCGCCATTATCATTATTTGAGTCCTATGCTATATAATAAAATCAAGCAAACTCTCAATATTTATCCACTAATTAAAATTAAATGTAAAAAAATATATTTTTAGTTGACTTTTGGGCCTAACGTATGAAGAAGCCGAAGAACTACTGTCTTTTACTATACTAGTCTACGTGCAATTGTTTCTTGCTAAAATCAAACCACACTTAAATTCTATACATGCATATCACTCAACACGACATTAACTCACGCTTGCTCAGCAGCACTTCATTATGTGGTAAACTATTTTCCATTGTTGCATATTACAATCACAGTTTTTTTTATGTGTTAACTTTCAAATAGAAAGCTTAGTGTTGTCCGGCGGTGAGTGTTAGTGGCTGCAACACAGTTATTAAGTACTGCTGTCACTAATGCTCATGTAATTATTATTATTGCTAGTAGTAGTAGTAGTATTTAAAAAGAATGTTGGCCTTTGTTAATTAACAATCACAAATTTTCAGGATAATTTTTAAGTTTAAGAATATGAATATAAAATGATTGTATAATTATATAGGTAATAATTTAATAAATAAAAAAAAAATAAAGCTATAAATACAAATTAAAAAAAACATTATGATTAGATACATGCACAAAGTTAGTATTAATGAAAAAAATACCTAGACAAACATTGTCGAAGCCAATTAAACAATTACTTCATGCGTTTGAAAATGTTTTCAACATTGGTAAATGATGCTTCAAGCTACGAGAATGCATGTATGGATGTTTCATATTTTACATTGTTTTACGTAAAAACTACTCAACATATTTTGATTAAACTTTACAGAGACGTAGTTTATACATCAGAATGAAATACAGGCTATAATTTATAAATATATTGTTTTAAACGGCCAAAGTATAACGCTAAATGTCATGTAAGTTGAAAATATCGTCACGTTTGAGTACTAACTCGCCTATAGTTATCTGGCGAAATATTTTTAACTGAAGGGTCTTAACTAGCCAGGCCAGGCATTGGAAAATGCCCTATCACTTACGTATGACCTCGTCGCGACATTAATTATAAAATCAATTAAAATTAAATCAATTATACTTATACGAAAATCTATTTAAAACTCCATGCTTCTTATATTATTTGTTACAATTCTGTATAAATATTATGAAGCATTTTCTCATTTATGTATATTAATTTTACAATAGATAAAATACTTAGAAAATAAGTAGCATTTTGTTACATATATGAATATCCTTTAATTATTCTTTGTCAAGAATAAGTTACTTTCATTTGCTTTGATCGAAGTAACGAATATGTAGTAAAAACATTGAAGGGTTGAATAGAAGGGACCAGTAAACCTCTGTAGAATATATAAGACAAATTATATATACAAGTGTTTTTATAAAGCTCTAAATAATTCTATAATAATAATATTAATGCGGCTATCTTACCACAAAGGCAAACCGTTCAGAGACCTTTATGAAAACAAAATGACGTGCGAACTACCCGAGCGATATTATCCATCAAATAGGGCCCTCAAAAATTACTTAGGGTCAGTTTATCCTCACAGGAACGATCGACCGTAGACATAAGGAGGCCGATCAAGATGGACCCCAAAGAAAAACAGTAGATTGGGAGCTTTCATCGACAAAGCGTGAGGTATCAAAAAAATACATCGGTCGGACTCTCCGCGCTTTATTAAGAATAAATTTAGGGCGGACTGAGAGCACTGGCGTGTGGTACAAGTCATAAGAGTTAAATATGCCTTTGAAATGTAAACAATTCTTTTTATTTCAAGTCACAGTCTAATTCTTTAGAAATAATGTACCTTTATCAATTAACGAAAGCAGAATGTGGAATTATGTGTACTTTAGAAACTATCAACATGAAATATTATATACAATATATACCTAATTATAAATTTTTCGGTACTTAAAATCATCGCATATGTTACTGGTGTGATGATAATACCCATGTCAATTTTTAAAGGGATCGCTCCGATATTGGCATTGGTGTGGTTTGGTACCACATACGAGTATTTTATTACTAATGCTGTTTGATAGCCTATTTATACTTGTTTATCAGAGTTGAAATATTTGCTTGTAAAAACTGTGCGGAGATAGGAACTCGCGATAACTTCTGACAGGGTCTTAGCCTGTTGTATGCTTTTTTCAGAATCTGGCGACATTCGACTATAAATTATTTTAATTGGTGATATCTCATATATTGTATCTTGATTATTGTGAACAAGTGAATGGCAGGGGAAATAATAGCAAGGACCATCTATTCTGAGATGTCACTAAAACTTCCTGAAAAGTTCAACAAGTGGGACTCAACTTCAATCAAGTTTTTCAAACACTGAAGTCATCCTAAGAAACTTTATAATAACCACCCACTTGATAATGGTGCTAGAATAATGTTCAATAAGGGGGATTGCTTACTAAATTAGAAAGACAAGGAAAAGATGGGTGAGACGATCTCCCGTTAATTGCTTAACAAGTCACATGACTGAAAACATAAATATAAAACAATAAAATATACTAAAACTAAAAAAATATTACTTTAAAACTGATAGAAATAAAGTAATATTTATTCTGTTTAGTAACTACATATATATGAGATATACATATTAAAAGGAAATAATATTTTACGGTATGATGAAGAGGGTCGAGCGACTTTAAGCGCCTATAATAAAAGTACTATTAAAATGTAATTTTAATATATTATTATTATACAGTTATTGGGGTGTCGAATAATATCATAAGACCTGAGATACCCGAGCCAACCTCACCTGCACGTGGTGCATCCTGCTGATTAACGAACGAGGCAATAGCGAAAGCGGGTTGGTAGGGTTTTACAGTCTGACTGGGTCGTAACCACCATGTATATGGCGAAAAAGTCCGTCATAGTGATTCGCTTCTGCGGGTCGCGTTTCGGGATCAGCCTGTGCATATCCAGTTTTACGCAGGCCGGCATGACAGCGGCGACCGAAGATGGATAGTTTCTCTCTCTGGGTGTCGCCATTGTTTTTGGAGTGTACTGTGCTTACCATCAGGCATAGTGCAGTCACTTTACCGTGCTACTATAAAAAAATATAAAAAAATTCACTCGACAGCAGCTCCGCTATAGCTTGTGAGTGACGCCGCGACACAGCGAGGTGCCTATCTCCAGACTAATGCATTTATGCATCAGGCGGGAGCGGACCGATCGATACAACGCGTAATTTCACAAAATATTGTGAGAAACCATCCTTTTGTATCTTACTATGTTGCTTTGTGTATATTTTTATTACTTTTTACATTCTTTGATACCTATACCGCGGTATCGCTTTTTTCCCTAACCTGTAAAATTATTGATGACAATGGCTGTTATTAAGTTTCTTGTCGTAGTATGTACAGAGGTACCTTAATACTAGAGCTTCAATGTATAGAGGTACCTTTACTATATTGGAAAACAACAATCACGTATATTATGGAAATCCTGTATAAATTTGTAGTTAACTGTGTAATGATATTCGCTAGTAACTAAGAGTATATTAGTTCGGTGTGAACGCGGGCACTATCATTATAAACTAAATTCTTAGATTCTTCCTTCTCGAATTGTAATGCCACCGTGTAGAGGCTGATCTTAATACAAATCTGAAAACTAGGGTAACAAATATAGGTATATATAATAAACATTTACTAACTACCTCTAGTTTAGATAATTACAAAAATGAATTTTGTATTCATGTTTTGACGTTTTACCACAAAATCACCTAATGTTAGATAACGATCTGGATGGTAAGACACTAAAACTAGATAGAACCAATTCTCAAATTAACTGCCAGAGCATACCCACGGGTACTTGGCACCAGGTTGTCAACTTGAGGATGTCGATAGAACTTAGTAGTCATGGTGGTCTAGTGGTTGGACGGGAAATATCAATTTGATATCCACAGGTTCGAAGCCCGGCATTTATCTATCTTTGCAGTATTTATGTATCTTTACACACCTCTTAACATTGTATGTACTCATCAATATTAAAATCGATGTTACTCGAAACAAAACTTTCGCATTTCCTTCGGAACAATAGACGAGGAAATAAATAAAAGAGTGGTGGAATAAAAGAAACCGAATGCAAAAGTAAAACAGTGCGCCCTTAACAAGTAGCTCGGTAAATCCGATTTCCCCGGTATTTGAATAATTTCAGGGAGGCACTCGAAAAGTTCCGCGCTTTTGTGAGAGACATCCTCAGGTACAGGTGCTATACTCCCCCATAGATATACTTATATAATCTATTATCCCAATATTTGTTCTACTTTTATGTTAGTATATATCTGTTCGATATTTCTATATGATATGCTACTTATATTTAAAATAAAATGGGTCAAGAAAACAATTTTAAAAATATATTAATCATAACAATACTATCAGACTTCGTAGAGCTTACTCGGTTCGATTTATTAGACTTATATTGTGTAAAGAAATTAACAAATTTAAAATCCTCTCTACAAATGTACCTAATGTTTTTTTATATATACTATCTTTTGGATGCAGCTGCGCTCAAGTTAATGTAGATTTGATATATCCCCGGGAACAGTAGCTTGTTTTATATGAAAAATAAACCATATCCTTTTCTATACTACTGACAACCTGTATTCAAAACTTTGTGCTCTTCGGTAGAGTAATTAACATGCGATACAAGTACCTAAACAATCAAACGCGGAAAACTAAATGCTACCGTATTAATCACAATTTCTGCAAAGTACAATTATCGATGTCATCTAGATCTTATGAAATTAAATAATTAGTAGTTATTAAAATCATTATTTAAAAGCTGTACATAAATTCCATATAAGAACTTGAAAAGTCTATTTATAAAAACAACATTGCTTAAATGTTTGTAAAAGTATACAACAAAATTATTGTAAGCCAAATATTTTACATATAAAGTTTAATAAATCAAATAGAAAACTTAATAAACCTTGCCCCGAACATAAAGGAACTTATCAACGTAATGGACTAACATTACGGTACCTGACAATGTCTAAACTACAAAGGAAAACGCAATTCATTACCCTAAACCACAGATTCTAAAAGTGGGTGAAGTATCCCTACTATGTTTTCGCTGATTCACTAATATTTTCTCAAGCCTTAGCTTAGGACCATTACTTTTTTCCAACTAAATTATTTAATATACTAGTAACACCCGCAGTTCCGCACGCGCTTTCTGAAATTCTATTTAAAAAAAATGTGAGACCAGTACAATTATAGAAATGCTCTATAAAAATATTTTAAGTACGACGCGCACGCCACCATACATATATTATACCATATATATAAATTAGATATATAAATACTAACAGTGTGTCAAATGAGTTTTATCATCAGCAACATATTTGGAACCTTAATCCACCATATAACTACATCAGTGCTCACTTACACTGTACAAGGAACTGATAAAACAATGACGTAAAGATGTTTTTATAATGATATAATAATATTGTCAATAAGTAACACGTTTATGGTCTAATAACTTATAAGAAAGACCCGTTCAATCTTCAAAATTACTATAAATAATTATTGTGTTGAATTGTAAACAATGAATGAGCTGACATCTTGAAATCTTGCATAAATATAAATCAAGAGATAAAACTTTGTACCTGTCTAAGCAGTTTTTAATATTTAACAATTTAAACATTGCTCGTTGAACTCGATACAATATTCTTATATGTTACTATGGTTACTGAGTTCTGTAGACGAAAGCGCGGTAAATAGAAAAATGGCCTCCAAAATAATGAAAAGGACGAATTTCTAATAAGATCAATTATTTGCCAGTGAAAGTTCCGTAAAAATCGGTCCAACCGTTTTGGAAATAACACTGGCGGCGAAGCTAGTCTAAATTAAAATAAACTAAATTACTTTTTATAATGTCCGCTATCTGTCAGTGAAAGTCCCTTGGAAAACGGTCCAACCGTTTTGGAGATAGCATTGCAGACGAAGCTATGGTTAACAGCTAGTCTAATTCAGAGAAACTTAAGTAACCCGTTGTAATTTCAGCTATCTGCCAGTTAAATTTCCGTCAAAATCGGTCCAGCCGTTTCGGAGATCACCCGGAACAAACAGACAGAGAGACAGACCGACAGAAAATTTAAAAACTGCATTTTTGTAATAATACACTTTCATATCCAATCAGTAAATAAAAAATATTTCGATATTACATACAGACACTTCATTTTTATTATATGTATAGATTATAGTATATTATTACAATCTAAATCTAGTTATCTACCTATAAATCTACTTATACATCAATCTACCTATAAATTATAATTAACAGTATCAAAGGTATCATACAAATTATATAATTAGTTATGAACTTACCTAAAAAAATTGATTCGGTGTATAATAACAAAATTATTTTTAGTAAACTGGAATTGACTTGGTAAATTTTCTCATTCAAAATAGATAAATATAAATTGATTGAATTTAATTGATAATATACTACTAATCAAGGTTGTTTATTCTATACATCTATTTGATAAAAACTCTTCCTAAATTCAACAAGCGCTTGTTAAATTAATGCGAAACATAAAAATGAAAAATTCGTACGACAACGGTTTTCGATAATTATTTAGTGGTTAGGCTTGTAATGATGCGGGTTCGACCTCAACGGAGATGAGTTTGAAGATTCTCACGTATGTAGACCTTGATGGCCTCAGTAGACACTGATCGTCGTTTCGGTTAGCACCGACGGAGAAACAGCTCCAAATATGCCGAAAATTGGTTTTGTTCAATGCACTCCGTTACGCATAAAGAAATATCAATCTATTTCTAAAGGGCGTTTCGGTAAACCCGTGTCGAATACGATCCACTAATATATACGTTTCTTAACAGTGATGATTTCAAGTTTACTATTTTATTATTACAATGCACAAAACGATTAAACCTTCACTTTTGACGTCTCATCAAACGTCCATTTCCTCAAAATCTGTTTTTACTCATCCCCGCATTTAATCACCTCATCAATGTCAATCGCCAACGTAACAACTAATGACATCTATTGGTGTCATACGTACATTAACCGGTGATCATTACAGGCTCTTCGGACTCCACATTGAAGGATTTAGATTCGAATTCAATAATAAACTTCAACTTACGATGAAAGAAAACCGTAGTACGTTATTAAAGCACTTCTAGGCCCTTAACTAGCTCCATAAAATTGAAAATCCGGCTTCAAGTTCCTGCTGGTGTTAACAACACTTTCCTTTATCTAAGCCATTCGTTATATAATATTTATTTAAAGTCACATTTATTACCAATTATTTGTCTGAAATGTAATAAATTTAAACAAAAGTTCAAATATTAAGTTGCGCAGGTGTAATGGATGAATTTGTAAAAATCCTACTGTATATCAAATCCCAGTATCTAACGAGCATTGCGAAGAACTCTAAAATACATTCAACAATACGTTATACAACTTATAAGAGATAAGCGATTAAGTTTTAGAATCACTGGCTCGAACGTTCACACAATATTTGTGGGCTTTTTGTTGAGATCGCTTACCCTAATTTATATTTACGTTCCTGAAAAATATTACAACATTATAATCAAGCTAATGTTCAAATCTATTAATACAGGAACGCTGCTTCAAAGATTAAGGTGATTATTTTTTTATAAATTATAGTGGTAAAGTTACTATGTCTTATAGTAAGCATAATACGACCTAGGATCAACAGTGACCACTTTTGCCGTTCAAGGAATCAAAATCAAAAATACTTTATTCAGTTTAGTCCCTGAGAAGGCGCTTATGAACGGTAATACTACCACCGGCTCGAACAAACAACCCGCTGTGTTTAAGCAAAATTTATACGACCAAATCATCAGACAGAAACTCGGAAACCAACAAAATTACATATATGTCATACTAATAAATGTACTCTCTGTTGCTAAAGTTATCAAAACTACTAATATAATTAACTGAAAAATAGGTCACACAGAATAAATGTATCCCTAAAAATATAATTTCCCATACAAGCTTTATTATACCCAGTCTCCTCTTAAATGTGGTATTTTGAAAATACGCTGAAAAATGCACTCACTAAATAAACTATAGCTATAATAAATAAAAAATAAAGAAATAAATCGTATCCGTAAAAAATATTTCCCATAAAAACTTTTTATGAAAAATATTTGTATTTCGTCTCTTCTTAGTAAACCTCCTTTTGAAATACACTGAAACACATAATTCGTAAAATACCGTAACATAATTCTGGCAAGCCATCCCATTTATGATTTTAGTTCTAAAAAAAATATTTTTATCATTAGTTTTACAAAATTAAGGAAGATAACGATTTTATCAGGACTTTGTTTAATAACCTCTCTTCAATGCAGTTTAAGAAGACAGTTTTGAGCCCCAAAAAATGTATTCTGTAAGCACTACCAAAATAATTGTCCTTGTTATTGATAAGTAACTTGAATGAATGTATTAATTTCATAGTTTTCAAACATATTAGTTGATTACTCACAACGAAGAAGTTTTACTCAATTCCGTTCTTATATATTACATGTATGAAGATAATTAATTGCCAGAAGTTTCTATAATACATGAAAGGATTTGGAAAATTGTAAAAACAAATAATCTTTCATACAAAATACGCAATACTAAATCGTCAACAGTTATTACTCTATACAAATACCGCGTTATCCCCGCACTTTGCGGTGATTTGTACCGTTTTATTGTGCTCGTCGCACAATCGGTGACGATCTAAACGATTTGCATAGTCACCTTTATGGGCGATTATGTTTTCTTCGATACTTTACCTCGAACTACGAAGCTATGTGGATGTGACTCGCTCTAGTTCAAGGGATTCGGTAGACGGTGTATGGAAAAATCACCCAATGTATGTACAACTAAATAGTCATGTTACCGAACTAGACTAACTAGTATATAGGCGTATTGTTTATATATCCGATTATCTATATTATGTAGTTATGTCTGTCCATTAATTTTTCTTTTATCATAGGAGGCAAACGAACAGGCGGGTCACCTGATGTTAACTGATCACCGCCGTCCATAGACACTAGCAACACCAGAGGAGTCGCAAGTGCGTTGCCATCCTGGGTTTGGGCGAAGGGTTAGAAGGAGTGGGGAGGTGAGGGGACAATAATATGATATAAAATTATTATTAAAGCTACTGTTCGTTAATAAAATGTTTTTGTCTGTCTCGTCGTATGTTATTGTCCGGAGATTATAAGAAAAGGAATAGTTTGTTAAAAATTGTTTTATTATAATTAATTGTTTTAAATAATTTTTAAATTAAAACTGTATTTAATTCTAAAAATATTTTGATGGGTTTCCGCAACTGAGAGAGTATAAGAATTGTCAGTAATAGTTTTAGAATACTTATTCATTTAGAAAACATACCGATATTCCAATAGAACATAATAAAGGAGATGAAAATATTTCGTATGTAAAAAACGTAGAGCCGCGGGTAGTTGCTAATTTATTAATATTATTCAATTATTTATTTATAGTACCTAACTACAGCGTTTTTCTGACATTATTAGATGTACAAAAATGTATTGATTAAAAAAAACGAAAAGCAAGCTTAAATATGGCTGTTATTAATATCATATTAAGAGGTAGTATGTCTTGCTCGTTCTCATATGCAAGAATACGCAGCGTCAAGATCACCAATGAAAAGTGTTGCAAACTCTCTTCGCGGCGTTTTATTTTTTTGTGTTAGATTAATAAGAGTTGAGGTAACTAAATAAAAAGTAAACTGCCACATCCAATCATCATATACGTTCTTGAAGTGACACCTGAAAAATTGTCAAATCACGTCGATTAGTAACCAATGCTCGACCAAACGCATTGTAACAGGCACAATACAAACGTTCAACACGTTACACAATCGAGTACGAACAAGCACCGGGCAATTTGTACCCGTCAACTCCCGTATTTAAGGGCTTTCCATGGGGAAATTATTCCAGTTACCTGTGAAAATTCGTGACGTTATCGTATATTTACAATCGATACCCTTGAAATAATTACTTTAAGATTAATAATTACCTTCCTAACAAATTTAATTTCGCATATGATTCAAATCATCATATAAATATGATTCAAGTGCTCACCTAACGTGTTTAAATATTATATAAGTAACTTGAATAAATAGTGAGTTATAAAGAATCCGATATTGAGTCCAATATTGTTTGAACAAATAACACTATAAAGCAAAATATGAATAACATATAAATCTTATAATAATATCCATAATATTACACATACTTTGTAAAATTTTAAAAGTAATATATTCAAACATGGATATACAGACTGAACCACTAGATTTGTCAATGAAAACTCGAAAACCGACGAAGATGCTCCTTGATCTAAAACTGCTCGCCGGCTTGAACGGTCATCTAGTGAAACTGTACGAGAGGGCAGCCAGGGTCTGCGAGAACGATGTGTTCCTACCCTCGAGGAATGGTATCAAGAATATGCTCCCCTGTCAGGTCTGCCTGAAGACTTTCGACAGACCGTCTTTATTGAAAAGACATATGCGGACACATACTGGTTATTATATTGTAGTTGATTTGCCTCAATTATTATACTCTGTCAATTGCAAAATGGCCAAGTATAAAATCTTGTGAAATTTTATGTAAAATGTTAATTTGTTGAAAATACATATTTTCTTTAAGATTAAAAAAATCGTTTTTTAAAGTTATTTATATTATTATATTTACATTAGGTATATATATATTCCACTGCACAACAATTTATCAAAATCTATTGATAAAGTGTGCTTTATTTATTTCTTCTGTTAATAGTTTGGATAATTGTGGTACCATATTAATTGAGGAATAATTTAGGTTTTACGTGTCCAAACCGTTACATCACGGTAATTATAAATACACCATGATTTCTGGAATCACAGGTATAAAACATTAAATAAACACTAAAGTGCTTAGTGGTAGCGTATTAGAAGACCGCGTCAACCTTACAAAAGTCTGAGTTTTCCGTGAAGAAAAACATCGCGTTGAACCCTTAGCATAGTGGGTAGCATGGTAGGACTTTCATAGTGCCTTTCTGGGTACAGCCTTAAATTAAAAATCTGCCACTATCTGTTGTTAGAGCCAGATTTTTTCAAGTTCTAACGTGGTACCGTGGTACCACATAATCACATAACGTCAGGTGAAAATTTACTTAAATTCTAAGACCTATAAAAATGAACAAAATATAATTTAATAATTTTTATATTTATTTTTAATGAGAATTATTATATTTTAAAACTATCCTAATCCCATTTTAGCATATCGTAAGATTTTTAGTGTTTATTAATATCTCAATATTACGTGCATAAAATTTATAGATGTTTAAAAAAAAGAAGAAATATTTATATACAATTTAGATTATATTTATTATGAAATATAACGATTCAATTGTCCTTTTGACGGAGTTTCAGATTTTTATTTGTGTTGTTTCCTTAAATATTTATGAATCTTTCAGTGTAATCAGAAAGTGTTCTAGCAGTGATGTTAATCTGAAGAATGCATCAAAATTACTTTTGTTTCTTAAGGTTGGTTTGTAATTATATTTTTGTTTTTTATGTTGTGTCTGATATTATGTGATAATGTGGTCAAATGTGTACTTTAAGACTAGGAAAAAATACATTAAGAGTTCTCCAACGAATAATTCCCTTGTGGGTTTCAGCCAACCAGTCGGTCACTGGAAAATGGTAGGTCATCTAGGTAATCTTATGAATTTATTCTAATGAAAATAAAAACTTTACGTTCATTACTTCAGAAATGCTTGATGTGTATACAAAAGCATCTCTCGGTAATCATTATATAAAGGTCGTGTTTTTTTTTCTTCAGGAGAAAAGCCACACATATGCAATATCTGCAATAAGGGGTTCAGTACATCAAGCTCCTTAAACACGCATCGACGAATACACACAGGTAAGCTGTTATTGTTGACTGACTATCGAAGTAAAAATATCTGAGTTTTTTCATGGAATAATTGTTATACTACTCGCGTATCGTCATATCATATTCTGTACCGATCAACCTACTTTCATAAAAACTTCTATTCGTAGATATTTGTAAACGAAGAGTATTTAGAAAAAATCCATATTTTTGTATCTGAACTATTTATTATTAAAAAAATGATAGGTAATTACAACAAAACAATAACAAACGCAAACGAAGCCAGGAAAACAGTTAGTTTATTACAAGCTTGGCCTAGTAAAAACCTTTTTTTTTATAGTAGCACGGCAAAATGCCTGTACTGTGCCTGATGGTAAGCACAGTAAAATCCAAAAACAATGGCGACCACCGAGTGACACACTATCCATCGCCGGTCGCCGCTGTCATGCCGGCCTGCGAAAAGCTGGATATGCACAGGCTGATCCCGAAACGCGAATCGCAAAAGCGAATCACTATGACGGGCTTTTTCGCCATACACATGGTGGTTGCGACCCAGTCAGGCTGTAAAACCCTGCCACCCCGCTTTCGCCATTGCCTCGTTCGTTATTCAGCAGGGTGCACCACGTGCAGGTGAGGTTGGATTGGATGTCTCAAGTCTTAGATGTCATAACTACTTATATTTGTTACTATTACTTATATTTGTATAAAACATATAATTGTTGCTCGCTTATAAATAAATTATTGTAGTTTCATATATAGAAAGTTAAAAAAATACGGTCGCTTTAAAATTATATTCTCACGCGAACGACACAAATATGAATTATGTTACTATATCAAATAGATACTATTTTTACACAATTTTTATTAGTTTCACCTGTATGTTTGTAACCAGTAGGGTTCCTTTGGGCGCGATTTTGACCCACTTTAAGCTGTCAGATTTCATTCAAACTTTGTAGATTTATCGGGGACCGATGACAATACACTAATTTGATAAGATTATACCATTATTCAATTTGCAAAATAAGATTTGTTCATTTGTATATCTTCCTTCTATAGTCGATAAGGCAGGAATTGATGTTATTAAAAAAAAATCAATCATTATCTTTAACCGATTTATCTAATATTAATAAATCTTCGACTACTAAAGATCTCTCTCTCAGATCTTCGAATGCACTATTATTAATATATATTTATCGAATTATTTATACACTAATCTAAATTCAAATTTATTAGATTTTATTTTCTATTTTTAGTTTGGTTTTCCATAAAAAGCGTGTTTTGTAGTTTTTTTATTGAGTACAATGCTAACAGAGACTTAACTTACTCGGCGTCCAAGAGGAATTTTAAATTAGTTATTTTTTATCCTTATTTTTTTCAGTCCAGGACTTAAAGACTGGTAACAGTCATTATCAGTTTTCATCATACGGCTGGAATGAAAATCACGTGATCGTGAGCATTTGAATATAATGTTGAAAGCCGTCGCTTAATCCTGCAATACGACAGATAAAAGCGAGACATCATATTCATCATGTTATTTTATAGCAATTAACTCTATTTATCAGTGTTTCATGTGAACTCATTTTTAAATTATGATCAAAACACTACTACTCTACAGTCGTTTTACCGATTTTAAGTAATCGTTGTTGAATTTCATAAATACTGCTTAATCTCAGCCTTTTCGAAGATTTTATTTAGACTTTTCTGTAGATTTAACACTTTGTTAATGTTATTATTATGTTTTCGTTTCAGGAGAAAAGCCACATAAATGCCCTGAATGCGGAAAATGTTTTACAGCGAGCTCTAACTTATATTACCATCGAATGACACACACCAAAGTGAATAGTTTTTACATGCCTGAATTAACAGTACTTTTAGTACTAAATACCGAGCCATTATCGTACGTTTAATGTTTCAGAACAAGCCCCACAAATGCCCGTGGTGCCCGCGGTCTTTTCCAACGCCTGGCGAACTCCGCGGACACTTGCCAGCGCACACCGACAACAGGAATTGGCCCAACCTGACACTGCGGTACAAGCAGAGACGACCTCACGCACTATACTCGCTTACTTAAAACTTACATAGAAGTAGACTATTTGTATAACAACAAAATAGTGAACAAGCATGCATTACAACAGATATTAAATGGACTCTATCGCCTTGATAACCAAAGGTGACTAAAGCCGTAGTACTAATGTCAGTGATTAATAATGGTTGTAACTACGAAGGAATATTGCATCTCCTGTTTTATAGTAAGACGTTTAGAAGAGTTCTTATTTGTCTTGTTTTCAGCGTTGGGCCATAATGTTAGGTGCCATTAAATATTATGTAAGCATTAAAGGGGGTGGGGGAGGCTATGATTTGCTTATTTTTGATGACGTATGAGATGGAAGATCTGGATGCGTAGGTCTGATATTCGAGACGCGCGGTCTTATCCACTGGGCTACCATTGTCCTAGTAGCAAACCACTATTAGTATATTCCTCTATCTAAATACATAAAAATCCAGTGTCATGATGTTTGTCCACGATGAACTCCGAAACTACGCAACCGATGTTCATGAAAGTTGGCATGTATGTATAATTTAGTCCAATTTAAGAGATAGGGTTATTTATATTTCGATTAAAGGCCTCAATATTTTTAATCATAAATTAAATGATTGTCAATGTTGATTATTGTCATTAATTATAAGTTTAATCAGTATCGACCAGATGGCGCTTTAAATTAATTTGCTGAAAGAAAACTATAGCACCAACTGTTATAGATATCTCATAGATGGCGCCACATTTTTAATTTCTTTGTCAACTCCAAATTATTTTATGATGCACGTGTTTTTTTCAATTCAATATATAATAACCGAGCCACAGCAACGCATGGTCGGGTCTGCTAATAGACCATATTTTTTTATTATAGCACAGCTAAATTACTGCACTATGCCTGATGGTAAGCACAGTACAATCCAAAAACAACGGCGACCACCGAGTGATACACTGTCCATCGCCGATCGCCGCTGTCATGCCGGCCTGCGAAAAGCTGGATATGCACAGGCTGATCCCGAAACACGACCCGCAGAAGCGAATCACTATGACTGGCTTTTTCACCATATACATGGTAGTTGCGACCCAATCGGGCTGTAAAACCCTACCGCCCCGCTATCGCCATTGCCTCGTTCGTTACTCAGCAGGGTGCACCACGTGCAGGTGAGGTTGGCTTGGATGTATCAAGTCTCATGATGTTATTCGACACCCCAAAATACCTTATTTCTACTTGTTAACTTCCACCCATGAGCCTAAGGAAACCAGAACAAATCTAACTCCCAAGAGTCACTGCTCAGAATACATCTATATTATCTAGTCTAAATAATATTTATAAGCTTTATATACATTTTTTTAATTTTCTCCAGATTGTGTTTTACTTAGATGCGTCCCTCTAATTTAACGGCGATAGCATATGTGCTTGGCGTTTTCCTTACGTGACGATTTTTACCAATTAACTCAAACCGTTAATTAAATTCGTTCTGAAAAGGGAATCGATACTCGTCGTTGTCACATATATACGGAACTTTAAGAAATTGTGTAAATTCATTTCTACAATAAAACACAAGTTTAATAAAATTGTTTTTTATTGATTTAATCGACTTTCGGTTTTTTGGGTTCCTCGTCGGTTTGGGGTTCCGCAGGCCTCTTGGTGCTCGTGTCGAGGGGTTTGTGGTAATCATTCTGCAGAGCCTGGGTCATGGAGGAGGTGTCCACCTTCATGAGTTCCCGCAGCGCCATCGTCGCGTAGCAGCTCGCCGGCAACTGCATCGTTACCAGCACGGCCTTATATTTACCCTCTGCGAATACATACTTATATTGAAAAAAAAGCTTTCGCCCCTGACTTTGCTCGCATTAGTATAGATTTAACTTACACCCCTGCAACAAACAGCACATTTTCTCCATATCTATACATATAATAAAAATGAAGTGACTGTATATAATATCAAAATAAAAAAAAATACTGATTGGTTATGAAAGTATACACGCTACGGACAGCAAAAATGCAATTTTTTAAATTTTTGTTGGTGTGTTTGTTTGTTTGTTCCGTGTAATCTCCGAAACGGCTTAACCGATTTTGACGAGAATTTCACTGGCAGATAGATAAAATTACAGCGGATGATTACTTCATTTTATACTAGCTTTTATCAGCGGCGTTGTCCGCATTGCTATCTCCAAAACCGCTGTCCCGATTTTCAAAGGGACTTTCACTGGCAGATAGCTGACCTTATAAAAAGTAATTTCAATTATTTTATTATAGACTAGCTGCCACCCGAGTCTTCGTCCGCAGTGATATCTCCAAAACGGTTGAACCGATTTTGACGGGACTTGCGCTGGTAGATAGCCAACCTTATAGAAAGGAATTTAACCTTTTTTTGTTAGACCAGCTGTTACCCGCGACTTCGTCCGCATGAAATTTAACAAAAATGTGTTGTTCACTGTAAACATGTCCATGAGGCATGCGCTGTACTGAACTCCAAGAATAAATATAAACTGCAATTCATATATATGTATGTAGTTTGAATTATGTTGTGTTTTTGGCCATTTTGTTTTAATTACTGCGCTTTCGTCTATATAACTCAGTAATCTAGCAACATATAAGAATATTACATAGAGTTCAATGAGCACTATTTAAATTGTAAAATATTGAAAACTACTTAAAGACAGATATTGAATTATATCTTGATTTATATTAATGCAAGATTTCAAGATTTTAGCTCATTTTGTATTAATAATTAGAAATATAATTATCAGCTTATTGTTTACATTTCAACATTATAATTAATATTAATTCTGAAGATATAGAAGGAGTCTTTCTAATAAGCTTTTATACCATAAACGTTACCTTGAGAGTTTCATACTACAATTTCTTGTGAAATAGAAAAGCGATTATTTTTTGTATAGTCACAAAAACTTAATTATATTGACAATATCGGCATATTAGAAGTTTATAATAAAAATTATAAGTTTATAATAACAAAAGATATTGTTTCATAATTCCTTATCCAGTGTAAGTGAGCACAATGGTAGTTACACGGCGGGTTAAAATTCCAAATATGTTGTTGATGGTAAACATCATTTGACACACTTTTAGTATTTATATATCTAACTAGCTGTACCCGCAGCTCCGCACGCGTTTTTTTAAATCGTTTTAAAGAATTGTAGAATTGTGAGACTATGTACAATTACAGAAACGCTCTTTAAAGACAATTGTAACTTGTACAGTAGATATATAAATACAAAAAGCGTGCCAAATGAGGTTTGTCATCAGCAACACATTTGGAACCTTAACCCACCATATAACTACCTCAGTGCACACTTACACTGTATAAGGAACTAACGAATCAATAACTTATAATATTATTATTAATATTTACATTATATTTAATATACATTTCCATTATTATAATTAAGATTTTGTGACTATACAAAAAATAAACACTTGTCTGTTCCGCAAGAAATTGTATTATGGAACACTTTACGTAATACGTTTATAATCTAAGTTTTTTTTAGGAAGACCTCTATATCATTAACGTTATTAATAATTATAATGTCGAATTGTAAACCATAAGCTCATAATTATTTCTCTTATTAAAAATAAAGAATGAGTTGAAATCTTGCTAAATTTCATGCAGACAAAGTAGCGGATAACAGTTAGTCTAAATTATAATAACCTCAATTACTTTTTATTAGGTTCGCTATCTAACAGTGAACATCCTGTGAAAATCGATGTAACCGTTTTGGTGACAGCACAGCGGGCGAAGCCACGGTTAACAGCTAGTCTAAATTAAAAGAAATTAAATTACTTTTTATAAGGTCCGCTATCTGCCAGTGAAATTCCCATGAAAAGCGGTCTAACCGTTTTGGAGAAAGCACTGTGGGCGAAGCCACCGTTAACAGCTAGTATAAACTAAAATTGCTTGAATTACTTTTTATAAGATCAGCTATCTGTCAGTGAATGTTATCTGAAGATCGATCAAACCGTTTTGAAGATAGTACTGCAGGCGAAGCCATGGTTAACAGCTAGTATAAACTACAATTGCTTAAAGTACTTATTATAAGATCAGCTATCTGCCAGTGAAAGTTATGTGAAGATCGATCGAGCCGTTTTGGAGATAGCATTGCGGGCGAAGTCACGGTTAACAGCTAGTATAAACTAAATTTACTTCAATTACTTTTTATAAGATCAGCTATCTGTTAGTGAAAGTTATCTGAAGATCGGTCGAACCGTTTTGAAGATAGTACTGCGGGCGAAGCCACGGTTAACAGCTAGTCTAAATTAAAATAGATTAAATTATTTGAAATGAAGCCCGCTATCTGCTGGTGAAAGTTTGGTGAAAATCGGTCCAACCGTTTTGGAGATAGCATGGCAGACGAAACCGCGGTTAATACCTAGTCTAATATAGAGTAGCCTAAGAAACCCGCTGTAATTTCAGGTATGTGTCAGTGAAATTTCTGTCGAAATCGGTTTAGCCGTTTCGGAGATTACCCGGAACAAACAGACAGACAGTCCAACAAAAATTTAAAAAATTGCATTTTTCTTATCAGTAGCGTGTATACTTTCGTACCCAAGTAGTAAAAAATTTTTATTTTTATTTTTCATTCAGACTTCATTTTTATTATATGTATAGAATAGATGTACACGTTACATGTTACAGTATGTGGCGTGGGTGTCGTATTTACGAACTTTTTGAAAGAGAAATTCTGTAATTGTACATATTCTTACAATTTTACGTGTCTTTATTACATTTGAAAAAAAACGCGTGTGGAGTTGCAGGTAAAGCTCGTAAAAGATATAATGAAATTATAAAATAAGCAGGGATCATAATAGTAACATAATGAGAGTTTATACTGACATACTTTACATACAGAAAGTACACAGTGAAACTTTAGCCTACACTACGCTTATATAAATAAATTTATATAATTTGTTGAGTATTTAAACAGCTCTATTGTTTTAATACAGTATATTGTAGTCCGGTGAAGCTGTTAAGACCTTACCAGATTAATAGCGTAGTCAGTTGGAAAACAAAAACAGTATAGATATAGTGTACGACACGAGGTGTGCCCCAAAAGTATCCCGCCTGTACGTCCAACTGCACACCGGCGCTAGTAGTAGCCTGCACGTCCTGATGCAGTTCCGGGAGCCTGTTCCGGCGCGGCGCCTCACATTCGGTCCATCGGTCTCTCTGCCCTCAAACCGGTCTCCTTTAAGCGGCATTTTTAATTTTGGGACAAGTCAAAAGTCGCGCGGGACCCTGTCGTGACAGTGCGGACGCCGACGTATTTCACTCAAAACGCGTTACCACGGTGGAGAGGCCAGTTGCCGGTCGGTGGCGCAATCTTTTCGCAAAATTTCGCGGTAAAATTCTTGGTCGATTGTCTGACCTCTCGGTGCATATTCGTGATGCACGACACCTTCGAAACTGAAGAAAACAAATAACATGGACTTGACGTTGTTCCGACTATGAACTCTGAACTGAAAGCACTTTCTTCGATCGTGGCTCGAAGCTTACATAGCTTCCATTGTGAGGATCGTTGTTTTTTTTTGGGGATCATAACCTTCAAACCAGAATTAGTCACCGGTAATAATGTCCCGGAGGATATTTTCATCATGAATAACCATTTCCAAGTTGTACTGGGATATTTTCACGCGAAGCCTTTTCTGCTGTATCGCGAGCAATTTTGAAATGAATTTCGTACACACGTGAGTCGTTCCCAAATTCTCGGTCAGGTTTCTCGCAACACTAGTTTTCGGAATTCCGAGATCATGTTCGATCTCGCGCACGGTACGATAAGTTTGCGCAATATGGAGTTGCAGACGCGCGACATCTTTCGGTGTTATCGTGCTCGAAAGTCGGAACAGCCAAAACGCGGATCGTTATCATCATTCATCTAACTATTTTTGAATCGCTTGTACCACATTTTTATTTGAATTTTGCCAATATACGCATCTTTAAAAGTATCCTGCATTATTCCAATGGTTTCTACACAACTCATTCCCAGTTTGCAGCTAAACTTTATCTAAATTCGTTGTTCCGATCTCTCCGTAATTTTTACTAAACTAAATCTAACGAACGCGAAATCGACAATGTACGTAAAGACGCGCCGCACTCCAAATAACAAATCTCGTCGGTTGGTTCGTAAAGAGTCGCTTGTTACGCGACTATTCGATGGAGGTCATTCGCACGTTTCGTTTCCAGAAGCTGTGTTGTCTATTCTGGCTTTATAATGTATGTGTGTCTGTTGTGTGGTGTGTGGTAGGTAAGTGACCTGGGTGTATCCCGAGGTCGTCCTTCCCGTTGAGCTCGTCAAGGTCGGAGCGCAGCAGGTCGGCGTGCGGGTCGGAGTAGCGCACGTAATGTATGTGTGTCTGTTGTGTGGTGTGTGGTAGGTAAGTGACCTGGGTGTATCCCGAGGTCGTCCTTCCCGTTGAGCTCGTCGAGGTCGGAGCGCAGCAGGTCGGCGTGCGGGTCGGAGTAGGGTATATAATGTATGTGTGTCTGTTGTGTGGTGTGTGGTAGGTAAGTGACCTGGGTGTATCCCGAGGTCGTCCTTCCCGTTGAGCTCGTCGAGGTCGGAGCGCAGCAGGTCGGCGTGCGGGTCGGAGTAGCGCACGTAATGTATGTGTGTCTGTTGTGTGGTGTGTGGTAGGTAAGTGACCTGGGTGTATCCCGAGGTCGTCCTTCCCGTTGAGCTCGTCGAGGTCGGAGCGCAGCAGGTCGGCGTGCGGGTCGGAGTAGCGCACGTAATGTATGTGTGTCTGTTGTGTGGTGTGTGGTAGGTAAGTGACCTGGGTGTATCCCGAGGTCGTCCTTCCCGTTGAGCTCGTCGAGGTCGGAGCGCAGCAGGTCGGCGTGCGGGTCGGAGTAGCGCACGCAGCTCCACTGCGTGGCCGCCGGTCGCACAGCCACGCGCCGGTACGCGCCCGCCATGCTGTACGACCTGCACACATACCACATCCCTTACACTATTCCAATAATACAATTAATACTGACATTTGAATAATTGGATTATTCCTTGTGCAAGCTAATCCTACGAGAGATATAAGCTGCAGTACGAAAGCACAAAAATAGTGTGGATTGTCCGAGACAAATTGTGGATTGTCCGAGACAAAAGATTGTCCGAGTAATATTTTCGTATTAAATGAGGCACAGGTCTTACGCGAGGTAAACTGCGGTAAATAATAAAAAAATACAATGACATAAATTACGTGGCTATTTAATTTGTGTAGACAATGATCTAATTTGAACATTCCTAGACATATCAAATCGTATCATTGGGTTCAAATGTCAAACCAATTTATAAAAGTCATGAATGTTGCAATGTTTTTAAGTAAACTTACTTGATTTTATGCTTCATACTTAAAGTGAGACCGTCCTTTTTCAGTGTTTCTTCATAGAAGTCCTTCATGTTTGGTGGATATTCTATATCATATCCCGGCAACGGTAGTACCACGTCGTATATAGTATACCGGGAACTGGCGATATCTCCTTCAGTTAATACTTTCACCTCAATTTTAGGCTTCGGTTTCCCAATTTTGTCACCGTCTGTCTGTTTGTCATCGTTCGATTTCGCACTTTTCGTATCTTCGACATATTGTTCATCTCTACTGTCAATAGTGTCATTATTGTCATCACTGTCATTTCCACCGCCATCTTTAGAATCATCGTCTTTTTCAGAATCGAGATCAATTTGATTATCTTCAACGTCTATATCGTTTTCACATGTTTCATCTGTAATAAAATAATGTTTAATTGTAATAATACCACAAGGCGTAGAAAAGTTTTGAATAATTTTGTGGAATCACAGGCGTGGAGAGATTTCGTGAAAGGGGCTTTAGCCTGCCTCCCGGGACCGTCAGTGCGTGCTGAAGAGAACATATTTTGTTCGAAATGACCGTCACTGTGAATATAGGCTGTAGAGCTGGTCAATTTTAGAAAATTGGTTTCATAACCGAATCGGGGTATATACTTTGGCAGATGGCGTCTTTCGCAGTACCCTTTTGTGTATCAGAAGAGATAGGGAACGGGGTCAGGACGGGCCTGCTTCAGTTCGACCTTTAGAAGTTGGAGGGAGAAAACTTCGTAGAAAAGTACTGTATGGGGAAACCACGATAAAAAACGATGGGGGGCGACTTTTGGGCACAGTGAGTCAGTTGAAGGCGTTTCATTTACTGCTAGGTCCGAGTAAGGTGGAGAGTGCAAGGGGCTCGACCTTCAGTGGGCAATATGATGTTCCCGCACTGTGCCTCGACGCCCTCATGTACTGGCGCTTTACCATACTCGATTCTGTGCCCCTTTATTAGCACCGTAGACTGAAACCTCATGGGTTTGTTTTTAATCTATAAGAGTCTACACTTACACTACACCAGTCTATTTAGGTATGCACTATAGGAATTTGTGCCATATTAAGAAAAATAATAATCGGCACGAGGGCACGAGGTCTCCGGGCGCGGGGCGGGCTCCGAGCGCGCGCAGGCGGTGCGTGAGGGCGCGGTTGTACACGAGCGACTGGTACGCGTGCACGTAAAGCAGCCTCACGTTGCGAGGTATCTGGAAACCGCAACCTCTATTACATACTACCATGGAATTCCAGAAAAACAATCCCATATTACAGTTTCAATACAAACTCATTCTACACAAACTAAGATTGACTTTGAGAACCAAAAACAATGGGGTTCTAACATTGACATATATGAACCCAAGACACACAGTCTCGAATAAAAGTAGCGCTCAAAACCTGCCAGTTAAAAAATTCCGCAATATAAATACGTGGTTATAGTTATGCGATAAACTTATGATTTTGCAAATGCAACTTTACATGAATGATTTAAAGTTGATTTTACAAGGACGCAAGCGACGCCAGACTATTTGAAATGAATGCATATTTCAAAATTATGCACTCATTTTTGTGCGCCGGCTGGGTAGACGTTAAGTGTGCCTCTTAGGTTTTTATATATCAATGAGTTTTAAGCATAGCGCGTCTCGAACTTCCTCAAATTGTTGGAAAAATGATGTCAATGTTCCAGAGTTTACTATCCACGTTCATTAATACCTAAAACATACTGCAGTGCATCCGAGGCCAGTTCTATTCGAAATATCAAAATTAATATGAAAATAAATAAAAGGAAGACATATTTAAGGAGACTGTAGCTACAGCATTATAACAGGTCAATATGACTATACTGTAAATGTTTGTTTGTACAAATATTAATATCTTTTGACGAAATCTGTGTGTAATTTACCTACAGGCATAACATTATTATTATAAAGGAAAATGTTTGTGAAGACGGATGAGTGTTTTTTATTTTCTCACAAAAAACTACTGAACAAATTTTTATGTTTACAGCAATACACCTTATAAATCAAAATGAGCCCATACAGCGGTGGTCATATAATTAGAAACACTTCTTATGAATAAAGAAAGTATATAACTTCAACATACAAATGTTCGTAAAAAATATACACATTCAATAATTAATAATCATGCAATAATATAGCCACTCAAATAAAAAAATCATTAAATGGCAAACTGCCGCCTCCTCCTGCCTGTCGTCCGTTGACGGAGACGGCCACTTTGAGGGTCCTCCTCACGGACCCTCTCCGCCGCCTTCTTCTGCGAGACGACTTCCTCGCTGGAGGCCATAGCATTCCACACATGCTCGCCACCAAGCATGGCCGCAACCACGCTCAGCAGCGAGAGACCCCGTTCTACCGCCGCAACCAGAATACGACGTTGCTCCTCCCACGCAGCACACTCAAACAGAGTGTGTTGTGCGGTGTCCGGGTCAACGCCGCACTGATGGTCGGCTCCCTGCGTGCCATCCGGTGCAGGTACCAACCGAATCACCCTCAACGACACGGTACGCTGCGCAGCTCGCAGCGCACGAATATTGGTGGCGTTGAGGGCGTCGACACATAACGGCGCCCCGTAGGCGGTCATGGACCGGACGACCCCCATGTAGAGGCGGCGGCAGACTGCACCCGGCCCCCCCGTATTACTCTTATATATATTTCGTATCTGATAATTTTCTGAACTATTTCAGTTTGATAAGGAAAAAATAAAACCCTTCCACTTGAACTTGCATGTGTAAGCGTGTGTGCGTGCACGTGTGTGGAGGTGACATGTGTAATGTTGTCGCAGTTATGTAAGATTTTGTGTCACTATATCGCGCGAGCAGCGCACTCAATGGGCTCCACGCCGAGGGATCAGACCTAGGCTTGAGCGGCTGCCAAGGGGGGCCTAATCTAAATATTCTAAATCTAAATAATCTAAATATTAATTATAACTATTGGTAGGCTCTGGATGGTAGCTATTTCATAAATAACAACACTAATACTTAATAAAATATTGTTTTTTTATACTTTTCGTTGTTGTTTCTAATTAGTTGACCACTATTATTTATACCTTAAAACTGATTTAAATGTTTGTCCGTGATGTAATATTGAAACTGCACTTGTGGTGTAGTGGGATTTATATTGTTTTTCTAATAAATGATAAATCGTTGAACATATTGCTGTCCCATTTATTGTTTAATTTCAAAATAAAAAGGATTGCAGTGAAGTATCGTACATAATGTCAAGGACCATTGGTAGTGTTTCTAATTATACGACTACCACTGTAGGAGTATATCATAATTTATTAAAGCAATATTTATATTGATCGAAATTTTATGAACTTTTTGGATTGCCAAAATGATTTTTTGTCTTTTATTGTTCTATTCCTCATACTTCACGATCGATAATATTCGATAATAACACAGATAATGATATCTATATATTAGGTCTTTACCTATGAAATTGCCGTTTTGTATGAACAAATTTAAACGATTTTTTTTCATGTATTTTTATTTGTATTAATCGAAGTAATCACCCATGCAATCAATGCATCTTTGCCAACGCAGTGGCAGTTTATTGATGCCCTTCTTAAAGAAATCAGCTGAACGGGAGGCAACAAATTCTTCAAAGGCATTTTGTACTGCCTCTCAGGTATTGATTTTTTTTCCGGCCAAGGAGTTATCCAAATTCTGGAAAAAGTAGTAATCTGTAGGCGCAAGGTCTGGTGAGTACGGCGGATGACGGAGAACTTCCAACCCCAGTTCTTGCAACTTGGAGACCATCTGCTGTGCAGTATGAGGTCGCGCGTTGTCGTGCAGGAGCAGCGGAGACGAGCGATCGACCAATGCTGGTTGGAGATGTGCCAGCTTCTCCATCATTGTGTTCAGTTCTTCACAATACACATCTGCAGTCATGCTCACGCCGTTTGGTAAGAAGCTATGATGAATGACACCGGCGCATCATCATCTTCTTACCCTTATCCCACCTAAGTAGGGTCGGCATAACATGTTTTCCTTTTCCACTCTCGCCTATCAGACGTCATCTCAGTATTCACACCTTTTACACACTTATCATATTTCCCACAGTCCATCCATACCTTCTTCAGTCTTGCTCTACTCTTATATCCATCGACCATCATACTCAAAGTTTTTCTAGTTACATGGTCTTCATCTCTCTTCATGACATGCCCATACCATGCTAACCTATCACTCCTCAACTTCTCTGTCACTGGTGATATTTTCAAACTTCCTCTGATATATTTATTGTTAATCTTATCCATTCTAGTTACACCACACATCCACCTTAACATTCGCATCTCTGCCACATGTAGTTTTCTCTCATCCGTCTCTCTAGTCGCGCAGCACTCAGATGCATACAGCATGGATATATTATTACTGTTACAGGCAAAAACAGCTGAACTGATTTAAATGCAAATTTAAAGTATTATATCCTATTAAAATATTACTATTAAAGTAATTAATATTATTAAATTGCCCAAAATGTATGGTCGGCTCGGTCGAAAGCTGCTGCTAATTCAGCCGTAGATTGTGTATCATCAGCTTCCACAATCGCCTTTAATTCGTCATTGTCGACCAAAGTCTGCGGACGACCGCGAGGTTCATTTTTCAGGTTGAAATTCACAGAACGGAAGCGAGCAAACCAATAACAGGTGGTGCGTTGATTTGTAGTGTTAGCTCCGTAAACGTCGTTGATGTTGCGTGCCGCTTGTGCCGCGTTGCTGCCACGACGGTACTCACATTCCATAATTACTCGAATTTTTAACGTTCAATATGACAAAAAAGATTGATATGCGATGAAAATGTAACACTAATCAATAAACAAATGACTACTTTTCCTATTTCCTATTTTGTTTAGTTTTAAACAGCTCCCTTTGATCCGGACTTGGGATAGTCCGTTAAATTCATTAAGGCGCGCCCCCCTGCCCCTCTGGCAGGGAGGTTTCACATGTCTTCCCCCGCCCCACTCCCCTCCTCAGGCCCCGGTATGGCCGCTGAACAAGAGATCAGTCTCTTAGAGACTGAGCTCATTAGCCTCCGCGGCTTCATAGCCGCTATCTGTCCTCGTCTCGTAGACGATTACGATGCGTACGCTGCAAAGCGTCGCACCGAGCTCCCTCATTCCTCGAAGCCCGCTCCCTCGATCTATGCCAAGATCGAGGCTTCCAACAACTTCCCAATCCCAGCCGATCGCGATAGCGATGACTCCGACTCCGACTCCGGCTCCGACATGGAGCAAGACCCTCCTGCTCAGCAGGATCCCCCTGCCGAGCAAGCCCCTCAGGCTGAGCAAGCCCCTGCTGCGGACGATGGCTTCACCACCGTCACGCACCGCAAACCGCGCAAGAAGCGCTCGAACTCCTCTTCCGATCCGGAGGACAAATTGCCCTCTAAAAAGATCGCAAACGTCGATGGCGCGAAAGTGCCAAAGGCGACACCAGCGCCCTCTAGACCCGACTCGCCCGTGGCTGCGGGTTCCGCAGTTTCGGGCAAGAAGCCCCGCCCACCGCCCCCCGTTACGATCCAAGACAAAGCGTCTTGGGTTGAGATTTCTAGCCTGCTGGAAACGGCAGGTATCCCTTACACCTCCGCCGTGAATACCGCTGTAGGTATTCAGGTGAAGGTAGCCACGTCCACCGCCCATCGCAACCTCACTCGTTTCCTTCGGGACAACCAGTGGGGCTATTTCACGCACTCTCTCGAAGAGGAGCGTAAACTACGGGTTGTGATCCGTAGAGTCCCCTCAGAACTCCCGACTGACGACATTTCAGACGACCTCAAGGAACAGAAGATTCCTGTTCGCGAGGTTCATCGTATGCGCTCTCCGCGCACCAGGGCTCCATATGATATGGTTCTCGTTGTCCTCGATCGCACCCCTCAGGGGAAAGCGATTTTTAATCTTACATCCCTTTGCGGCCTCTCCGGCGTCATAGTCGAGCCGCCGCGCAAAACGTCTGTGCCCTCGCAGTGTCACAACTGCCAGGTGTACGGACACTCCGCACGAAACTGTCGCCTGAAACCCAGGTGCGTTAAGTGCCTCGGCGACCACTCCACTAGGGAGTGTTCTCGCACGAAAGACGCCTCCGACCCTCCGAGCTGTGTTCTGTGCCGCGGCGTGGGCCATACCGCGAATTATCGCGGATGTCCCCGCGCCCCGCGCACAAAGCGCCCTCGATACCCCAGGCAGGCGTCGCCGTCTAAGACGGCCGCTGCCCCCGCCCGTCCTCGACCTCCGCCTCTCATGTCTCGAGAGGCCTTCCCGAACCTGCCGGGCACGTCTCGTGCACCGGCAGCGTCCGTACCCGCGACTAGTGCGCCCCCCCGCCCCTACCGGGCCCCTCAGGCCCCGTGGGCTCCTAAACCCGCGTCCCAGCACACTCCCAAACCTCCGGCGGCTAATCCTTCACAGGATGACCCCGCATACTCCTTTTCCCTATCGAGTATTGACTACGCAGGTCAACTACTCATTTTCCACGAGATCTCGGAGATCTCGGCGTACGAAGAGTGCTCTCGTAATCCGCTACTAGGTGCCGTCACGGCAATCCATAGATTTCCAGCCATCGCGGCTACACTACAACGGCTCGCGCGCGCAGCTGTTAAAAAATAAATAACTCAAATAAGATAGAGTAAATCGCGTATTTACGTCTATCTTCCCCTAAAAATAACCGTCAAACAATAATAATAATTTTTGTTATGTCTATTTTTAGACTTCGGTGCCGTCACCGTTAGTAAATTTAAATTCAATCTTATAAAATGCGTGTTGCGCCCACGCTTTTGTAATCGATCCCTATTAGCTCCCGCACACTTCGCGGTTCTCAATAATATCTCGAGCCTAGGTCGTCCCCGCGCGGAGCCCTCTTGATATTATTTTCGCGATACAGTGACTCACCTACATCACTTGAACAGACATATGAGATCATCTCTCTCACACACGTGCACATATATACACATGGTGGGAGGGTTTTGTTTTTTTTTCCCCCATCGAACTGAATCGAATAGTTTAAGTTCGTTTCAATCCGATATACACGTATTCATTTGTGAATCATGCAATTTCGATTGTATGGTTCACAAATGTATATATGTATGAATAGCTTAGAATAGTTAGCTAGGACAGACGCGTCTTTTTCGGTAACAGCCCAAGCCGAGGTGTGCGTGCACCCTTGTGTATGTTACCCAAAACCAAAATCGGCTGAGTGCCCGAAGCGCTCGGCCTTAGTAGTCCGGTGAAGCTGTAAAGACCTTGCCAGGTCAATAGCATAGTCAGTTAGAAAAAAAAAAATTTTTGGAAAAGAATTTCATGTTTTTAAAATAAAATTAATTTGAAATTAGATTTCGATAGATAGATTTTAGAGATAGAATTCTTAGCCAAACAAAAATTATTTTGATTTGAAATGGCCAGTACTGCAGAACGGCTATTTCATTGGTAAAGACCTATTATTTAGATGTGTAGAAAAAGTTTGTATCTCTTATTATTGCATGTTAATGTTTGATAAATAAATACATGTTGTTGTAATAAATGTTTCTTAAAATAGGTTTATATTAACATTAATTTGAAGTGATGCACCATGCGATCATCAAGCGATAAACGATTTTAGCCTAAATACAAGAGCACATGTATCAGCAACAAAACTGACTTTGCATTACACGTAATCATACACTGGATTTATTATTTGTTATTAAAAGATGGCACCTGTATCGAGAAAGATCACAATTACAGTTGATTGTTTTCTTTAAAAGAAAGCTTTCGAAATTATTTCGTATGGTTAAGATTATTTTAAATTATTGAGATTAGTGCAGTATTTAAGGCAACAGACCAAGCCGAGTTTCGGTTATTATGACATCCTGGAACTTGTTGCCATTCGGCTGAGTGCCCTGAGCGCTCGTATAAAAAGCCGGTGAAGCTGCGAAAAAATCCGTTAGTGGTTAAGTTAGTGGTTGGGTAAGTAAAAAGAGACATTATTCCAATTCGCCAAGTATCTCAAACTAGCTTCTGCCTGTAACTTTATTCCGTGTGGAATAGTTACTTTGGGGGTAACGCTGATAGGCAGCGGAAGCTCTCAAAAGGAAAAAGAAACTCGATTTTGATACATTTTTCATTGGTGCTCTGCTTCTATTGGTTTTCCTATTGGTATTTAACACTATAACGGCTTTTCAAATCGCAGCAGCAGTTCCTGAGATTAGTTCAGTTTTATAATACTAGTATAAAAGTGTAGATGATTAATTGTCCAGTTGTCTGGTTGTTTTTCAGTGTTTAGTTCGACATAATCTCCGTAAAGAATATTTGAGACACGTGTGGGTAATGGTGTTTGTAGGTGAGTTTTTTTGTACACTTATACTATGGCAATAAATATATTTCTTTCTTTCTAGTTATAATGTATATTCGTGTGTGTGTTATTTAATTATGTCTAGTTAGTAGTTCTCCGTTCTGGACTATATGTTGAGTGACACGATGCGTTGTAGAAGGAAACACATCAGGAGACAGCATCAGGATCACCCCTCTGGCTGTGGCTTCTCTCTCCTCCCACATCGACGGAACCTCTGTGTTGGTGGGTGCGCTACCCGGGGTTGTCTCGGATTCTCTCAAGGGGTGTGTACCAGTACTCCGCACTGATTTTACAGGCTTTTTCCGGGGAGGCTGTCTTCATTTTTTTTGTCACGGTCATCGGTGAGAGCAGTCACTCCCATTAACAGCTCTAAGAGCCGGGTTTCTTCATGGAGAGATTGAGGATTTCTGTTTCTTGCTTCCGACTGCCTTAGTTCCCTTGAGGGGTGGATCGTTGTCGAGGTCCATGAGGCTCGCTGTCGCCATCTCTTCGATCATCTTTGGGGTCGGCCTGGTTTACCCCCGGGATCACCGGACCGGGCTACGCTCTTAACTTTCTTGGATCCCGTTTGAATACGGGGCAGCGTGTTTTGTTACTAAACGGGTGGGCGTCCACGCAGTTGGTACGGGTCGCTGGCGAATCCTTCGGGCGGTCGTAGTGTTGGGCGAAATGCGGTCCCGCGCATCGCACACTCGCAATCGGTCTGCGACACTGTTGGGAGGAGTGCCTGAACTGTTGCCATCGGTAGCACTGAGCGACCCGGTGTTGTTCCCTTCAGGCTTCAATTTGTATCTCTGGCATGCTCAAAACTAAGTTGGTGTCGTAGATGGCGGGTATTAAACCGGGCGTTTTCTTTAGGATGACGTAGTAAACGCACCCCGGTCTGCCTCGTCGTCTCTTTATCCGCCGAAGGCCCATCTTTTCTTCTTCCCTCTCCCTTCCCCGACTCCTCACTCCCCCCAAACGCAGGCTGGCAACGCACTTGCGACTCCCTTGGTGTTGGCGGCATGCAGTGTGCGTGCAGGCGGCGCTACGTCACCGCGACCGAGATGGATGCGAAACGTTCGTGCGCGCCCTCACTCAATCGGACTGTACCACGATTCGCCGATATACTATCTCAGCTCGTGCGCATATGCTACTCATTGTTATACCTTATTTTACTATTTAAATAAAACAATTTTGTAAACAAATCACGAAAATTTAACAGCATATATCACGTTGCAATTCTCTCTGACCTGCGAGCGTCACCGGCAGGCAATGTTATAATGTGACGAGGGGTCTCGTTCCGCGTTACCTGCTGTATAGCCGAGAGCAGATCCTTGGGGTTCTTGGCGAGCGCCCGCAGCAGCCGCAGCTCGGAGGGGTGCGGGCCCGCAGCAGCCCGGCAGCTCCTCGGCAGCGCCCGCAGCGCCGCCTCCGCCCCCGCCTCGCGGTACGCGCGCAGCACCTCCTGCAGCACGCCAGGCCGCTCCGCCAGGATACCGTCCACCACCTGCCAACACACACCTATTGCATCTGCCTTCTGTTTTCTAATCTTATATTCCACATCCTATCTTCCAGATTAGATTATTACTGCCATTGTCAAGTAGGTGGTGAGAAGTGATGGTGACCACCTTATTACTACTTTCCAAGGATTTTTTATGGCAAATCTGAATTCATGCTCCGTGGTGTTACTTCCCATACACTCCACTTGACCACAATAACAGAACTATATTACATAAAACACTACCAATATTACAACATATAAAGCTAAATAACACAAGATTATGAATAAAATATAAAGTCCACTACTTGACAGACTAAATTCCCACTAAAAACTTCAGCTGTCTCTATAAACACAACAACATAAAGTAAACAATACAATCTATACATATAATAAAAATGTAAATGTAACATATCTGTACTTTTTAGACTTTTGTAAAAAAAATTGACACAAATATGTAGAAATAAGTAATAAATTACAATTGGCTGATTTTTTTTTATGTCTATCTGTATTTCCTTTTGATTCAATCAATACGCATTACTACTAAAATACTGCGTTTGCAATAAAACCTACTAAAGAAAACCATAAAGTGTATCCTACAATAACATTTAGTCTTGGTTTTGTTAAAATCGGTTCACTCTAAAAATTATTATACTTTTAACGATAACACCACTTAAGTACAAGAGAAAAGTAAATAAGTAAATGAACTTAATATACTCAGATGATTTTAACTACAACATAATATATTGTTTACACTTTTCAACAGCAAACATGACATATTGGTGGTTGCTAGGATGCACCATTTAAAAAAAATGAATGGAAATTAAGTTCGAATCGAACCAAATGATGATTCAAAACATGACAAACACCAACGGACCCTAGTTAATTGGGATAACGGTAAGAAGAAGATGGTTAGAAATAATTTAGAAGTAATATGACCTCTTTATAGTTGCCTTGCAGCAGTTTCCTCCCCAAGTCCCAGGTGGGCAGCTCGACCCGGGAGCCGAACCGCTGCAGCCCGTAGTAGTTGATGAAGCCGCGGTCCCGGAGGCTGCAGCACGCGCTCTCCACCACCTCCTCAGACTCTTCGACGTTACGAAGGGCGATGCGAAACCTGGAATATTCATAGATTTCTCAACTAAACGAAATAAATTCTAAACAATTATTCAGACATATCCAATCTATTCACAAAATACAGTACCTATTAATCGGTTTAATATTTCTTTTTTTCTCTCTTTCTGTTACTTTGTTAGTTTTCATAATCAGTCATTCAGTATCAATTAGTTTTAGATTTGTATTTCTCGTTCTCTTTCAATTTCCTAATATTCGTATTACTATGTTAAATCTTTAAATAGTTTAATTTTAATTTATTGTTGTAGCATGCTGCGGTGGTCTCTAAATATGACTGCATTTATAATAAATCACACATCAATTGTCACATGGATGATTCTAAAATAAATGAATAAATGGATGTCATCTTAATAATTCCCTACTTTTTTTTCCCTACACCCACGGATGATGATAATGAATCATTTATATTTTATTATCAGTGTATTCTTCTTAAGTCATGCTAATCAAGATGCTCTAAAAAAGAATTGATGTACATTTCCTAATTTAACTTCATAAAACTATCAACTGACAATGAAGAAATACATTTTGAGATAACTAAACTGTGAATTTATCATAGTGATTATACCCATACGTTACTAAGGGAAAAGGCCTAGGATCTTATTAAATGGGTCCCAGGCTCTTTTGCTTCTGTATTTTTTATATATAGAAATAATGAAATAAATTTTACTCTTGCAACCAAATTTACACAATTGGATAACTAAAATATCTAAAAATGAAAATCTAGCACAATTAGCAACTCTAAATATTGATATTCCAGATTTTAATACTATTTCAGTTCACTTTACTGCTACATTCTCAACAAAGATACAAAATATTTTTATAGTAGGAACTGTGATTACTGAGGTAGGGACTTTGAAGCTTTCGTAAACTGATCTATCTGGACTATTTCAGTATGTTTAGTTTAAAATAATGTTGGAAAACATAAAACATCATAATTTATACTTCTTTTTATTAATTTTTTTAATGGAAATTTTCGCTTTCAAGAAAAAGTAAAAACACATTAAAATATATATATCTATATCTATACTAATATATAAAGCTGAAGAGTTTGTTTGTTTGTTTGGTTGAACGCTATGATCTCAGGAACTACCAGTCCGATTTGAGAAAGTCTTTCGGTTTTAGATAGCTCATTTATCGAGGAAGGCTATAGGCTATATATCATCACGCTAAGACCAATAGAAGCAGAGCACCAATGAAGAATGTTTCAAAATCGGGCACTTTTTTTGCTTTTGAGCGATTACGTTATTATTATATACGTTGCCATGGTAATGCAGTAAGTAGTAGTAATAATATTCGTCCAATAGGACAGGCGAAGGAATTAATCCATACTGCCAATTCTGAAGTTATGTGGTAAGTATCAAAGCTAACATTTTCAAAGTTTTTTTTTTCCTATTCAAATAGTTCATAGGCGAAGGAATTAATCCATACTGCCAATTCTGAAGTTATGTGGTAAGTATCAACGCTAACATTTTCAAAGTTTATTTTGTTTTCCTATTCAAATAGTTCATACTACTTTTATATCCAATTTTTTATTTGTTCTCTATTACGTATTATAAAAAAAAGTTTGTGTATGTA
>MU158770.1:331952-347774 GCA_015888305.1 Antheraea pernyi | reverse complement strand
TATATCGACAATACGGGCATATTATATCTATATAATAAAAGATTTAATATATATTATTCGATAATGTATTATAGCTTATAATTTTCATTACTTTCTTATATAGTGTTAGTGAGTACTGAGTTTGGTATATAGTAGGTTGAAAATCCAGGTATGTTACTGATGATAAATCCCATCCCATTCGATATATTATTAGTATTCATATATCTAATGTACACGTTACATGTTACAGTAGATGGCGTTCGTGTCGAAGTTACAAATGTTTTTGAAAAAGCGTTTCTGTAATGTACACCCCCACCCACAATTTTACATTTCTTTAATACATTTTAAAAAAGAGCGTGCGGAGCCGCTGGTAACAGCTAGTTTTAATAATATAGATGTAATGATATTAGATTTGACAATATACATATTTTATAATTTATCTTTTATCCTTGTAATAGTGTAATTATCTTCTAGTGATTTAAGTACATTCTATTTTTAAAAAGTTTTAAAAAATAGGTTGAATTGTGAAGTTTTGACTTCAAAATTTAATTAGAACGTTTTTTACCTATTTTCACCTAAATATACATAATGAGTGGGTCGTTTGATCGAACCGGTGGTAGGTAACCTAAACAGAATAAATTATTTTTGATTTGGATAGGATCTTACACATTTCCCTTGAGCATGCCGAGCTTGATAGGTGTGTCGTGGAAGGAGTAGTTCCCGAGGGCGAGGTCCCGGGCGCCGCGGCAGCAGAGCGCGAGCTCCCGCGGGTCCACCTTGCGCAGGCTGAACCACTGCGAGGTCTTCGCGCGCCGGTCCTTCGTGCCCGCGTACCCCACCAGCGACGGCTTCAGGCTGCTGCTTGCGTCACATCGTACCCGAACCTTTACCACACTTCACTACTCATCGCCCACGAGTTCGTCTGCATTTACATTTTTATAACTGATAACATCGTATTTACGTGCGAGTCCAATTCAATGAATAAATTAGTCCATATCGATTTAGTGTTTGTATTGTTCAACCCGTTACACATTACACTGGTCTCTTAATCCCTTAAACTATTTAGCCATAGACACGGATTTACTTAGAAAAACGTTGAGTTATCTTTGACCCCTACATATCCACAACGTGCACTCTATTGATATGCAAGAGTCCCTACACCATACATTACATTTTTTTTAATTATAATTGGAAACATTATGAATGTGGGACATGCTGAAATAATGTTCATTTGACAAGATCTTTTTCAACTTCCTGTTATATTATGGCTAAATAATATCTTTATAAATATCATAATTTTTATGCTTGTTTATAGGAGGAAAGTAAACTCCGGAACCACTATGGGGCCATTCAAATATTGCACAAACACTGATGGTGTCTGAGGTCCTTAATTTGCTTATTATTGACAACATAGAGGGTAAAAGGTCGGGGTGGTGATTACGTCAGCGATATTTATTCATTTAAAAATAACAGATTTACAGATCTTTAGATATAAATTTCTTCTGTGCGTGTGTATGTCACTGAACTCCTCCTAAACGGCAGGACCAATTTTAATAAAACTTTGTGTACGTGTTCCAGTGGATCCGAGAATGGTTTAGATTAATAATTGGACCCGGTAGGTGGCGTTGCGGTTGACTTTTAGGATTTTTTTTTATTATTAAGGCAGGACAACGTCTGCCAGGTCCGCTAGTACTTATATAAATGTTTACGGAAGCATGTAAGGGGTAAGAGCATTGCCTACTTTTGCTGAGGAGGGGAAGAGGGCAGTAAGAAATTAAAAAATTCTGCTTACTACTACTTGAACGGCCCCTCTGGACCAGTTTCATTAATTCTTTCACTATTTGAAAGGTAGATTATCTGAGATGGATATAGGAAATGATTACGATATTTCCCCTATTCGGTGACGTATGAGAGTAAGGATGGGTAACTAAGGGTATACATAAAATATATTAACTTACATAGGTCGTAGTCTTTCGGCAATTTTAGTGGCGGCCTCCATCGTGTCTATGTTTTCTTTGTACACTATGAAATGTACGTACTCTCCGGGCCATGTCCACTTCACTCTGTTGTCGATATACACTGCAGATTGTACAAAATACTCTTAAATTTAATTAAATAAAATTTTATGTAGCAAATTTCCCTTGAAGCTGTCCCTTCCCCCGTTGTAAATGAAGCCTTTACCCCTCTCACCAATTGTATGTACGTATTACCCAAAATTTTATAAAATCATTCTCAGTAAAATAACTTTTTTTATACATTTTACATTGCAATCTATCTTATGACATTATTGCAGTTATTTAGGCCTTATTAGCCAACAGGTCCATATTTTTGTAAATCAAGCTTGTGCGACCCTTGTCCACTTCTCTGTCAGTATAGAAATTGCAATTGTTTTTTAATAACATACAAGTACGTTTAATATAGACCTTATGAGCCACAAAAATTTTCGAAAAACACTGCACAAACTTAAGTGATACTACATGTACATGTATTATTTTGTCTTTCATTGATTTTTTTTTTTATAAATTATCCATTTAAAATAACAGATTTTTCGTATTTAATATTATCAGTGACATTTGGTACACATAAGTGTCTCTTCAAGGAATAAGTTTTATGCAATCCGTTTACCTATAGCTCGCCACTAGGTGGCGTTAGGGTGTATTTTATTCTCAATAATATTTATATTATAATTAAACACTGACAAAGCTGTGTATGTTTCCCTGTATACTATAATAGCGTGATCCTTATTTAGGGTATGTACGAATTTTACTTCAGGATAGTTCTGAATAGCTTCCAAATACATAAAAACAAATTTGTTCAAAATTACAGCTATTAATTTTAAAACTACGATTTTTTATTAACATTAAATTTGCTACAATAATGTGTGTTATGTGTCGATATAATCATAATCAGTTCATTAATTAATTATTTAAAATAATCCAAGTTAATAACAAAACTTTTCCCATGTTATTTCCATTTAATACTTTGGTTGTCGTGGGAACGAGGTCAACTAAAGTAAAAACTTCTTTAGGAGAGCTGAGCGGTAATTTTTGGCGGAAGATAAACTTATGATTTCGCGTCATAACGTGCTAGTAAGCGTGACCAACCGTATTACGCTTGCGTGGGTTGCATCAGACTAACGACACGTAATATAAGAACCTGTGTAAATCTAATGTTGATATTTTGTATTAAGATTGTGCAGCCTAACATATATTTGATGAATGAATACACTGTATACAAAGTACATAATTATTATTCCGAGTGCCAATAGATGTGAAAGAGAGACTAATGAAAATCATTTCAATTTACAAATCACACACACTATAATTAATTTAAAAATTCAAAAGAGAACACAGTTTAAATTTCATCGTTTTGAGTTTTCACTTTTGTCCACAGTCCTTATGACTGCCTCGACTTATAAACAAAATTAAAAGCTGCAATATAGTACAAGTTTTTATTGATATATTTCGGACCTAATCAGGACTATCATGAACAAAATTTCGAACAAACCCTAAATAAGGATCACTACCTTAATAATATAAATATTTGATTATAGTTCTTTACAAAGAGGCCATTACTTCCAGACATTACTACCCCAACACATAAGGAATCGAAGTATACAATATGTGAATAAATAAATAATACTTTTATACCTCCTTTCCTAAATCTCGTGAAGCGCATAAACTTCTTATCACCAATGTTAACTGTGCTACCAACAATAGTCCTTCCGAATGCTTTCTTAACCGCATCATGTATCTTTGTCCTTTGTTCTTTGCTCATGTCTATTACATCTATCTGTAATTCATGAAATCATCATATAATAGTTATTACCCTGTCATAGTGATGGAATATAATACTTCACTTCACTTTCTGGAATCATTAATTTAAATACACAGTTTTAATTGTAGTATATATTCAGTTTGATATATTTAGATACTAGCTGATACCGGTTGTTTGGCTGGGCTTTAACTTGCTTTAATTTAAAAAAGTGGTAAAGGGTAAATGGAATCCAAGAGATGGAAATGCAAAAATAAGTAACCAGGAACCATCTATGAAAAATTCTGCATCCAATATTCATAGTCCTATATCAATACAATTGTTAGTTTTAACTAACTAATGTTAGTTAGTTAGTTAACTAATGATAGATCTTCAAAACAACTCTATTTTCATTATACCTATATACAATACATAGTAGTTGAGTATTGAAGTGGTTTACTTCTGCTAATTTCCACTTATAGTTTATTCCTATATATGTCAAAATTCATACTCAAGACTTTACTAGTTACATGACTTTCATCTCTCGTCATGACATGCCCATACCATGCTAACCTATTACTCCTCAATTTTTCTGTTGCCAGTGCTATTTTCAAACTTCCTCCACCCACTTTAGATCCCAATAGTTTAATTACCAGTCAAACATATTATCTCCAATTATACAATATAGCCTACAATGTAGCCTCTCCAAACTTAAAATATGTATACAGAAAAATAAAATTGAGGCAGTCAAAAGGATTGCTGACAAAACTCAATACAATAGAATAACTGTTTTGAATTATTAATTATTCTGCGAATTATTTAAATTTCATAATTTGTAAATAGAAATATTATATACTAGCAGCACCAAAGGATGTTGGCCCGCCCTGATAATAAAAAAAACTTTGAAAAATTATATACCAAAACCTTTCTTGTGAATCACTTTATCTACTGATAAAATATGCATAAAAATCCGTTCAATAGTTTTGAGTTTATCGCGAACAGATAGACAGACGTGACAGAGGACTTTGTTTTATACTATGGAATGATAATGTATACTAATAAGAAATGGAGGTTAATCTATGTACATATATGTGTATATACAGAATACATATAGCTCATTGGATAGGTGCAGTGACGAGAATTACGCTTTTTGTTCACACAAAAGAAAGTGATCAAGACCCTTGAAGAAGTTTTCACTTAAAAAATTATATATTTAATTTTTCTATAACATGAGTATACTAACTTCAACAACATCTGTACATGTTGTTGGGGATACAGCTAAAGTATTAATCTGATCCCATGTTTCCATAGGCAATATTTCCAAGTTATACTTGTCAAAGAGTAGATCTTCATCATCATCAACTTCCTTCTCTGCAGGTGGTTCAGGCGGTTTCAAGTCTGTCAACTTTGCTATTTCGCCTTTCTCATTTACTTCGGACACTTGAAAATCTGCATATCTGCAAAAATAGTTAGAAAATTTGGCTCTCATATCAAGTTTTGAATTTGGCTTAGTTTCTAATCTTATCTAAACCTGGGTAAAAGTAATGTAATATTTACTAGACCAATAACCAAAACTCAATTTAAGTCATTTTTATGTATTATAAAAACCGCTATACATATACTTGTTATATAAGACTTGTAGAATTATTAAAAAATCGCGGGACTAGGCCCCCTTCGGCAGCGGCTCAAGAAACTAGGCCTCCCTCAGCAGCGGCTCAAGCCTAGGTCCGTTACCTCGGCGTGGAGCCCTTGAGTACGCAGCTCGCGCGATACAGTGACATATAATCTTATATCATTGTGACAACATTACACATATCACATACGTGCACACACATGCTTACACATGAAAGTGGAAGGGTTTTATTTTTTTCCCTTATCAAACTCAAATAGTTTAGAAAATTATCTGATACCAAATATATATACGAGTTGTTGAAGTATGTATACTTGGTACACATATATAGGTCGCGAATTGCAGCAGGACCTGGAGGACGGGCGGTTCAGACGGTTTACAATAGACGCTGTCCGCCCGGTCCTGCGGGAGTGGTTGACCGGGGAGTGGGGCTCCCTGACGTTCCGACTGGTGCAGGTACTCACCGGACACGGTTGCTTCGGGTGGTAACTGCACCGGATCGCACGCAGGGAGCCGACGGCCGCCTGCCACGAGTGCGGCGCTGAGGAAGATACCGCGCAGCACACGCTGTCTGAGTGTGCTGCGTGGGGGGAGCGCGCCGCATTGTCGCGGCGGCCGTGGGAACGGACTTATCGCTGCCGAGCGTGGTTTCGGCCCGCGAGGCAGACCCTCAAAGTGGCCGTCTCCACCAAAGGAGGACAGGCGGAAGGAGGACAGGCGGGAGGAGGAGGCGCTTCGCCCAACTTCTCCCGCCACCGTAGCCGGACCTGAGGGGATGGGCCGGGGGGCCCATCTCCTCATTGCACAGGTCCGGCGGACGAGGAGGGCAGCCGGTGTGTACCCGGTCTGTCCCTCTATAGGTAGGAGCCCGGCGGTCACCTTCCGGCGGGGGCCAGGGCGGCTCTACAAGGTTGATTAGCTCGAACGATCCCTTGCCGCCCCCACAAAGCGGTCTGTCGGTACACCGTGGGGTTTTAGTCTGTGCGAGTCGGACATAACCCACCCTCTCCCCCGAGGGGGTAGCGCATCCATAAGGGATTTCCCCACATTAAAAAAAAAAGATAGGTCTCGAATATCATGTATCAGGCAACAGCCCAAACCGAGGTGTGCGCGCACCCTTGAGCTAGTTGTCAAAATAAAATCGGCTGAGTGCCTTACGCTCTCGCCTTAGTAGTCCGGTGAAGCTGACCTTGGTAAGTCAATAGTGTAGACAGTTAGAATAAAAAAACAAAAATCTAAATACTCTTTATTCAATTTAGGCCCTGAGAAGGCACTTATGAATAATATAGACATATCAAACAATTAACTGCTAATAACTACTTCAACAAAAAACTAACAATAATCTATACATATAATAAGAATGTAAATCTAAGTGTATGTTCTTTTTCGATTTTCCTGAAAAAAATTGTTGTAGGTGTGTAAGAATAGCTAATAAAAAGCATTTCAATTATTTTTAGAAATGTCTGTTGTGTGAACACTCATCACTGCTAACCTACTGCATTCAGAATAAAACCTCACCAAGAAAATCATAAAGCATATCCTCGAGTATGTGTATGGGTAGAGAAAGGAGATGGTGGGGGGAAGGAAGATGAGCCGCTGGCGCTCTCACTTGACCAAATGAAACGCAACAATGCAAGCATTGTTACTTCACATCGGTTTTCTGTGAGAGGGTGGTACTACCACGGACGAGCCAACCCATTCGTGCTGAAACTACTAATACCTACAAAAGTTATTGTAATTTGAATGATGGCTCAAGTATGAGAGAAAAGTTAATAAGTAAATGGACTAAATACATCTTGATAGTTCATTAAAATTATCACGATAATCTTGTACTATGGTTACCTACTCTTTATTGTTTTCTAGTTGTGGCCCCGCAGAAGCATTTGCCAGTGTCTATGTTTTGTTTCAATAGAGATTACAACATATTTTACACAATAAGTGTTGTGTGAATAGTTCCAATGTTCTAACAAGAAGGCTCTCTTGTTAGAACTTTCCAGGGAGTTTTGTGGCATCTGAGAATTCATGGTCCGTGGTATTATTTTCCATTCACTTCACTTATGCACAATAACCAAACTGTATTACGTAAAACACCAACAATTTTACAAAATATAGGCAAATAATACGAGATTATGAATAAAATATAAAATCAACTACATGACAGGCCAAAATCCTGCAAAAAACTCCCAAATTACCTACTAGACAATGGCAGTAATAATATAATAGAAGAGGGCTTGCCAAAAAAAAAGGTAAACAAAATAAAAAAACAACCACATAGCATGACGTTCACATATAAAGAGTATCTACTCATCTCATCTAATCAAGGATCAAAAAAATCATTCCTACAAAACTAAGGTTACAATTAAAAATGATCTTTTTCTTTTTTTGCGCATATTTGTTATACTATATTACATGTGCTTGGAGTCATTTGTTATGGTCATTTAAAAATAATAAATACAAAAAGTATGTTTCGTTACCTCAATTTTATAATTCCATTAAATCCTTTGTGGTCGGTCATATACTCTGTCACTCCTATATCCTCTTCTACCAATCTTACTCCAGGTAAATCTTTTGCCGGTCTATTTGTCCACTGTTGGTAATTACTTTGGTTTTGTGGACCATGAAGTCCACGGCTACGACGATTTCCGCGCCACCCCCTATTACCGCCTTTCCCGAAACCATCTCTTTTAGGTGCACCTCTAAAACTACCCCTATTATTGCGATTCCAACTTCTGTTGTCCATTGTATTAGAAGAAAAATAATAACCTAAAATTATAACCTATTTAGAATGAAATCACGCCGTCTTAAAATACAGTCTCGTACTATAATTTTTACTGTTACATACTAGATATAAAAATATATATTACAAATTATTCTGTAATATAAAATAATGCAATAGTGCAACATAAACACGAAGAAAATATTTATTGTTTTCACACTTAGGGATGTACACGATACATCGATATTTTAAAACGTCAAAAATCAAAGTATCGTTTATACTCTATATATATACACTACATTCTTTTTATAATAATTATTAATTTATTTCTACGGTATACTTTTTGTTCGCACCTTTTTTCTAAAATCGTTTTAAATATAAAGTTGGAAGTTTTCACAAAAACTATAAGGGCTTAAGCTACATACAAGCGAATATGTTAGTCCGGTGAAGCTGTAAAGACCTTGCCACGTCAATAGCATAGTCAGTTCGAAAAAAAAAAGAAACAAACGAATATGTCATAATGAAGCACATATATAAAGACATTTTGGCAGTATAAGCTTAAAAAAATTATTAGCTTTATCACAATATCTAAATAATAAGAAAATATTTAGTTCGATTTCGATTTTTATATAAAATTGGTATTTAATTTATTTTTATCATTCCTAAGAACATTTTTTACCACACCATGAAATTAACAATTTATCTGTTGTATTTATACATATACTTTATTGCTGTACTGAACTTTATTTTACTTCAGTAAAAATATTTTGCATTATACCATTCAATATTTAATAATTTAGACAAAAGAATATGGTAGTAGTAGTTTTTCAGGCAATTAACTTTACTAATTCTTCTCTTTTAATTTCATATAAAACTTATTTTAACAAAATAAACTAAAACCTAGCTGTAGTGTACTGAAGTTTGTAAAAAGTATATAGTTATTTTTAATACTTATAAACTATGAGTTTCTGTTTGGAACGATTTGAAAAGATAGACAGTTCGACTATTCACGGACTTGTGGACATATGTATTTTAATATTTAGTCATTTCAGTGTTTTAATAAAGTTTGCTGCATTTAAATATATATTGTTAGCAGACGACTGTATCAGAATTATCCGTACTATTGACATAACACGCCATTGGTCGAACTTATAGGCCGATCTCGACGCCATTGGTCGAACTTATCGGCTGATCGTACATTAGTGAAATGCTATAAAAAGGGAGTCGGTCGAGCCATTGGGGACATTCTTGCTCGGTCGTTTCTCTGGAAGGTTATATTGCGTGACTATTGTTGTATTGCGTCAGTTCTTTCCAATTTACACTGTTATTGCTATCTCTGTGTGTTTTAATGGTTGATTGTGTTACTTGAGTTATTAAAATGTTGATGTGAGTTGTCTTGTAGAGGTATGTAATTGTGTTATTTTTTATATAAATCCATTTCTGGTATCTAAAAATATTATGTTTTTTTATACCATAATATATTATGTAATAGTTGTACCAAAGGCGGTACACACCACTAGCTAAAGGGTAACTAAGGTTAAAACAAATTCTATATCAGTTCAACTGAGAGCCACCTAGAGAAAACATGTGCTTTTATGCGAAAATAGCAGTTTTTTTAATGAAATACATAGTATCATTGTTATTTTAGTCATATTACATTCTAAACATTAGCCCCCTTGAGATTTGAATGTCCATGAAATAAAATGAGAAAGAAGGTCAAATATATGAATTTCTTAAAGATTCCATTTCTACCACTTGTGACACGCCATGTCTTTTGACGTGAATATGTCTTTAAATTTGCTACCATACAGGGGCTTTTTTTTTCGAACTGACTACGCTATTGACCCAGCAAGGTCTTAACAGCTTCACCGGACTACTAAGGCGAGCGCTTAAGGCACTCAGCCGATTTTATTTTGACAACTAACTCAAGGGTGCGCGGCACACCTCGGCTTTGGCTGTTGCCTGATACATGCAATTCGCGACCTAGCTCAGCTAACCTAAGCTAAGCTAACTATTCATACATATATGAGTTGTTGAAACATATATGTGTACCAAGCATACATACCGCAACAACCCTTATATATATTTTGTATCGGATACTATTCTAAACTATTTCAGTTCGATAAAGGAAAAAAAAAAATAAATAAAACCTTTCCACTTGCATGTGTAAGCGTGTATGCGTGCACGTGTGTGGAGGTGATATGAGTAATGTTGTCGCAGTGATGTAAGATTTTGTGTCACTGTATCGCGCGAGCAGCGTACTCAAGGGCTCACGCCGAGGGAACGGACCTAGGCTTGAGCTGCTGCCGAGGGGGGCCTAGTCTGGTGTGCGGGAGCGAAATTTACCCCCAGACCACGGCGGCGTGATCTGTGGTTACGCGGGCGTAGACGTGAGCACGCTCTGTTTGAAGAGACAGACTGGTACTGATCGTTCACTGCCGTTATTTCATGGGGAGGGCGGTAAAAATATGCTGCGGACGTCTTTTACAACGCGCAGCGTTTGGTACGGGTTCGTATTTTGCGGCGGATACCACTAACGGACTGGGTATACAGGGGCAATCCAAAAAACCTAATGATAACAAAATCAGGGGATACAGTTAGGCAATGTAGTTTCGAATCTATTCTCTACATCCAAAATTAAATTGCACCATACAATGGATACCTAAAGGATTAAACAAGTTTTCAAATCGAAATAAAAAAATAGATTGTAGGGTTCAAATCGAAAAATTCACTAATTTCATGTTTAATAAATAAAATTCATTTTAAAATATGTTTATATCTATTATCTTTGCCAATTTCGCTAGTTAGTTTTTACTGGTTGAACATCGTGGATTACAACCTAAAAATGGTCATAAAAACTAATATTCAAACTTTCATAAAGGCTTTCCAAGAAGAAATTTCAGTCAACATAGACTAAAAAATATATTAACTATTGTAAGTAATAAAGCATAATGATTATGGAGTTTTTGGCGGGATCTTGATCTGTCATGTAGTGGATTTTATTTTTTATTCATAATCTTGTGCTACTGGACTCTATATTGTGTAAAATCGGTGCAGGGTTTTATGTAAAATAGTTTGTTTATTGTGCATAAGTGAAGTGAATGGAAAATAATACCACGGACCATGAATTCTGAGATGCCGCAAAAACTCCATAGAAAGTTCTAACAAGATGACCACCATCTTGTTAGTTCATTGAAATTTTATCAAGAAACTTGTAATATCGATACTCACTTGACAATGGCAGTAATAGTCTACTAGAAGACTGGTTGCCAAAAATGGAATGGAAGAAGAACTTGTAATAGTATTAATTACTTGACAATGGCAGTATAATATAAAAGATTGGTTGCCAAAAATAAATAAAAAAAATTATAAATTGTCATCTCTACTTTAATATTGTATTTAAGCTGCACTATATTTACCTGATGATGGATTTCCCCTGCATCACTCCAGCTTTAATAAATCTACCAATTCAAATATTTGTTTTACAGGTTGGTTTGCTCCTGTATGAAGAAAGAATAAGAAGAGTAAGTATAAGCAGTAGTCATCAAATAACATTATAATTTTAGTTGTCATAAGTCTTCATTTTGTGCTCATTATTGTACAAAACCTTGAAATAAGCTATAATTGTATGCAATTGTTTTATTTCGAAATGAATTAAGAAAAATATTTTATAAAGTATAAAATATTTAAATTTATCTCTTTTTAACAAGTATAGTTTTTAAATTTGACTTTTTTTTCATATGAATATCAATTAAACAATTTATTACGCTAACTCAGGACTGTAATACATCTCACACGGCGTGGAAGGAAGCGCCAGCATTTTAAGGTCATTCTGCTGCGTTTTAAGATTTCAATTTAGTATAACTTTCGACTCGGTGAAGCTACGACGTTTGTTCAAGTTTCAATCTACAGCTCTTATCCATCTATCGATTATATATAAAACTTTAGTGTAAAATCGTGACTGTGTATATAATAAGGTGTTAAAAGGAAAAAATATTATCAAGAAATATATAATACCAGCCTATACGCGTTGAAAATCCAAATACAGAAATCGTATAGGGTTGGAGAGAGCATCTCAAAATCAATCGAATGGTACCAATAAAACATCATATGACCGAATCAAGCAATGTCGGCAACGTAAAAAAGGGAACGCGGCCGAGCGGATCACACAGACCTTTAATTAATAAAGTTATAACACAGTAATTATTTGTTTAGTTGATTTATTTCCTGAACCCATTAAATGGAACACTCGCCATTATAAACAAAACATGGAAATCCGGGGGACTTCTTATGATTATGACATACATAAATAATAATAATGTATATAGAAAATATCGCCCGTTACGAGATGTATTCACATACAACAAACGGCCGTGTCCATGACACAGCCACACCCCATTTTTTTGTCAAAAATTTATATATGACTTTATATACAGCATCTGAAAATAATTAAGGGCTTAAATTTCAAATATTGGCTGGAAATATTCAACTATGATCATATTTTCACTTGATATTTTAAGTAATATACTGGTAAACATCGATATGAGATTTCAATGTTTCTATTCGAACATTTTTTGTGAACTGAACGCGCCTATTTTACCAAATTTAATGGGGTTCAACTTCAACTTTGTTCAACAGTACCCAAGTAGATATTAGTATATGTACTATCCAAATCTGTGGTGTAAAATATTCAGCACTGCCAACTTTTTACAACAACCTCATAGGATAATTATTTTACAAGAAATAGTGAAATTCCCAGAAAACCTCTAAATAAAATATATAGAATGTATTAAATATTCTTTAAAGAAAGTCGACACTGGACGAATAGCTGATACTGCGACAATAATGTTATTAAATTTGTCCTATCTTGCAAGATGTCTTGAAAGCATAATGCAAGTATATTATTTTTGCCGGTAAAAAAGTTAAGTGTGTAGTAGTAAATTGGCTCTACTATATACGTATACATAATAGAATCACTCTATAATTGTACACGTAGACACGTTGCATTTTGTAATTAACCATTGTATACGTGTGGTAGTCTGCACCTTGCGCCGTCTTAGACTTATACACCAAGCTAACAATGGAGACTTTCAACAAAGCTTCATTTCTAAACAATCGTCGTCGTTCTGTATCAGATTTTTGAAATGATAGCTGATTAAGGCGCGTTGAGGGGTATTTTTGGCATGAAATAAAGTTATGGTTTCAACTTATGACATGCTAGTAAAGCGTGACCGAGCGTATTGCGCTTACGCGGCTTATATCAGACTAGCAACGCGTAGTATAGCGGCCTGTGTACGTCTAATATTTTTGTTTTTGATTGTGCAACCCATCATATCTATGTTTGATTAATTAATAAACTGTATAAAATTGTATATAATTATTGTTCGGAGTGCCAAAAACATGTGAAAACCAGACTAATGGTAATAATTTGAATATACAAATTATGAAATTTGAATAACTCATAATAAAATTCACTAGCTGTTACCCGCGGCTCCGCACGCGCTTTTTTAAAAATGTATTAAAGAAATGTAAAATTGAGAGTGGGTGTGACATTACAGAAAAGCTTTTTCAAAAACATTTGTAACTACGACGCGCATACCAACTGTAACATGTAACGTGCACATTAGATATATGAATACAAATAGTATATCGAATGGGATGGGATTTATCATCAGCAACATACCTGGAACTTCAATCTACTATATACCAAACTCAGTGCTCACTAACACTATATAAGATAATAAGTAATGCAAATTATAAGCTATACATTATCGAACAATATATCTTAAATCTTTTATTATATAGATATAATATGCCCGTGTTTTCGATATACTTAAATTATTCTTATACGTTGCTATAATCACTGAGTTATGTAGAAGCAAACGCGGTAAATAACACAATATAACCGTCAAATTGACCAAAAAGATGATATACTACATGATACTGCTGAGTCATCTAACCTATTAATATTATAAGCTATCAATGTAGCTACTTCACGTTTGTATTTTTTAGGGAGGAACAGATTTTCCCTAGTCAATATAAAATTATTAATAAACTTATTAATATCAAAAAAAAAAATTTGTCACGATGACAACATGTCAGATTGTATAAACAATTATTTAAAAAATGAATGTTATTATTCTTGTCTTTTAAAGATACTGAATAAGGGAAAGCACACAGCATTATTTTCCCTACGTCCAAGGATAACAGTTTTTCTGATAATTTATATAAATCACTCTTTTTTATATTTAAACTGTTACCTATTAATATTATAATATTACAGTTTTTGTCAAAGTCTGTGTTCAAAATTCTTTCTATTATTTGGTTAAAAGAAGAACCCGGCATGCAATAATTAATAATGTCATTGCCTATATTCTGTGACAACATCAACCCCATACCCTTACCTATTCCATCACTAAAAAGATAAGTTTTTTTAACAGCCAAGACACTAGCACTCTTATGTACTTGATTATTATTACTAATAACTTTCTTTTGTATATGTTCTGTGTCCAGTATAAAAGTTTGAGATGAAGAAGGCATTATTGAGGACAGAGACAGTACAGGGACTGATTCCTGTGCCACATCAATCACTGACGATTTAATGCTACACAGAGACCCAGAACTATTGAAATCACTCAACACACAATCTTTGCCGAGCGACTCAACCTCTTTCACATTCCCTGTAACTGACTCCATCAACTTATCAACTGACACCAAGTGTTCACATAGCTGATTTTGTGAACACTCATTTTTTGAACATAATGACCTGATATAAGTCTCTTTAATTTTTAGGTCAGCCTGTAAGCGCTGTATGTCAGTGCTGTATCTATTTTGATTTATTAAAGAAATAGATCTTAACTTATCCAATTTTTCCCTTAATAATAATTTTTCCCGAGCTATAACAGCAATTGACTGCTTGATCTTTCTACATTTAATTCTCTTATTATACTTATTTATTAATCTATTTATCTTAATATATTTTTTAAACTTATTGTGCCTACTCATGACAGGACAAACCTGTTGCTGAATATAAGTTTGTTTATTGTATGTATAACTTTGTTGTTGTTGTAAACGAACAGATGGGTCATCTGATGTTAAGTAATCACCACCGTCCATAGACACTTGCAACATGCTTTATTTTTATAATACGTAATAGAGAACAAATAAAAAATTAGAAGTAAAAGTAGTATAAACTTTTCGCATAGGAAAACAAAATAAACTTTGAAAATGTTTGCGATAGAAACTTACCACGTTACTATGGCAACGTATATAATACTAACGCTAACGAAATCTTTATTTGAACAATTTTGTTTTATGATTATGAAGACTAAGAAGATAATAATGATGGATAAAATAATGTACAACATATTATATAGAAGATTTGGCGCTTATGCCTTTATTGTAACTTTTGTAATTTTTGTAATTTTATTGTAACTTGTACATAGAAGAAAATTGATTAAAGGATATATAAGAAATAACTATATTGACAACCTCAGAATTGGCTGTATGGATTAATTCCTTCGCCTGTCCTATTGAACGAATATTATTACTACAACTAACGAAATCTCTCAAAAGGAAAAAAGTGCCCGATTTTGAAACGTTCTTCATTGGTGCTCTGCTTCTATTGGTCTTAGCGTGATGATATATAGCCTGTAGCCTTCCTCGATAAATGAGTTATTTAAAACCGAAGCATTTTCTCAAATCGGACTGGTAGTTCCTGAGATCATAGCGTTCAACCAAACAA
>MU158770.1:319642-330091 GCA_015888305.1 Antheraea pernyi | reverse complement strand
TATCTGGCAGTTAAAAGTAAAATTCCCGTTAAAATAGGTCCAGTCGTTTTGGAGATTACCCAGGACAAAGAAACAAACAGACAAAATATAATAATATAAAAATATAGGCAAAGTATAAAAAAAGTTTTTTTTGGTGATTTGTAGCCATATCCATTCATCAAAAAGTTGTTATTTTAATTGTACATACACAAACTTTATTTTTATAATACGTAATATAGAATAAATAAAAAATTGGAAATAAAAGTAGTATGAACTATTTGAATAGGAAAACAAAATAAACTTTGAAAATGTTTGCGATAGAAACTTACCACGTTACCATGGCAACGTATATAATAGTAACGCTAACGAAATCTTTATTTGAATAATTTTGTTTTATGATTATGAAGACTAAAAAAATAATAATGATGGATAAAGTAATGTACGACATATTATATAGAAGATTTGGCGCTTATGCCTTTATTGTAACTTGGACGTGGAAGAAAATTGATTAAAGGATATATAAGAAATACCTATATTGACAACTTCAGAATTGGCAGTATGGATTAATTCCTTCGCCTGTCCTACTGGACGAATATTATTACTACAACTAACGAAATCGCTCAAAAAGAAAAAAGTACCCGATTTTTTCTCAAATCGGAATGGTAGTTCCTGAGATACTAGCGTTCAACCAAACAAACAAACAAACTCTTCAGCTTTATATATTAGTATAGATAGATTAAAAAATTTCAAAAGTTAACACAGTTACATTATTATTTGAGTTTTCACTTCTGTCGACAGTCCTTACGACTGCATCGACTTTTTATTACAATTCATTCATTTATTACAATCAATTAAAATTAAATTAACTTATATCATCTAAACCACCATATACAAAATTGTTAAGACTACATAAAAAGTTGATTTATCATTGTGTACACGATAATGTTTCGTTTGAATTTAACCCGCCGGAGACCCATCTCCCCTCCCCTCTCCTCTCTCCTCTCCTTTTCCCTCCCCTAACCCTTCCCTCCGAAAGATGGCAACGCACTTACGACTCCTCTGGGGTTGTTAGTGTGCATGGATGGTGGTGATCACTTAAAAAAAAAAAAAAAAAAAAAAAAAAAAAAAAAAAAAAAAAAAAAAAAAAAAAAAAAAAAAAAAAAAAAAAAAAAAAAAAAAAAAAAAACCCTAAATAAGAGGAAAAATATTATAGGTGGCAATTTTAATTTTCATTGTGACCGTACTTATTAACCGACTTCAAAAAAAGGAGGAGGTTATCAATTCGTCTGTATTTTTTTTTTTTTTTTATGTTTGTTACCTCATAACTTTGGACTGGTTAAACCGATTTTGATTATTCTTTTTTTATTTGAAAGCTGGTACTTCCAGTGTGGTCCCATTTTAATTTGGTACAGTTCCGACAACGGCATCCAGTGCAAAACCGTATAAGTTTTAAATTTGCATTAAGTATGTACACGACAAATAGACGAATAACTCAATATTACGCTAACCGATTTCGATGATTCATTTTTTATTGAAAAGGATGTACTTCAAGGGTAGTTTGATGAGAGTTTGGTTAGGTTCTGATTATGGGATCCGTGACAAAGTAAGAAAACTTTCAAGAAACGAGCCTACTCCTTTCTTAAGGGCCGGCAACGCATCTGTGTTTCCTCTCGTGTCGCAATTGTCCATGGGCGGCCGTGATCACTTACCATCAGGTGACCCGTATGTTCGTTTGCCACTAATATTATTAAAAAAACTCTTAAATTCTTAGGAGCCTATTGTGCTTATGTTCGTTGCTGTGTTGCAACATGACGCAAGCATTGTAATTATAATACATTACTTAAGGTGTATTATATGTGAAGCGATGGTAGCCGAGTTTGTGGTAGAAACTATCGCGGATTATTGATACGGTTGCGTTCGTACCAAACGTTACTTATTGTACAACCAATTGAAACCATATCGCATACCATACCGCAAAAATGCGCATATTTTCATATACTTAAGGCGGAACGGAGTTCGCGGGCACTGCTAGTAAAATATATTTATGTACACTAAAAATGGAAAAATAAAGTAAATTTTCAAAAAAAAGTATTAACCGACTTCAATATCAATCAAAAACCCATAAGGCACTAAAAAGCGGAAAATAAATAGTTTATCAAATCAACCAAATTAAATAAAACATATGAATATGTGTGCTACCTAGAGATGTATTGGAAGTCGGTGCCAACCAAACCGAAAATCATATCATCTACAGGTACAAAGTTCAAGTCCACTCTCGCGTCTCTGTAATACAAAAATTTTGGTTGGTAACGACTTCCAGTACATCTCTAGGTAGCACACATATTCATATGTTTTATTTAATTTGGTTGATTTGATAAACTATTTATTTTCCGCTTTTTAGTGTCTTATGGGTTTTTGATTGATATTGAAGTCGGTTAATACTTTTTTTTGAAAATTTACTTTTAAGAAAAACGATCAAATAAATGCAGAGTTTGTAAAATTGAGATTAACGTCTTCACATTCAAATTAGAACAAAAAACAATTGCAAAAAAAGAAACACATATATTTAAAACAAGATGCGATTTTAACATTCACATAATATATTAATCTATAAAATATGTAGGTATATAAAATAATTTAAAACATTAACTTTGATTATAGAAACTTGACAACTATTATTAACGTTAATATTCTTGAGAAAATGTATCTGAATCATTTATAGAAGTATACTTTTGGATAACAGTCCTTTTGGGAAGCAGCTCACATTCGATGTTAGGTACAACTCCACCTTGCGCAATGATGACATCTTTCAACAGCTGATGCAATTCATCGTCATTCCGTATCGCCAAAAGAATGTGACGGGGTGTTATTCTGAAATCATGTTGACATTTTTATGTCGAATACATGCGGATTACGGAATATGAGGACGAGATTTGTGCTGTAAAAATAATAGATTAAACTTTTTGTATTACTTAAAAAAGGAGGGTAGATTATAGTATGCTACTATTAACAACACGTGATCAAATGTAAATATCAACAAATTGATTTATTTCATTACATATTTTAACTACTCACCTCTTTTTACGATTTTGTTGGGCAGCATTTCCAGCAATATCTAAAAGTTCAATAGATAAATATTCTAAAACTGCAGCTACGAAAACAGCAGCATCTCTAGAAATCCTCGGTGCATAAAAGCCTTTTTTAAGTTTCCTGTATAATTTAAGACCAGGAAATATGAGACGGGCACGTGAGCTTATTGTTCTCGACATCGTTTTTATTCTCAAGGGGTGTGTAACAAACGTATCTGAAAAAGTAGATCGTTAAAAATCAACATATCCGAATTATATGGAATTTGGGACTTGATCAATTATTAAAACTTACTTTCTTTGTTCGGTGCCATTATTCGCAGGACCCACACAAATTTGAACTGAAAGGTAAAACGTAAATGACGAATTATTTGACATTTGTGACGCCATACTAGCAAAAGTGCCGGGTGTCTTTTGTTCGAATATATAAAACACAATTTTTATCGAAGGCTTTCTTGAAGACCTTATGAGATTAACATTTTTAGAGCTAAAAGTGAATTTAACTATTTTGGTACATACCAAGTCGCTCTTAAACTACCTGTATTTAATTAATTTGCGTACTGTGTAATAGTGATAAAAATTATCGACAGTTTTTATTAATGTAATTAAGGTAATACATTTTCAGAACGTTCTTTTTTTATAGCAGCAACATATGGGAAGCAATGATGGCTTCGTTGATAGCGTGTTTGAACACCGCATCGATGGACGTAGGTTCGAATCCTGGCAACTGAATCGGAGCTTTCGGTGAAGAAAAATATTGTAATGAAACCATAGCATGGTGGTAAGGCTTTTTCTAAGACCACCTCGATAGCTTCCACTCTCAAGTTAAAAATCTATCGCCAAGCACCTGTTGGTGTGTTTCAGCAGGTGTACCTACTTGTGAGCTAGCCGCCTTTAGGTTCAGCGTGTTTACCATCTTACACCATATCGTCATTTACTAACAGCAGAGACTGTGGTCAAATGTTAAAACCTATTAGTAGTAGTTTAATCGCTCACCACGCCGCTACCGCTGCGCCGGACTTCGTTGGTTCGAATCCAACACAGGGTATTCATTTGTGATCTATCAATTATTGTTATCTTTAGTATCGGTTTGAGTTCATCAATTTTAAGGTTGTAAAGTCCTCCGCGACACAGGTTCTGATTCTTAATACCAAAATTTCCTTAAAACATAATGTGACACGATAACTGTAGGTTATCGTTTTATGAAGTAATATAATAACGCATACGTTTTCCTGATGAACGACATTAAATTTTATGATATATTCAATGTAACATGAAAAAATTTAAATCGATATTTTAAGTGAATTAGATAATTTTTTACAGAAAATTAAAAAAAAACTCGTGCATTTAATGCCCGTAGGTACGCCTCAATAAAATTAAATTACTATCTTTTAACCTCAGTTCATTTGAGCTTTTGTGATGACCCAATTTTAGTAAAATTCCAAAATGACATGTATCGAATCGTATACATCTCTATAAAATTATTTTGATATACCTACTGATTATTAATATACTAAATGAGTGTTCGAGATGAATATACAACAAAATATTACTTCAAGGTTATTTTAGTCCCATAATTTAAGTACAGGCGCTTGTAAAGAAGGGCTTCTTTATTTTGACATAGACTCAATATAAAAAATTGCTACCTACCTACATAAAATATATAAATGTATCGTATTACGTTGACTTCTAATGCTCTCATTGTTCTAACAATTTCTTGTGAATATGCTCTTCTTAATAATTCTATATATACTTAGCCTGGCCATAAATACTGTTACAATTAATAATAACCAAAATATTACATTTGAATTTGGAATCTTTCATTTTTATAGCATTTAATATCGCAAGATATTAAAATGGAGTGGGGTGATAAAGAGAACCGAATCGCTGTGATTGCATTACACAAAGTAGGCATGGAGCCAAATGCAATATTTAAAACTCTCCATACGCTTGGTATTAGTAAAATGTTAGTGTACCGGGCTATCAATAGGTACAACGAGACCTCCTCTGTTTGTGACAGAAGAAGAACTGGCCGTCCACGTAGTGTTCGTACGAAAAAGGTGGTCAAAGCAGTAAGGGAAAGAATTCGAAGAAATCCTGTCCGAAAGCAAAAGATTTGATCTTCGGAGATGAAGATAGCACCTATAACCATGTCGCGTATTTTAAAAGATGACTTAGGACTGTTATTTGCATTAGAAATTTTTTTTCTTTCAATATTTATGGCAAGACTAGGTATATTAGAGCTTCTTATTTTTTTGCCAACCAATATTATTTATTAATTTCTAATTATCACGTGTCTTGTGAAGACTTTATAGTGTATATACAACAGAAGTTTTTATAACATTTCAGAATTCATCAACCACGTTATTTCTTCTTATTAAACAAACTACATATATTATACACAAATGTTATAAATCCCAAAGTAACTACCTATTTCTTTGTCAATGTTCACGACCAAACCTCTTAAATAATTATAATGATATTCAGTATGCAGATTTTTTTTTCTTTTTTCGAACTGACTACGCTATTGACCTATCAAGGTCTTAACAGCTTCACCGGACTACGAAGGCGAGCGTTTAAGGCACTCAGCTGAATTTATTTGATAACTAGCTCAAGGGTGCATGGCACAACTCGGCTTGGGCTGTTGCCTGATACATGCAATTCGCGACCTAACTGAGCTAACCTAAGCTAGCTATTCATACATATATGAGTTGTTGAAACATATATCTGTACCAATTATACATACCTCAACAACTCTTATATATATTTCGTATCGGATAATTTTCTAAACTATTTCAGTTTGATAAGGGAAAAATATAAAACCCTTCCACTTGCATGTGTAAGCGTGTATGCATGCACGTGTGTGGATGTTGTCGCAGTGATGTAAGATTTTGTGTCACTGTATCGCGCGAGCAGCGTACTCAAGGGCTCCACGCCGAGGGAACGGACCTAGGCTTGAGCAGCTGCCGAGGGAGGCCTAGCCTGGTGTGCGGGAGCGAAATTTACCCCCAGACCACGGCAGCGTGATCTGTGGTTACGCGGGCGTGGGCGTGAGCACACTCTGTTTGAAGAGACAGGCTGGTACTGATCGTTCACTGCCGTTATTTCATCGGGAGGGTCGGTATCGGTATGCAGACAAACTTGACACATCTATTAAAAAGTAGCTGTGACCGCGACTCCGTCCGCGTGGAACCTAATGTAAAAAAAACAGTGACTAATAAAGTCATCTGAATGTATTAAGCCCATTTACTTATCTGCTTTTCTCTCGTAGTTAAGTCACGTCGTCATTCAAATTACAATAACCTTTGATAGAGTGGACCTATTTTAATGAAACTAAGACTATATAAATGTTACGCGAGGATATGTTTTATGGTGATTTCCTTTGCTTGCAGCTTTTATCGTGAACGCAGTACTTTAGCGGTAATGCGTGTTCAAGCAAACAGACAGATATATTTATCAAACAGGCATTGCAAAAAATGATTGAAATTTATTTTATTGCTTATGTTATCTACCATCTCCGGTGCCGCTGCATCACATTCAAGAGACGAGACTACAATACGACCGGAACCTTGACATGAGTGCCACCATATTATATATATATATATTGACACTAGCGCCAACATATTAGATATACACATTGACACTAGCGCCACCATATTACAGAGACATATTGACACTAGCGCCACCACACTAAAGAAACATAAATAAGAATTATTATTATTATATAGATTTCAATAAGACGTAAATAAGAATTGATATCTTTATATATAAATTTCATCTGTGCGTGTGTATGTCACTGAACTCCTCCTAAACGGCTGGCCCGATTTTGATGAAATTTTGTGTGCGTATTCCAGTGGATCCAAGAATGGTTTAGATTCACAATTGGGCCCGGTAGATGGCTCTGCGGTTGAATATTAGGATTTTTTTTTTTTTAAGGCAGGTCAACGTCCGCCCGACCGCTAGTTATTATATAGAATGGAATCATTAGTTTGATCGTAATTATATTTACTTCAATTATTTTTCAGAATTATGAATAGACAGTATATTCTTTGACTTAATAGTTCGGCCTATGAAAGGCAATTTTTTTTTTTTTCCGAACTGACTATGCTAGTGACCTGGCAAGGTCTTTACAGCTTCACCGGACTACTAAGGCCGAGCGCTTAGGGCACTCAGCCGATTTTGGTTTTGGGTAACATACACAAGGGTGCACGCACACCTCGGCTTGGGCTGTTACCGAAAAAGACGCGTCCGTCCTAGCTAAACTATACTAAGCTATTCATACATATATGCATTTGTGAATTATGCAATGAAAATTGCATGATTCACCAATGAATACGTGTATATCGGAAATGAAACGAACTAAACTATTCGATTCAGTTCGATTGAGGGAAAAAAAAGTAAACCCTCCCACAATGTGTATATATGTGCACGTGTGTGAGAGAGATAATCTCATATGTGTGTTCAAGTGATGTAGGTGAGTCACTGTATCGCGAAAATAATATCAAGAGGGCTCCGCGCGGGGACGACCTAGGCTCGAGATATTATTGAGAACCGCGAAGTGTGCGGGAGCTAATAGGGATCGATTACAAAAGCGTGGGCGCAACACGCATTTTATAAGATTGAATTTAAATTTACTAACGGTGACGGCACCGAAGTCTAAAAATAGACATAACAAAAATTATTATTATTGTTTGACGGTTATTTTTAGGGGAAGATAGACGTAAATACGCGATTTACTCTATCTTATTTGAGTTATTTATTTTTAACCAGCTGCGCGCGCGAGCCGTTGTAGTGTAGCCGCGATGGCTGGAAATCTATGGATTGCCGTGACGGCACCTAGTAGCGGATTACGAGAGCACTCTTCGTACGCCGAGATCTCCGAGATCTCGTGGAAAATGAGTAGTTGACCTGCGTAGTCAATACTCGATAGGGAAAAGGAGTATGCGGGGTCATCCTGTGAAGGATTAGCCGCCGGAGGTTTGGGAGTGTGCTGGGACGCGGGTTTAGGAGCCCACGGGGCCTGAGGGGCCCGGTAGGGGCGGGGGGGCGCACTAGTCGCGGGTACGGACGCTGCCGGTGCACGAGACGTGCCCGGCAGGTTCGGGAAGGCCTCTCGAGACATGAGAGGCGGAGGTCGAGGACGGGCGGGGGCAGCGGCCGTCTTAGACGGCGACGCCTGCCTGGGGTATCGAGGGCGCTTTGTGCGCGGGGCGCGGGGACATCCGCGATAATTCGCGGTATGGCCCACGCCGCGGCACAGAACACAGCTCGGAGGGTCGGAGGCGTCTTTCGTGCGAGAACACTCCCTAGTGGAGTGGTCGCCGAGGCACTTAACGCACCTGGGTTTCAGGCGACAGTTTCGTGCGGAGTGTCCGTACACCTGGCAGTTGTGACACTGCGAGGGCACAGACGTTTTGCGCGGCGGCTCGACTATGACGCCGGAGAGGCCGCAAAGGGATGTAAGATTAAAAATCGCTTTCCCCTGAGGGGTGCGATCGAGGACAACGAGAACCATATCATATGGAGCCCTGGTGCGCGGAGAGCGCATACGATGAACCTCGCGAACAGGAATCTTCTGTTCCTTGAGGTCGTCTGAAATGTCGTCAGTCGGGAGTTCTGAGGGGACTCTACGGATCACAACCCGTAGTTTACGCTCCTCTTCGAGAGAGTGCGTGAAATAGCCCCACTGGTTGTCCCGAAGGAAACGAGTGAGGTTGCGATGGGCGGTGGACGTGGCTACCTTCACCTGAATACCTACAGCGGTATTCACGGCGGAGGTGTAAGGGATACCTGCCGTTTCCAGCAGGCTAGAAATCTCAACCCAAGACGCTTTGTCTTGGATCGTAACGGGGGGCGGTGGGCGGGGCTTCTTGCCCGAAACTGCGGAACCCGCAGCCACGGGCGAGTCGGGTCTAGAGGGCGCTGGTGTCGCCTTTGGCACTTTCGCGCCATCGACGTTTGCGATCTTTTTAGAGGGCAATTTGTCCTCCGGATCGGAAGAGGAGTTCGAGCGCTTCTTGCGCGGTTTGCGGTGCGTGACGGTGGTGAAGCCATCGTCCGCAGCAGGGGCTTGCTCAGCCTGAGGGGCTTGCTCGGCAGGGGGATCCTGCTGAGCAGGAGGGTCTTGCTCCATGTCGGAGCCGGAGTCGGAGTCGGAGTCATCGCTATCGCGATCGGCTGGGATTGGGAAGTTGTTGGAAGCCTCGATCTTGGCATAGATCGAGGGAGCGGGCTTCGAGGAATGAGGGAGCTCGGTGCGACGCTTTGCAGCGTACGCATCGTAATCGTCTACGAGACGAGGACAGATAGCGGCTATGAAGCCGCGGAGGCTAATGAGCTCAGTCTCTAAGAGACTGATCTCTTGTTCAGCGGCCATACCGGGGCCTGAGGAGGGGAGTGGGGCGGGGGAAGACATGTGAAACCTCCCTGCCAGAGGGGCAGGGGGGCGCGCCTTAATGAATTTAACGGACTATCCCGAGTCCGGATCAAAGGGAGCTGTTTAAAACTAAACAAAATAGGAAAACAACGCAAATAAGTACCTGAGCGAGACAGGGGAAAAATAACATAAGACTACTTAAATAAACAAACAATAAAAAGAAAATAAATTTAAAAATAAATCACTGAAGAATTAAAGAAATACGTAAATAAATAGATAAACAAAAGAGTAAATAAATAAATATACCAAGAAATAGATAAAGCAATAAATAAATACAAGGAAAGGTCTCACTCAGTTCCAAGAAAAAGAACGCAGGTGCAGCGCACCTGTGAAGCGCAGGTGTGCCGGATCGAAACAACACAATAGCTGACGTCACTAAATCACGAGTATTAAAATCGAACTTAGCGCGCGCAGCAAAACGGACAACCACTTGAGTCGACGGTTCGATCGGAACTCCCCTATGAAAGGCAAGATGTCGCTAATCTACATGTCGAAACAGATTAGTAAACACATTAGAAATATATAAATAAGAATAATTATATAATATTGTTGTATAGTTTACATAACATTAATTTGTTCATACTTTATTATTTTTGTGTTACTTATTATATTATTATTATTATGTGTAAATAGTAACTTTAACTTAGTAGTAGTAGAAACTTTAAAGCGTAGTCAGTTCAAAAAAAATTGCCTTTTAAAGGCCGATCTATCTAAGTCAAAGCTTTAAAGTTTCTACTACTACTAAGTTAAAGTTACTATTTACACATAATAATAATAATATAATAAGTAACACAAAAATAATAAAGTATGAACAAATTAATGTTATTTAAGCTATACAAGCTTTAATGCTTTATATATTAAGCTTTCATGGCCGAACTATGAAGTCAAAGAATATACTATTATTATTCATAATGATCAAACTAATGATTCAATTCTATATAATGATAT
>MU158770.1:304319-319165 GCA_015888305.1 Antheraea pernyi | reverse complement strand
CGGGCGTCTTTTACAACGCGCAGCGTTTGGTACGGGTTCGTATTTTGCGGCGGATACCACTAACGGACTGGGATGATTCGCGGCTTTTTCAAAATAACTAATCGTAAGTGATTTTACGTACGCCCAGATAGAAGGCATCTCTAGGTCCCTATGTAGATCAACTCTCCGGACGTACCACGGGGCACCGGTCACTTTACGTAAAACGCGGTTTTGAAGAACCTGCAACTTATGAAAATTATCTTTCGACATATGCGCAAAAACGGGACTGCCAATGTCATCACAGGACGGATACACGTCTTATACAAAGTGAGCTTGTGTCTGAAGGACATCTTACTCCTGTGACATAGCAACGGATGGAGGCGACCCAAGACCATAGCGGCTTTGTTTCGCACTCTATCTATATGTGACTCGAAATTTAAATGTTTATCTAATGTAACACCGAGATATTTGACCTCGTCGGCCCAAGGTATATCGGTTCCGTATAGCCTGATGGGCTCGAGGTTATTACTACGTCGTAAAGGATCGAAGAGTATCGCGGCACTCTTATCAGGATTAACTTCTATGCGCCATCGACGAAACCATTCACCGAGTGTGCAAACGGCCTTTTCGATGCGCTTCCTAAGAAAGTCCGACCGCAAGCTGGAAGTGTAAATAACGGTATCGTCAGCATAGCAACCTACCTCGACCCGTTTAGACCGAGGTAGGTCACTGATGAACAGATTGAAAAGCGAGGGCGCGAGTATGGAGCCCTGTGGCACACCTGAGCGTATCGGGTGGGGCAGGGATAGTTCCCCATCCACTCTAAAACGGAAAGTCCTATCAGTGAGAAAATCGTGGATAATATGTATTAACTTATCGGGTACGTGATATTTACATAATTTATGGACGAGCCTTCCATACCAGACCTTATCGAAGGCTTTGGCGACATCGAAAAAGACCGCAATTGTGCGTTTCGGGTCGGCATTAAAATTAGAGAAAATGTACTCCGTGAGGCGGTGTACTTGATTCGTGCAAGAGTGTTCGGCACGAAATCCGAACTGCTCAGGTGGTATTATTTTTAAATCTGTAATCAAGACCTGGAGAAGGAGCCGCTCGTATGATTTACCTAATGTATCTAACAGGCTAATCGGGCGATAGCTATCGGGAAGCGTAGCTTTTTTGCCGGGCTTGTGTATGCCTAGCACTACGGCCTTCTTCCAGGCGGCTGGAAAGTGGCCCTGGGACATGGCCGCATTGAAGATGCAGACCAATAGAGCTATGATGTGATCGGGACGGAGTCTCAGTACCTCGTTCCTGATCCCATCGGGACCTGGGGACTTCCTAAGCTTGAGACGCTGGATGGCGGTCGAAATTTTAAAAGGCAAGATGTCTGCAGTGATATCTACGCATTATTATTTACAAAGTATTGTAAAGCGAATCTCTGCCCAAATAAATAGTGACAGTATCTACGAAGTGTTTATTGGCATACCTGACTGCATCGACACTATAGGTGATTAATGTAACATTTATTTCAAGACACCTGCAACAATTTTTCTCACAATAATCTAAAAGTACAGACACGTTACATTTACGTTCTTATTATATGTATAAAAGATAGATAGAGAAACCGGCCACTACACCACGAACTAAGCTCACGTCTAAAACTCGAATACAGATATTTTCCGTATATAAGTCGTAGATGTGATATAAACTAGGCTCTATTTCCTAAATAAACACATCAGGGTATGAAATAAAACGACCTCAACCAGCCTTGTAAATGACATGTAATTTAAATACTGTAAACAAGAGATCTGTTATTCAATTTCCATTATATTAGATACAGTTCACATTGAGTAATACATGTATTTCAAAGAAAATATAATAACCAGAGAAAACATTTTATACGATAAACTTATGTTATATACAATTTGAACTAATTGGTTTGGGAATAATTGTTGCAATATAATATTTTACTAAAATTCAAAGTGATGATAGTTGTTTCGTTCGAAATTGGAATATAATTATAGTTACGCAAAACACCGTTAAATGGTGGCAAAAATTTACAATAATGGTGGGCAGTATTAGCGTTTACGGTTTATTGTGTCCATACGTATCTATAATCAGTATACTTTTTTTTAGCAAAACTTGAATACAATTTTATATCAACTATCAACACTCCTGTAGCTAACAGCGAAATATAAAAAAATGTAGCTTTATATTCCATAAAAAGAAATAATACGCCATACAAATTATTTCTTACAAAATTAAAAGTATTTTTTTTGTTTATAAAAGGAACGCCATTTTTCGTTTAGGTTATTACCCATCAATATACGATATCGAAACTATTCATCACTGCTAAGCAGAGCTGATTGACTAAAAATAACTAACGTTTCAGATGTTGTTCAACAAATTACGTTGCATATAGCCAGGTCTAAAGGAAAATTGAATTTGACTATTAAATCCGTGTCCACAAACATTAATGCTCGATATAAATCTATAATTTGTGTTTCAGAATGTTCTAGACCTATAAAATGAAACCTCCATTAAATCGGACTTTACGCAACGTTGACTAAATTATACAAAAAAAATGTAAATGTCATTATAAAATGAATAAACAAAATTTAGCACGGCGATAAATAACGTATTACCTTTAATAAATGCATTTACTTAAAATTTTCTAATTCATATCAATACAAAAACACAACCGGGAATTAAAAACAAACAGAGACTGGGGCTACAATAATTTTAAAACAAATTTTCCATATGATTCACAAAATAAATACTCTACAAAAAAATTCAAAGCTATTACTGTTGATAACTCAAAAACATAACATCAAAAACTAAATTCACACTGAAATTGAAAGTTCATTTATCTATCAATTAACAATAATGACATATGTTCAGAAAATTCTGTAAGTTGCAATTATTATAACCCAAAGTTGCATAACAAAGGAAATAATATAGACAAAGTTATTTGTTCTGTTTATAAACTCTGTAAAACATGCATCTCAGACCCTATTGTAAAACGTCAAAAAAACAGGATAACACAAAAACTTAGTCAAAACACCAAAAATATATCAAATTGAGATCTCTACCTCTGTATAGTGGAAAATAAAGAAATTTACACAACTACACTAAAGAACTTATAAAACCAATAATTCATTGCACATACCGCATTGTATAGACTGGTCTGTAAATGCCTCATTAAACTTTATAAAAATCTAATATCGTAAATATTATAATCATAAATCTAACTTTAAAACAATATTTATTTATTTTAGTTTAGGGAAATATCATTCTGATGTCACGCAACGACGGCTGCAAAGAATAAACGGTTATCTGTACAATCGTCAATTTAGGAAGAGCATTTTTAACGCAAAACCGTGATAAAATTAATGTAAGAGACTTATTCTGTTTTAAAAATGTAGTTATATAGTAAAAATAAGAAATAGTGAAAACATCTTACGATAAAATAAAGAATTCATAGCTCTATTTCATAAATCTAAAAGGTGTAGCTGTCTCTTTGTTCTTTGCTGCCGTCAATTTAATCATAACTTAATTTGTTACAAAAAAACCAACATTAATTATAGTTTAAGGCAATATCATATTAATGTCACGTGAAATACAAGTAACGCGTTTAATTGTTGGAGTACGTGCAGCGTTCGAAAACGACCAGAACTTTATCTGTCACAGAATAAAAGTTACGGGTTTGCCATAATACCGATCTGAACAATCATGGCAACACGTATTGGCATTTAATCCGCTCTAACTCAGTTCTATTAGAAGCGACCTATCTTTAAAATGGAGACATGTCACTTAATCAGTTTTGTTTTATAATCATAGACAAATTTCAACACTGAAATGTAATTTTCTAGTTAAATCTAATTCATACCGTACCATAAGAACGTAACGCTACCCTGGACAAATAAAGAATACTTAATAATATTTTTTACCATCTTTAGAACTAGAATAAAATATTTTACAATACATTTTTTTTTTTAAACAAATAGTCTTCCCTATTTGTTACTCTAAAGTATTATAATTCCATAAACAATTATGCACTAATACCGCTTTGTTCCTCGGAAATATATTGTAAAAGCAGTGAGTAAAATGAAAATAAACTTAACATTTGTCTAGTAACTTTGAGATTCTGTATCGAAATATAATGGCATTGTGTGTTTAAAAAAATATCGACGGTAATACATCAGAATGAATTTGTAGTATCTATATACGAAAAAAGTAAGTTACGAATAAGTTAACTCATGAATTGCTATTAAATAATAAAGTTAGAAAAGTACTAAGAAAGAAAAAAAACAAAATCTCAAGTTTATGAGAAAATTGTTATATTACAATAAAAGTCATGAGCTCAAATGATTTATTTCTTCAACTTTTGATATAAGAATATTGAATATTACAAAAATAGAAGGGATATAAAGGCGGTTATTCTGATTTATATTTATTATTTTTTTCAACAATTCACATTTTGCCATTCTTTATTCGTTCAGGGTACTGATAATACTTCAAAATATTATTAACATTGATTTTGAAAATATCGTATAAAATTTAAAGCTCTTATTGGTTATAATATAGAGCGACATTATCAATATCAGGTTACTTGTATCTTTGTTTTAATAATATCGTGATAAAGTAGCAAGCATCGTTTGGCAGTGTTTGGTACACAAAGGTAATATAAAAAAGGATTCGTGTATAATAAAACGCGAGATCAGATAGTTTAAATAAGTTCGAGCAGGACTATTAGAAAATGTTTGGTCATTCTATACACCGAGCATTTTTTAGTATTTATCAATGTATACATGACCTTTATTATATTTCTATTTTATAATTTGGTGTGTATATTACATTCCAAAAACTTACATTTTAAATGTCTTTATCAGTACATTGTTGGAGGTAGGCTTTTAAATTCTATATAATTCCAATAATGCCACACCAACAATAATAATTATGCTATATTAATTATTCAAGTATAACATTTGGATTCGAGGCGAGTTTGGCCAACTATTAGATCCAATGCATACGATACGAAGCGTCTTTCTATTGCAAACATTGGATCCAATCATATTCATACGATTATGTATCGAATACGATAAACCTATTTCAACAAGCTCGGATTTAAACATTTATATTAAATTGGCAACAATGCAAAACGTTATAGCAAAACTGCGGTGATATATGGTACACCGCATCGGTGTAAATATTTCGTTCGCACCTTAAAAACATTAGGGCACACGATCCTTCCAAAAAATTGATTGAAAAAAAAGATTAATAATTAAAAAAAAAAAAAAAAACAAAACCAAAGAACATGTCTATATGAAAATACTTTAAAGGACAAGCAATCCTTTTTTGGGCATATTTACGAATATAAAGCTATGTTTATTCAGAATTCATGTAAAATGTTACTGTAACATTGTTATATTCTCAAAAGACATACACAAAATAATTATATGAATTACTTTCTAAAAGAAAAATACCAATAAATCAATTAATCAATGCCTTTGGATCAATTATTTATATTGTCTTTATTTTTGGTCATTTCTGAAATAATGTAGTAAATATTTCCTGAAAATTTATTCTAGCTTCAACTACTTTTAAGGCGCAAAAAATTCAAATTAATTTAAAGAGTAACATATATTAAGGTATTTTAGTCACGAACACTATTTGAAGTCTCTATAAAAATGTCACATACATTACATCAAAGTCACACAATGGCATAAACAAGTCAAGCGTTAACTGTAATAAAATTGCTATAATACTAAACCTATTAAACATTATTTACATCCATCATTTAAAAAATGCAATATATTCGAAAGTGCGAGAAAAAATTATAATACTGGGGATCAGAAAAAAAGCTTAGCAAAACACAAAAAGTCTCAATATAATAGGTTGGAATCGTTAAGGTATGGGTGTCTACGATCTGATTTAAAATTAATAAAGATTGGACGTGGTTGCAATGAATATTAATATAAGGGGTATGCGAATAATTTTGAGTTTCGATTCAAATATATTTAAAATAAGGAAGAATTATTAAATTAATAATTATAGGAATAGATATAGCGTTTCCCAATAACTAGTCAACTTTCTTATTTACTATAAATTTTCAAACTAGTTTAATTAAAATTCCTTTGATTGACAGACAAATCAATTGAACTAATTTTGTATATTAATCATTATTTAGTACTTCATAAATATTTCATTAATTGAAATCATTAAAATAGTTTGAATTATTTGCATAATTGAAATTATGTAAATAATCCGAATAGTTGGAATTATCCAAATAGTTCAAATGTTCAATTTACTAGCTATATAATTATATATTAATTTCTAATCGAATTATTCAGTTCGATTCGCTATCGAATAATTCATTAATTCGAGTATACGCACACCCCTAATTGATATTAATAATCCATTACCTACTTTAATTCACGGATAGAAAAGTTGAAAATGATTCAAAAGAAGAAATTCGGATTTCAGAGTTTTGTCAAACTTCCGTGCACCCACACTCCTATAACATCATTAAAGAATACATGTTTAAACATCAACCATCGTACAAAATTCAGTAAAAGCTTTACAATAATTATGAGCTTATCGAGTTGAGAGCACTTGAGTTATTATCACATATTTTATTATCAGTCGAATGTAAAACTAATTTCTGCATTGGTTCTATAATTATTTTAGAAGTGTCCTCATTGAAGGTTTTTATTTCACTTGCATTTGAGGTTGCGTCCGCAGTAGTTTTATTGTCAAAATAAGGGAAAAAATCATAATGCGATTTACCATTATTCATTTTTACTTTGTCATTTTTCAATGTTTTTCTCTTATCTTCCTTTATTGTAGATATATTGCGTTTTGAGAACTCGTCCCAACCCTCTGTAGTCTTACCGTGGACCGGGTTCCATTCTTTCCTAAATGAACTGGTTGGTTTTGTCTCGTTCGCAGAGAACTTTTGCTGAATATCATTAATTTGGTTGTGATTCTCTCTAGTTGATACTATCTGGCCATAAACAGGTGTGCAATATGTTGTATCGGCGTTGCTGCCATTTCTGTTATCTCGAGAGTTTTGATTCAGTTGACAATTGTTCATACCCGAATCAAATTCTGATTTCTGGCCAGCATTTAGTAGGAGTTGTTTGGATGATTTCACAGAATTCTTTTTATTGCAGGCTTGTTTGTTTGGTGAGTTACTTTCAGATTTACAGTTTCTAGTGTTTATATTATCATCTTCATTGATTTCTTCTCCAATACCATCAATATCGTAAACCTAGAATATTTTTTCTATATTACAATTAAATCATTATTAATGATTATCATCTACTGTACTAGATATACACATTCTAGATATATAAATTCTATAATTCCCTAAGAAAGTGACTGCACAAGGCAAGATTTACATTTTGCACCTCAAATACTTTTTTTGTAGAAAGAGAAACAATGTAATAACATTAAAGTATGTCTATTATACTTTGTCCTAATTACTATATACTAAATAGAATGCCTAAAATGAATAGCATACAATTGTAATGGAATTGTATACATAAATTTATTATTTCTATATAGTATCTGCATTTCTAAAACTTGTTTTAAGGTGTCAAGGAACTCGGAACTCAATAATGTAAAGGGCTATTAAAAATAGGTTTTTAATGGTATACCTGCTTTCTCCTGGCTAAAATAATAATGATAAACTGTTGTGAAACTTAAACTTATATTTTTGAAGTTATTTTTCTTTTCAGACATCTCTCCTAGACTATGAAATCACTGTATCAGGAAAAATAGCTAGAAATTTAGTGGTCCAAAAGGATTACTCAATTGGACTTCATAACTTATATAATTACAAATTATATAAGTGTAATATAGAATAGTGACTTGTATTTTTAGAGACAGTAATTAAATTATGTGTTATAATATGTACAAAATTGTAACTAACCTTATACATTACATCTTGGTTCATTCCCTTCTCTCGTTCTCGTTTGTTTTGGACTGCAAGCCAAACATCTTTTAACTCTCCAGCCAAATCCCTATCCTTCAATATAACTGGATTCCTTGCCAATACAAGTCCTGGATTCATAGCTTCTACAAAGTCGCAGAGAAGGCTGACTAATGCCTCTCTATCCTGGAATTTATGTAATTTCATTTATTTATTTGAAACAGGGATACTGAATGAAGTTATTTATCATCATGAACCTATAAGAGACCCACTGCAATGTCATAGGCCTCTTCCTGAAGGAAGGTATGGGCATAATCACCGCACAAGCCCACATCATATTGGTGATTACAAGCTTTGAGAAATCCACAGTTCTATATTTCTGACATACAATAGCATTTTTCAGGTTCAGGTTTCCTTACAATGTTTTGCTTGACTATCCGTGCTCTTAGTATTACCAATTTAAATGAGTAAATGCAAGCAAATTCCGTAAAAGTCATTAGTACATGCCATGGTTCAATCCTGCGGACATTGCACTGGCAAATCACTACACCATCACAACTTATTTATAGTGGTGTTTTATAAAATACTAGCTGACCAGCGCCCACTTCGTTGGGCAGTAATAGGCATTATCAAGCTACAACTTTTTTCTAGAACTCAATCATATATCTCTCATCGTTAAGGAAGTGTTCCTAGGAAAGTTTCGTTCAACCATTTTTTCTCAGACTGCCCAGATATTACCCCCTACAACCTCACAAACTTTACCTCTTTATAATATTAGTATAGATGTATGGCAAGAAACGTAAGATTTTTAAAGATTAACAAAGCTACCAGCAATAATTAAAGTTACAATAATATACACATTATTGATTTATCAGACAACCAAAACCTTAGACAATTATTACATAATATCTTAAACTTAGCACTTTCTTAGAAAGAAAGTAAAAAATAAACAATATAGACATAAATAAATAATTATTTTAATTCATAATTGTTTTATTATCCATAGAAGGTATAGAAAATACATAATTCTGTAAGCAATAACAAAATAATCAAATAGCAGGTATAAACAACTTACAACTGAGCTAATAGCATTCTTCCCGTTGGCTTTCAGAATATCTGGGTTAACCATTACAGCAAAGACACAGAGAGGTGGCTTGTTACTATTTGGCCCACAGTTCTGCGGTACCTGAAGTAATTAATTTAGACCCATGTATATTAAAAATATAAAATTATTAAAACTCTCTTACATGCTTTTCATTTTTTGCTAGTTTCTGAATAAGTTTAATGTGTTTATATTTTCATTACTCTGCGATGAATGAGTTTATTGTGTTTTTATTTTTCATTACTAGACTATTACAAAATAAAGTATGATTTCTTTTATAATCATCAAAAAATTTATAAACTTATACCTTTTGGATATTTCATCATAAATAGAAATTTGAGACAGCTCATTGAGTATCCCAACTAATATTTTAAATGTGAATTTGTTTGTTACACTTTTTGGGCGTTAACTACTCAACTGATTATCAAGAAATTTTGCATACACATTATCAGTGACACTGAAAAGGACATCGGATACATTTCATTCAGAAAAAATGTACTATTCCTGATGGATAAGTCAAATATCGGCTTGGCATTAGAAATTCGCATCACGAATTTGGGGTTGTTAAGGGTTGTTTTTAGTACTTTATGTAGGTTAGTATTGCAAAAACATATCAAATTCCTTGTTGTTTTATATTAAATATTTTTTTAACCACTATGAGCTTAATTGTGAAATATTTGAGTGAATAATGAGGACAGAAGTTTATTGTAAATATATTTTTTTGTTTTTCAAGATTTATGCTTTTCCATCAATAATTTATTCCTTAATGCATAGATATACATAGCTTCATACCAGTTATTATTTTTTTAGTTGGAAACCCAACCCTTTTTTTTTTGCAAATGTATTATAATTTTTAGTACTGTTACAAGAGTTTTAAATACTACAAGTTTATTTTTTTCCACAAAATTTACATTTTCCTGCAATAATTTTTTGCTCTACTTATATATAGACATAGTATTGTACAAACTGTTAAATTTAAACTTAAAAATCACCCTGTTGTTAATATACAAAATTACCAATGATTGTTCGGAGCTTCATAATCTCAAAACTTTGATCATGAATATCTCAGTAACTAGAACTAGAACACTAACCAGAACTAGAAGTGGCGGACTAGTGGTTTAGAGGGGTAGTCAGACCCCTCCCCTCCCCTCTAACCCCACGTCAACCCTTATTTCAGGATGCGAATTTCTAATACAGCCTCCAAATATCCATGAATACAAGTAAAGTCACAAGTAAATGCAAAAAATAAAAAAATATCCAATAGTGCTTTACCACCAAGAAAAGTTTTGTTTAAATAGCTATCACTGTTAGGAAATTAAATAATAATGTCAAAAGACAATTATACAAACAGTTCAGGTTATTCTTTAATAAGCGTTTAATACCTCAGTATCACAGTTAATGGAAAGTGAAAATGATATGTAGAATTGAACACAGTCTTGTTAAAAAACTGTTTTGATAAAAATAATACATAAATTATTCATTAGTAAAGTTTACCTGCATTCCTCCATACAGAGGTATAGGGTCTGAATAATGCTTCGGATTTGCAATCTTCTGCCATCCTAGCACGTTTATGTATAGCTTTTCCAAAGTGTCTTTGACGGTGTCTTGTATACACATGTGAGGTTGTGGTGGATTTTTGAATTGCCGAAATGCCCTGGAACCGCGTACATACTGCACTGGGACCGTTCTTTCCTGGTTCTGGTTTTCCATAGCAACACGTACACTACACGAAACACAGTTATTCACCTCGATACACAGTAAAAACCAATGTCTGACATTTCACAAGCCTGCCCGACTTACAAGTTTAATGAACTTTCTGGCGCGAAGTATTGCAATATATTACGAGTAACTGCGGGCCATCAATCGTTACTAAATTTAAATTAGATCTATGTTTATTTTAATAAGCTGTATTTAGTGAATGTTTTAACTCAAAGCGACTCAAAGCTTACTATAATAAGAATGAGCTTTCACGTCAGAAAAGGATAGCTTTAACTTTTTTAAATTTCTGATTTGTCTAGTGATGCCCTACCGGTTATAAAGTCGATTTAGAAGCCGGTAAATATTTGTAATAGTGAATGAATACTGGTACATTTTTGTATATTGATAGATATACATTAAACATTAAGTTTTTATTATCAATTTAATACCTAGTTTTATTTCTGCTAATAACTTGAAATATGATAACAATTATCAGTACCTGATGTTTCCAGTATTATCCCATAGATGACAGCACAGTGCTTGCGTACAATTATAAAAGTGAAATTTCATTGTACACGTTATTGTAATGTAATTAACATTATAGTAAGCAATAAAAAGGCGTAGTCCGGTGAAGCTGTTAAGACCTTGATTGGTCAATAGCGTAGTAGTCAGTTCGAAAAAAAAAAGAAAAAAAGTAAGCAATAATTAATATGCACTGTTCATACTATGCTCATCCAACCTTAGTATAATGTGTTTACCAGGATTTATAATAACAAAATGCGCAGATGGACCGATGTTATATCTGCATGTGCGATTACCTAAAATTTATAATTATGATTAAATATTTTACCATGTACAATTCGGTTATCCTTATTTTTAAACTATTATTATCTAAAGATTCATTAGGTTTTTTTTTCGAACTGACTACGTCATTGGCCTAGCAAGGCCTTAATAGCTTCACCGGACTTCGATTCATTGGGTTGAAAAGAAATACGTATAAGATTTAAGAAAGTGTTAAGGATGCGCTCTCAATAGAATACATTTTCACTGTTTTACCGAACAAATTACAACAAAACTATTGAACTTTGGTAAACATAATGACTAACTACAGATACATTGAACCTTTAACACTGATGTATAGATGATTGAGTTTTAAAGTTAATAGGTTTCCATTAAAAAAAAAAACAATTCTCCGTAGTCCCCTCGCGCAAAGCAGCCTGCTTTTCGGTACGAAAATTTCAGTAAATTTACATTTTTCTTAATAAACAAAAAATACATGTTTATGCTACATATAATCAAATTTAAATAACATAACACCCAAGTTATCTATACTACATCTGAGAAAAAAATATTTAGCTGTAAACAAATAAGGTCCAATTTATTTCTTTATTTAGATTCGATTTAAACAAATGTATGGAAGAAGGATTTACATCGCACCAGACCGCGCTCAGGCGCCTTCTCAGTATATAGTGTCTTAACTATAGGCGCCGTAGCGATCTAGGGTGTCCACATCGCTTTGCACTCGTTTAGAAAAAAACATCGCTGTAGGAATACGTATACACTTCACAAAACGTTTTGATTATTTCGAAAAACTCACCAATTTTTTATAGTGGTTTATATTTCTAGTTGTAAGAGATACTGTAATTAGGTTGAAACAAAAATTCTAAGTTTGGTTTTCATTAGGTTAGTTTTTTTTTTACGTTTTGACTGTACATGGATTTCTGGTACAGTTATGAAACTTCTTGTCGGGTAGAAATACATATGTCGTCTTTGTGGTCCTTTTGTTAGTAGTGACGAGAGCTTACCACAGGACTGAAAAAAATGGCCCGATGATGGACCTCAGTAAATGCTATGAAACTCATTGACAGGTAAAAATACATATATCGTGTTTGTACTCGTTTTATTACCAGTAAGGAGGGCTTACCACAGGACTTAACAAAATAGAGTTGATGATGGTCTCCATAAATTGCCATGGAACTCTTTGACGGGTAGAAATAGATGTGTCGTCCTTGTAGTCATTTTGCTAGTAGTGACGAGAGCTTACCATAGGACTGAACACAATGATCTGATGACGACCCACTTCAAAAACTGTTATGGAACTCCTTGATGGGTAGAGATAGATATGTCTTGTTTGTACTCCTTTCCTTAAGTAATAACAAAAGCTTACCGCGGGACTGAACATAGTGACCTCGTAATGGACTCTCAGAAACGGCTTGAGAACTCCTTTATGGGTAGAAATAGATATGTCGTATTCGCATTCTTTTTATTATGTTTTATTATTTATTTAGAATATATACAATAATATCATAAACACACTGCAGCATTTAATAAACAAATGTAATATTTCAAAAGCATTGAGTATAACGTTTATTGTTTATCAAAACATGGTCTCTCAAGTCTTGTCTATAATGAAACGAATTATTTGGTAAAAACTGTTAAAAAGCTAGAGATACAAAGTTTGTCGGTGGAATTAGGGTTCGTCTTACACAAATACCATCATATGCTGCCCGTTGTGCTACAGCTATTATATTATAACTTACAATGCAGGTGTTTCGTAGTATGTTGTGCACAGAATTATTTTTGATTTAGGAGCAAACTCTAATTTACTAATTCTCCTATCTAAATCTCTGAGTACATACTCAATATTTGTAGTTAATATCTATATGTACTAAGACTCAGTTATAACGATATAGCTACTCCCCTAGCCCATGAAGAATCAAACATTAATCAGACACTATGACACTTTTCAGCGTAAACTCTATATGTCTAGCTACTATACAAAACTACTACTATACTATACAAAAATGTTGTTATCACGACAAAGATATGCATCTAGCCCATTAAAAATAAAACTTTCATCCGATACTGTGAGACTAAACATCTGAACCCAAACCTGATGTTTGTAGCTACTATGAATACTAAAGTTCAGTTATTATGATACAGCTACTCGTCTGACCCATAAAATGAAACGTTGATCTGACTCTATGAGACTAGCCCTCTGATCGCAAAGTTGATGTTTCTAGCGATTATCAGTACTAACATTCTATTATCACGATACAGCTACTCACTTGGTCTATGAGAAAAAATACACTCTTCTGTTACGACAAGACTCAACCTCTGAGCGCAAACTTTATGTTTCTAGCTATTATCAATATTTAAATTCTTTTATCACAAAATAGCTCTCACCTGGTCCTTAAGATATGAAACATTTACCTGACACTATGCCTTTGAATGTAAATTCGATGTTTCTAAGTATTACCTATAGATTCAGTTATCAAAAATACTGTCTTCACCAAACTTAAAAAAAATGAAACCTTGCTCCTACCCTGGTAGATTAAACATCTAAGCATGAACTTGATGTCTCTAGCTATTATCTAGACTATTATCCAGTTACCACAATACTACTCCTCATGAGAATGTTGAGAAATAATACCTTGATCGAGCACTACGGGGCTAAATATTTAAGCACAAATTCGATGTTTCTGTCTAATACGTATACATAACAAAAAGTAGAATTTCCATAATAAGAAAATATTGTAATATTTTTTATAAAATTATCAAAGTCGTTTCAAGTGAGCTATAATTCCCCGGATTATCCGTTGTTGTGTATGTGTGCGTGAGATGTATACGTCTATAGTCAATGCATAGGAACGGAGGCTTCGGGTCAACGTACCTAGTAGCCCGGTGAAGACCTTGCTGAGTCAATAGCGTAGTCAGTTCGAAAAAAAAAACCGGACTACGTTGACCCGAAGCCTCCGTTCCTATGCATTGACTATAGACGTATACATCTCACGCACACATACACAACAACGGATAATCCGGGGAATTATAGCTCATCTGAGCTAACTTAAGCTAACTATTCATACATATATGAGTTGTTGAAACATATATTTGTACCAAGCATACATACCTCAACAACTCTTATATATATTTCGTATCGGATAATATTCTAAACTATTTCAGTTTGATAAGGGAAAAAAATAAAACCCTTCCACTTGTATGTGTAAGCGTGTATGCGTGCACGTGTGTGGAGGTGATATGTGTAATGTTGTCGCAGTGATGTAAGATTTTGTGTCACTGTATCGCGCGAGCAACGTACTCAAGGGCTCCACGCCGAGGGAACGGACC
>MU158770.1:206632-304265 GCA_015888305.1 Antheraea pernyi | reverse complement strand
CCCCAGACTACGGTGGCGTGATCTGTGGTTACGCGGGCGTGGGCGTGAGCACGCTCTGTTTGGAGAAACAGGCTGGTACTGATCGTTCACTGCCGTTATTTCATCGGGAGGGTCGGTAAAAATATGTCGCGGACGTCGTTTACTACGCGCAGCGTTTGGTACGGGATCGTATTTTGCGGCGGATACCACTAACGGACTGGGATGATTCGCGGCTTTTTCAAAATAACTAATCGTAAGTGATTTTACGTACGCCCAGATAGAAGGAATCTCTAGGTCCCTATGTAGATCAACTCCCCGGACGTACCACGGGGCACCGGTCACTTTAAGTAAAACGCGGTTTTGAAGAACCTGCAACTTATGAAAATTATCTTTCGACATATGCGCAAAAACGGGACTGCTATATGTCATCACGGGACGAATACACGTCTTATACAAAGTGAGCTTGTGTCTGAGGGACATCTTACTCCTATGACAAAGCAACGGATGGAGGCGACCCAAAACCATAGCGGCTTTGTTTCGTACTCTATCTATATGTGACTCGAAATTTAAATGTTTATCTAATGTAACACCGAGATATTTGACCTCGTCGGCCCAAGGTATATCGGCTCCGTATAGCCTGATGGGCTCGAGGTTATTATTACGTCGTAAAGGATCGAAGAGTATCGCGGCGCTCTTATCAGGATTAACTTCTATGCGCCATCGACGAAACCATTCACCGAGTGTGCAAACGGCCTTTTCGATGCGCTTCCTAAGAAAGTCCGACCGCAAGCTGGAAGTGTAAATAACGGTATCGTCAGCATAGCAACCTACCTCGACCCGTTTAGATCGAGGTAGGTCACTGATGAACAGATTGAAGAGCGAGGGCGCGAGTATGGAGCCCTGTGGCACACCTGAGCGTATCGGGTGGGGAACGTAGTCCGGTGAAGCTGTTAAGACCTTGTTAGGTAAATAGCGTAGTCAGTTCGATAAAAAAGCTTCGAGTAATTATTCATATTAATCTGCCTGTCTCGCTGGCACTTACAGGTATTATGGAGAGGTGTAGTGATGTGCATAAGAATTGTAGAGGTGCATACCGATAACGGGATAGGTACGATCGATATGCTAAATTATGTTAAATATTAATAGGAATAATTTTTCTCTATCTGAAAATAAAAGCTTTTTATTTGTAAGATAAAATGTTTGTTTCGACGTAATCATAGAGAAACTGTATATATCGTAATGTGACCCTGAAAAGAGCCGTTTTTATCTTTTCTAGGGATATTTCTTAATTCTTCAAAAATCCTCATCCGTATCTACCCCATCTGTGTCATTTTACTGTAGCTTAATTATCAGATGTGGTGCTTTTGTAGAATGCTCGAATGCAGCTCGAGCTTGAGCGTTGATGTCACCATTTAATTTCTTCAAAACTACGTTAGAAAATAAAGTCTCCATTGTGTAAATAATGTAATGAGCATCATAACAAAAAATCCTATATTCATAGAAAAACAATAACCCTTACTCGTATAGAGTGCTAATGAAGTTCACCATGACGCATCAACCCCGCGTGCGCAGGTAACTAAGTATCGATAACGGGTTGCATTGCGTGCACATTCATACTCTCAGTGACATCTATTGCCCGACGACTTAGTTTAAAATGTGTCGACTATTGTAGGACTTGATGCCAAAATTGAACCGCGAAAAATTGAGAGCGCGTCCTTAAGTCTCTCCATCCATACCTCTTCATAATGAAGTTTTGTATCTAAATAACATGGCGTTTTCAATATTTAATAGTAAATCCAAGAAATGTTAAACTTGTCAGATTTTAACATTGTTATTGTAACTGTCGTATATGTTTTATAGCTTATCCGTTATTCTAGTTTTGTTATTAGTTACAGCTAAATAAAAAAAAATATTATCTTTTTTTTTTACTTACACAAAAACTGATAATCTACTCTCCAGTCTCTCAGTGTCGTTAAACATTGCGAAAAATCACAGACTTGTACACTCGAAACTTTTGAGCTACTAAAATCTACATCGTAGTATAACCATTTTAAATAGCTTTTGACACGTGAGCAAAGATGAGATCTGGCATAATCAATTTAGGTTTAGGTAAATAATGTTAAATTTATTAAGAACATCAAAAACCTGCAAGAAAAACAAATGAAAGTCGTAAGTACAATATCATTCAAATCTTCTTTTTTAACCGACTTCAAAAAAAGGAGGAGGTTATCAATTCGTCTGTATTTTTTTTTTTTTATGTTTGTTACCTCATAACTTTGGACTGGGTGAACCGATTTTGATTATTCTTTTTTTATTTCAAAGCTGGTACTTCCAGTGTGGTCCCATTTCAATTTGGTCCAGTTCCGACAACGGCATCCAGTGCAAAACCGTATAAGTTTTAAATTTGCATTAAGTATGTACACGACAAATAGACGAATAACTCAATATTACGCTAACCGATTTCGATGATTCATTTTGTATTGAAAAGGATGTACTTCAAGGGTAGTTTGATGAGAGTTTGGTTAGGTTCTGATTATGGGATCCGTGACAAAGTAAGAAAACTTTCAAGAAACGAGCCTACTCCTTTCATAAGGGCCGGCAACGCATCTGTGTTTCCTCTCGTGTCGCAATTGTCCATGGGCGGCCGTGATCACTTACCATCAGGTGACCCGTATGGTCGTTTGCCACCAATATTATAAAAAAAAACTCTTCAATTCTTAGGAGCCTACTGTGCTTATGTTCGTTGCTGTGTTGCAACATGACGCAAGCATTGTAATTACATTACTTAAGGTGTATAATGTGTGAAGCGATGGTAGCCGAGTTGGTGGTATAAACTATCGCGGATTACTGAAAAGGTTGCGTTCGTACCAAACGTTACTTATTGTACAACCAATTGAAACCATATCGCATACCATACCGATAAATACCATACCGCAAAAATGCGCATATTTTAATATACTTAAGGCGGAACGGAGTTCGCGGGCACTGCTAGTAAAATATATTTATGTACACTAAAAATGGAAAAATAAAGTAAATTTTCAAAAAAAAGTATTAACCGACTTCAATATCAATCAAAAACCCATAAGGCACTAAAAAGCGGAAAATAAATAGTTTATCAAATTAACCAAATTAAATAAAACATATGAATATGTGCTACCTAGAGATGTATTGGAAGTCGGTGCCAACCAAACCGAAAAGCATATCATCTACAGGTACAAAGTTTAAGTCCACTCCCGCGTCTCTGTAATACAAAAATTTTGGTTGGTACCGACTTCCAGTACATCTCTAGGTAGCACACATATTCATATGTTTTATTTAATTTGGTTAATTTGATAAACTATTTATTTTCCGCTTTTTAGTGCCTTATGGGTTTTTGATTGATATTGAAGTCGGTTAATACTTTTTTTTGAAAATTTACTTTATTCAAGTTACATAATACTGGAATATTTGGCCAGTACGAAATAAGAAAACCTCTGTTATTCTGCCTTTTTTTGCATTCATCTGAATATTTTTGTGAGAGTGTGAGGGTACAATACGATAAATATATATACCAGTTCCGTTTCTCCATGGAGTTTTTCTCCATGATGTATCATCATATTAATAGTACATGTATAAGAACTTGTATAAAACCGTTTACACGGGATAATAAAAATACAAAATTGCATCATCTAAATTTTTATTTATTGTGAGTGTAATATAACTAATACGTAATAATATTACTGCTCATTTTTCTATTTTCGTAGCAATGTATAGTAGCTGTAAGCACCTTTTAGAATCTGTAACAAAAAAACAAAATAGCATGCTTTTACAAATTTAAAAATAAATAAATTAATATTACAACGGGACCAAAAATGTTCCTAACTACGTTGGAATATTTCAAATTATATGTTAGTTATTGTTAAAGGTTTAACAACATTTAATTATTGTACAGCTATAATCTTTAATTTGAATGAGTAAATAGGAGATGTTTGTTAAACAGAATGTTTATAATAATATCATTTATTTCAGACTCATCGTTACATCCATATTTGAGAGTACAATCACACGTTTAAAAATTAGTGTTAGTAATAATAATAAAACAGAAAAATAAATTATAAACAAAAACACAGCACACAGGATATAACATTAAGTGGCAGTTTATTAGAATTAGCACTAGTTTAGTAATTTTGTAATTAACAATTAATGGAATTACTTATTTAGCGTGAAGTGGCAACGTAACGACCACGTTTCTAATATCTGATAAATCTGATATAAATATAAAATATCTGACTCTGTTTGTGTAGACTAGTAAACGCTTTGGGTTTGGCGGCATGTTTACGAATCCCCGTTTATTGAGCTGCGCAACATATTTATGCGATACAAAATAAAACACGTGGAAAGACTTGTAGATAAAAATACTGAGGCATTAATATAACAAATAATTTTGAGTAACAAAATAAAAGTTAAACTGGAAATTGAAAATAACATTTGGACAATAAACTAAAAAGACAATACAGTTTTGGGGTACAGTGAGGGTAAGGGGTGTCGAATAACATTTAAGACGAGTCACCCAAGCCAACCTCACCTGCACGTGGTGCACCCTGCTGAACAACGAACGAGGTAACGAACGAAGCAAAGCTGTAGGGTTCTACAGGCCGACTGGGTCGCAACCACATGTATATGGGGAAAAGGCCCGTAATAGTGATTCGCTTTTGCGGGTCGCGTTTCGGGATCAGTCTGTGCATATCCAGCTTTTCGCAGGCCGGCATGACAGCGGCGACCGACGATGGATAATGTGTCTCTCGGTGGTCGCCATTGTTTTTGGATTATACTGTGCTTACCATCAGATACAGTGCAGTCATATTGCCGTGCTACAATAAAAAAAATGCGTACCCAAAACACTTGATCTTATGAGTGTGCTGCGTTTGGTTTGTCACGTAACTTATTGTTACTACAATACAATACAGTACGTTGTATGCTAGATGTGTATCGATACAATTAGTATAAATATCTACCCAATACTACATATCTCTATGGACACTAAATATTTTATTTACAGTTAAATATATTAATATTTATTACATAAATGATTAAAGATCTTTTATTTTGGTGATAATTTGGGACACAAAATAAAAAAAATGACTTTGTTAGTATAACTAAGTGATTAAAAGTAAAAACCTACATTAACCTCAAACCATGGCGAATAAATATTTCAAGTGCTTAATAGCCCAGATGGCACAAAAGCAAAAAAGAGGTAAAAGTATGCCATTAGACGATCAGTTTTACTCCGACGTGCGTCACGCCTACCACACAATAACCGGATGAATTTATATAATACCGCAACAAAAGTAGACAGTGTGAGATTTGTAAAAGGTCCGGCGGAGAATATATTTTTGATGCGAAGTTGTCCGGATAAAATCAGCACGTCTTTTCTTTGCTGTAGTGTCGCCGACCACCAGTCGCTTTCGTAAGGGCCGAGCGCTATGTTTTCAATCTGTAAGAATTGTTCCTTAAATTATTTCATTACACATCGGGATCAGGAAGAAGGGTGTAACTCGTATTTAAATTGTGTCATAAAACATGCATCAAAGAAAGGATGAACTCATTTTTAAATGACAAAGTTTTTGGATTTTTTATTACTTTTCATTTGTTTGATCTATGGTTTTGAAATAACCTATAAAAAATGAAATTCTTTATCGAAATACAAAACGCGCAAGAATAAATTTTAAGAATAACAAAAGTTTATCATTATGATCTTATAGACATATTTTATATAAATTATTGTTTCACTGGCATTTGAGTAATCAATTTAAAGGATAAATTAAATTAATCTCAAATGTATTTTTAATTTCCAACTATACTTCCTAATCTAAGTTCCTTAGATCGAATTATTTTAAAATTTACAGACTTTGTGGAGTTAACAAAAACGAACATGTTATTTGGCATTTAAATGAAAATTTATTTCATGTTACGTTGTAAACCTGTGGTAACTCAATTACATGACATAAAAATGTTACTTTTATAACGATTTTCAGTCCTTTACTATTTTAATTTATTTTTTTATTTTATAGGAGACAAACGAACATATGGGCCACCTGATGTTAAGTGATCACCACCGTCCATAGATACTTGCAACACCAGGGGAGTCGCAAGTGCGTTGCCAGCCTGTGTTGGGGCGGAAGGGAAGAAGGGTAGGTGGGTCTCCGGCGCTCTCACAGACCGAACGAAACGCAGCAATGCAAGCACTGTTACTTCACGTCGGTTTTCTCTGAGAGGGTGGTACTACCCCGGTCGAGCCGACCCATTCATGCTAAAACCATTAATAGCTGCAGCTTGGCTCTACCAACTACAAAATAGATAGAATTAAATAGACTTATCACTTCAATGTTGAAAAAGAAGAAGAATGTTATTTCAAATTTGAGATATATTGGTCTGGAAACGTGAGCAATAGTCTATGGTATGACTATTGTAGCGTATATCTTTGTATGCTTAGACAAAAGAGTTATCTATTTATAAATTTTCAGTAGTACATAAGCGTGAAATTATTATTTAATTGATTTTGAAACTTACTTTGAGTAGAACATCATTGCTATGCCAACAAAACAAAAATAGTTGGGCAATACCAAATATTAAATATTCCGCCATCAGGAGTTTTTGCGCGGTATTCGTTGCCGACTGAAAATGGAATTAATTATTATTTATTGTTTTTTTTATGGTCTAATTAAAACGAAAATTCTGATGGATGTTTGGCAATAGACTTTCAACTTGAGAACGGAACTTATGTAGCTGTTTACTGTTGGAACGGACGATTATATCCAAATTGATCATAATACATCGGCGATCACGCGCAATACTGACACGCGTGGACACATCACGTTCTGTTATTAGTGAGATGGTATGTTTGTTTCTACCTGGTTCGCAATTTCCATACACATAATGATACACGTCATAGCAATCTTTCTTTTGATTCGTCACGTTTCAAAATCAATCTGTAGGTATGTATCGAGCTGCCAAGAGGGTAGCAGACAGGCATGACTACGTCAAATACTGAAGTATTGTAAGTCTTACAGTGGTGGCCATTGTTCTTGGATTGCAATATGCTCACTAGCAGGTACAGTGCTGTGAACTTATCATGTTATGACAAAAAATCTGCGGTTTAATCATGATGTTACATGCATCAAAACCTCAGGATTCTTAGGATGCATGTGTTAACAGTGGGTGATCTAAATATCGACATAAATAAAACATAAAACTTACAGTCAGTTGATAAGCACTTGCGCAAAGCATCAAAGAGCACATAACAATGTAAATAAACATAACCGGTGAGAGCATTGAATTGAATAATCTTGAATATCTGAAACGAAATCAAATATATTGAAATTATTGTTTTGTATTCCATAGTTTTTCATGTTTGAAGCGCAGCGCCTCGCAATAGTGTACTTTGTACAAGAGATTCCAAAACTGTTGTCGATAATTTTATTTATAAAAATTACAAATCATTGGAATTAATATTTATAGTATGTGTATTGGACGCAGGTATAAATTTAGTTTTTGTGTGTAATTTGGTATGTAGCAGAATATAGGTTCCATCCTTGCATATACCATAATTCTAACAATGAATGTGGAAATTAGTACAATGATAAATAGAATATATATAAAATAATTATAAAGTTAGTATAAACACATGGAATATTCTATATGGTTTATTTAAGAGTTGAAATTAATCATATAATTACACAATACTTATATATATAGTTATATATTCAGTAATTAATTAATCATATTATTCATACCTATTAGTTTTGAATATATTATATTGTGTACAATGGTTACTAGTTATATTACAACAAATAAAAATCGTTTTAATTTTCTAGTTTTCTTTCAACCTACTTAGTGTTCCACCTAACTAATGTCTTTATTCCATTATTCTATTTATTTTAATTTCCTATAATTTGTAATTAATCAATGACGTTTTTGTGTATTGAAATATACAATATTTATTATTCTGGACATTAGGTAAATATTATTAAATTATTATATATCAAACACAAAAAACTATATTTTTAATTAAATATTTCTTGTAGTATATTAATAGATTGTGAAGTGTATCACAGAAGCCAATAAATAGTTCTATTGACGTTTAACTTTTATAGATACATCTATCGCTAGTCAAGTCAAACGCTTGAGTTTGCTAAAGAATCTCTTTTGGCAATTATATCAAAATGAATATAAATTTGTATTTGTAAATCGAATATTGTTGCAAAAATGATATCCCTTTAAGGTTGTTTAAAAAGTGAATTTATAAGTTGATTTGCATTAAATATTTTATATGAAATCATATTTAAATGTATGCGCTGTAAAATATGACATACGTACTTTAGGAACACGTAATACATGGAGCTCACCAAAAATTTCCTGAATGAATATGAAAAAATACTATAACTGGTCAAAGAGGAATTAATTGGTCCTCAAAATAGTCTTCCTTAGCTTCAATGCACTTTTTCATATGAATAAACCAATTTTGAAAACATTTATGTTACTCCTTCGTGGTGAACTGTGGATTACGCTTTTTGTACTCTTCAAGAGGCTCTTCTGATGTTGAAAATCATTCACTCATAAATATTTAATTTTTTTGAAAACAGCGATATGTTGCCTAATGCCAAGGGAGTATATACTGGATGACACATAATATCTACGTTTTTCCCTTTCAAAAATTCGTTTAGTTTTCTGGACGTGTGAGAGTTGGCATTGTAATGGTGCAAGATGATACGGCATTTTTGTTTAGTTTTACGGAATCGTCAATAGCTTCTGGTATGCAAATGATCATGTACTCATCGCTATTTACTATACAAGTATCATCCAAAGCAAAAGTAGGCACAAGCCCCGTCATATTAAAAAAACAGGCTGTATCGTAAAGACACACATTAGAAACGTTTTTATTACAGGGAACATTTTTAAATAATCATCAATCACTCTTGAATAGCATAGACTGTGTTCGGAGATTGCCACGCTGTCTGAACGCAGTACACGCAGCCACGGAAAACGAGGATGAAAACGAGAAGAGCGTATGTCTGACTATATTCCAATACTCGAAGGCAGGCGAAATACTGCTCCCACTCTACCTGACGCAGTATTCATCCCCACCACTTATCGTTGCACAAAAAGGTTGCGAATTAGAATTTCAATGTCTTCCCATAAGAAGCTTGACTTCAAAAAGTAGCAACCATCCACTCAGCGGTATACCGCTCCCACACTAACCTCAAGCAATTTCAAACTTGGTTAGTTTCGGTTCATCTGGAAAGACTCAAACAATGGATTTCTGCTTTGTTTTGGGATCATAGCTGTAAAACCTTGTTTCATCGCCTGTCCCTTACCAAATTCTGAAGTCCCTTAGTGGAACCTGGTAAGCGCGGTATAGCTACATTTTGAACCTCTGTTAAATTATAATGGAACCATCGGGAACATAGTTTTTACACCTAAATGATTTTATAAAATTGGTATCGGACTCATGCCAAATATCATGGTAAATCACATGCCCGTTTGCTTGCCGTTTATAGCATCGATGTTTTCACTGTTCACAGCGGTAGACGGACAACCATCACGAAATTCCTCATTAGGGTTAATGCAACTGCATTAGGATTAAAACAGTCAACTTGATAGTGCTTCATTGCTAAAAGAAGTTTAAAGGCGAGTGACACTCTGTTGAGCAGTCAAATTACAATAAAAATAGTAGTATACGACGACGGTAGCAAACAAGTATACGGTCCGCCTGATGTAAAATGGTCACCGCAGCCTATGGACGTTTGTAACATCAAAAGTGTCACATGCGCGTCGCCGACCCAAAAGTAGTAATAGTAGTAAAACATACTACGAAAACTTTTACGAGTTAAATCCACGTAACGTAGATGCAGTATTTAAAATGGCGCCAATATGTGAAACTACACGTACACACAAATACAAGTAACAAATAGATGAGACATACGACATTTTAAAGCCAAGAGTTACTTTTTCAAATGTGGTAATTAGTTTTTAAATATCCTTAATGTAAGTAACTACTTCTAGTTACTAGTTGTGATATTGAAATTAATCAATTTGATCTATAATAACTTGAAAAGTATTTAAAAGTAGTATTTAGAAGCATAAAAATTAGTTTTCTACATTTGTCATTTATTTTTCATGTTCATTTAGTTACTGCTTAAATTTTAAAATAAAAAATAAGAACTTGTTACATTGTATTCCATTGTAATATTGGGTTACACTATCATATGTTATTTGGTTACCTATTTACAATGAGTAATTTATTAAGAATTATGGTTGTTGTGTGGAATTTCAACCTTTAGTATACATGAAAGGCTCCTACTAAAAATGTTGTTAAAACCAAGTTCAAATAGCAATTTAGAATGTGTCGTAAAAAAGACATGATCATTATCGTTTAGAATTGGAGTATTTGATATTTGCATATTTCCCAGTTACTATTAGGCGGAATGCTTGCTGTAAGAGTGGAATATAAAAATATATTATAACTGAAAAGAGTTAGGAAAGTATTGGTGGAGAAAGCTGTTTTTTATATACGCACTATAAAGCTATACTAAGTGTAATCTAAAAAGAATTGTTGAAGATGAATTATTAATTGCTAGTCACCACTGTTGCTATTAGCTTTCTTTAAAGTATTTTCAAATTATGTTTAACATATGCTATGTCGTATCCAATATATACGCACTGGGTGAAAGCTTAAATACCACAGCTTCATAATTGTGCATAAATATGGTTCAACGAAGTGACGACGACAACGAAGAACGAGTGTGACTCAGAACTCAACGTGTACAATTTTGAAAGGAAAATGAGGAAATCGGGTGTTAGTATTTTAATAAGGAATTATAATACATTATATAGAGTTTTTAATGTATTTAGATTTTTGATAACTAGCTGGTAACAACACTTGAACTAATAGCTATAAGAGGAGAGAGGAGGAGGAGAGCTATAATGCATCAATGCAAAATCTCGACAAAATTTTATATCTTTTGTAACAATGACAAATTGCTCTGGGAAGGAGATAAAATAAAATCTAACTGTAAACTTCGTAAGTAAATGCAGTTAAAAAATTACGCAAACTACCGAGATACGAGAATATATCACGAGTAGCTCCCAAAATATGTATTTACTTATTAAATATTTCAGCAAGTTGTACCATGTGAATCTAAGGTTGCCTAAATATCTGAGACGATATTATATGATATACATCACACTGCAAAATCTAACACCATATATCATAAAATAAAATTTTAAATTGATTAAAAACATATACGAGATCCAATGTGATTCACTGTTTTGTCAGTGTCGCGTATTTATTGTACAATTTGAAAGCACTAATGGCGTATATTCATTACAGTATATTATGGGCTTTGTTATATTAGGTTAATATTATTAATCAGAAGAATTGCCTTGACTAAGTGAAGTAAAAATATAGAATATAATACATGGTTTATTTACACCATAAAAAGTAGAACAGGTTTTATTCGGGCAAATATTTCTTAAATGTGGTGTAAGTGAATTTGTGTTTTAAAATGTTAATGATCATATTATTCATTAAATTAAAAGTGTAAATTAAACGCTATAACAACACGGAAGAGTTGCACCCCATTAGTGACCTCAGTTTTAGGTGTGAATTTATAGAAAATTGTACTTTAATTGTAAGAAGATGTACTTACTTTAATACATTTCTATGAATTTGATGTAGCTGATGAACCACGTCTCTATTGCTACTAGTACCGAGCATTTGTTTGCATCTTTCACGCAGCAAATCTAGTTTTCCACCAAAGAAGACCATAATGACCACAATACATGTGTCATATGCAGCCATTATTGCAGCTCCGTAAGCACATAATAGTACATGCCATAAAACTGTTATCCAGGAACCAGGAAAATTGTTCTTATCAAAAGGCATCCAAGAACTGAAGATGTGTGGAAATATTTCCGTGCCATTTCTATAGTTCTCTCGGAATGTAGTTGATGATAGATATCGCATTAATGGCGTATTTGTCGTTGTCAAGAAAGTTGTAAAAACTAATGCCCAATAAAATCTCGTAAGCCGATGGCAATATTTCGTGTATGCGTCAATGATTGAAGCTATTGCCGGGTCTCGGTTCTCTCTTTCAAATTTATCAGCTTCTGTTACATACTCGAGGACTTCTCTCCAATTTGATTGCCAAAAAATAAAGGTGTTGACTTTAACCACACAGACAACGCTAAGCATCGAGATCTTCAAGTTAGTTAAGACCAGATCCAAATCGGATCGTATCACCCACAGCTCCATAAACTGTGTAAGCACAAACAAAGTAACTATCTCATGTAGTATGATATAAGCAATTTTCGCTAACTTATTTTCTGGTAACAGCAGACCCACAGTTTCTATAATCCAATAGTTTGGCGCAATTAAAGGTCTCTCTGGGTCGTTTATGGTCTTAAAAAATGAGAACATGTTGTCTCAATGTAAAAAACTAAAGTAAAATGATGACATACAAATCTGAATTTTCTATTTATACTGTACTTAGCCCCTGAGCAATCTAACCCCTACACTGGTTGAACCAGAGGCTACAGTGTGTGTGTGTGTATTAAGACGACAACACGCTACATACATATTTAAAAAGAATAAATCAGTTGCTATTGAAATAATGCTGTCAAAAAAAAAAACTTCTGTTAAGTGGCGCATTTGTCGGAATAAAGTACCTACAATTGACAATGTTACTTGAATATAAATTATAAAAATTCATAAATTATAGAATATACCACTTCACATGTAGTTGTATGTAGTTTATATATCAGTTGAATAGAAATAGCCATATTTTATTCCCGTTTTTCAAATTAAAATAACATATAAGTTTTTGTTTACTAGTATATTTCAAGGCAGATAGAGACTCTCACATAAATTTTTATATTCTTGGAGTTATATTTTATGAACATAGTGTAAATGGAAACTGAATTTTAGTATGTGTGAGAGAGAGAGAGAAACAACTCTTAAACATTAAAATACTACGTCTCTTAGGTATATTTTGACAATTTTTAGATCCATCTTATATACTAGTAAAATCCGCAACGAACCCGATTTCGAAAGAATTAATAATAATTGAATTGACTGGATATAGGATAACTCCTATATCCTTTGAAAACTCTTTCAAAACGCAGTAGTATGTATATCAAGCTATTATGAGTGTAAATTCTGTGTTAAATGCAATCCGTAATTACCACTAATAATCTTAAGCTAAAATACTGATATCTTAAAATAAAAGTTTATAAGATCATATTTAAAAGCATATATAAGTTTCTGTATAATTTAGTAAGTATTACATTTGCTGTTGTCTTAAGTATTTAGAATATGCTTTCTTGTAATTATTTATACCTTAAATAATATTTAATAAAACGAGAATAGTTTTTTTTTCTCGAACTGGCTACGCTATTAACTTGCAAGGTCTTAACAGCTTCACAGGACTACAAAACGAGTATAGAATTATTGGTAAATGTAAACTAAAGAAATATCGATAAATCTTCAATGTCCCATCACTAGATCAAATATCACTTCAACTGTCATATTACATTTGTGTACAAAGACCGATAATTTAGATGTCTGTATTATAGCCGTTAAATAGGGGCGGGTGGGCGCTACCACAATGAAAAAATAATGAAGCCATCACGTGGGGTATCCGAACATGTAATTACGTTATTAGAAATGAAATTACAATGTCGTGTTATATTCTTTTCTATAAAACCGTTTCAATTCTATTAATATTTAATATAAATATAAGTAGTTCAATTTAATTTACCTATTATTTTTGTAGAATAAAAAAATGACAAGGCAGTCATAAGGACTGGCTTTCTTTTTTTCGAAATGACTACGCTATTGACCTAGCAAGGTCTTAACAGCTTCACCGGGCGACTGTAAGAACTGCCGACAGAAGTGAATACTCTAAACAAAGGAATTTAAACTAAGTTCTCTTTGGAATTTTTAAATTAATTATAGTGGATATTATTTAAATTTCGTAATTTGAAAATTGATATTATTGTCATTAGTCTCTATTTCAGATCAATTTGCATTTCGAACAATAATTATATACTTTTATACGGTTTTTTTTAAATTTATCAAATATATGATGGGCTGCACAGTCGTAATACAAAATATCGATATTAGATGTACACAGGCTCTGATACTACGCGATGCTACTAGATTGACGCAAGCCACGCAAGCTCAATACGATTGGTCACGCTTACTAGGACATCATGACGCGAAATTACATATTTACCTCCTGCCGGAAAAAAAACCGCCAAACACACCTAAAGAAGTTTTCACTTCAAAAAAATATTAATTTGTGGCACTATTCAAAAGTTAAATTAAACCTTATTGTAACTAGTATATATACGGTACAGTATAATGGATTAGAGTATATAATATAAATACTTAGGCGAAGGACAGTGTTTTTTTTTAATTTCCTACAACAAAATGATAGTATATAAGGAAATGGTCAGGGCTGTGTAATCCAAAAATAACAGCGACTGTAGATGATACTGTTATCGTCAGTCGTCGACGTTTTAAAATACGCTTTTTTATACTTTACAGGTATAAGTGCTTGAAAACAATCTGAACCGATGTTAAATGATGATGTGGTCTAAGATGCTAAACGCCTTAAAAATAGGGAGGAGAACTGTTTCTCAAGTGCAGCTGCCGAAACACGGTTATAGATATGTACTTTCACCTTGAAGGTGTTAGCTAGTCAGCAGGGTTTAGAAGAAACCCTACTACCGTGATATGGTTTCATGGGAATGTTTTCTTTCACCGAAAGCTTCGGATCACTCGCAAGGATTCAAACCGGCGCGGTGTCCGAATACGCTACCTCTAAATATATATGAGTTTTCAATTCTGCAATCGAGTGCTCTTTACTCATCTTACCTTTATTTATAAAGGTTACCATCTTTCTATTCAATTAAACTTGTCTGTTCGCTTATAAAATTAATTTCACTAGACAGTTTTACACGCAATTTCCATTATCACCCACATAGTATTTACATAATATGATTAGCACTATCTACTCGTCACTGCTTCACAAGGGAATATGCTAGTAGATTACGTAACTTTCATTAAATAAATAAACACTGCTCAGAGTCTGATCGTAGGTACTTACCGATCCTCCCGGTGATATAACGGCAGCGAACAATCAATATCAGCCTGTCTCTCCAAACAGAGCGTGTTCACGCCCACGCCCACGTATCTACACATCACGACACCGTGGTCAGCGGGTAAATTTCGCTCCCGCAAACCAGACTACGCCCCTCTCGGCAGCGGCTCAAGCTTAGTCCGTTCTCTCAGCGTGAAGCCCTTGAGTACGCTGCCCGCGGGATACAGTGACACAAAATCTTACATCACTGCGACAACATTACACATATCACCTCCACATACGTGCACGTGTGAGTACAACAACATAAGAGTTGTTGAGGTATGTATGCGTGGTACACATATATGTTTCAATAATTTATATAAGTATGAATATGTAGCTTAGCTTAGGTTAGGTTGCGAATTGCATGAGTCAGGCAACAACCCAAGCCCAAGGTTGACAACGATTGATAAATAAATAAATGATGAAATATCTATATGTTTATTGCATTGGAAAAAATAATATGGTATTATTTTCTCTATACTGAATGAAAACAAAACACATTTAAGTAATATACATCTAATTTTATATTTTGTAGCGTAATAAAATAAAAAATACATTCATAAATTTTGTTTTATCCTTTAATGCCATCTACTGAATATGACAGTAACTAATTTTAGTTTTTTTTTAAATTTAAATATCACTTTTTTCTTTTATTTAAGAAAAATAAAAACTTGTAATCTTTGTAAAAGTAACACATTATTAATGGTCGTGATTTGTGTAAAAACCAAAGACACATTCTCATATTTTATTATTTGACCTCGTCATTCCAGCTTACTCAAAATATGACTTTTATTGATTGTATTAAATATCATCAGCCAAGAAACCACTTCTGATATACTAACTATATGGCTGAAATATAGGAAGTAGTGAACTTAGGTCGAGCGCGCACTAGTTGTGGTGCGAAATAAAAACCGCACCGGAAAAAATCTGTAACAGATGGTCCGCGCACTGCGGTAGAATTTCCGGATAGTCTAAGAGCCAGTGAATACCAGACCTTAGTTATTTTATATTGTTATTTATTATTTTTTAATATCTCTTGAGAAACAATATTATATTGCTATTTTTATTTAGCAAATAACACAAATGAATATATCTCCCATGATGATGCGTTATCAAAAATGAAACACATTTATTTTATAAACTACACAAGCAATAATAGTAAAACGTGTACTTGTGGTATAATATATTTACTGAGTTACTGAAAGATAAGCAATAAAGGGCCACAAAAGACCTATCTCACTATATATCTCACTTCCATCTACTTATGGATTATCTATTATATACTTACTTATATTGCACCTATAGCTAACTTATATGTTTGTCTGGCGAAGGGTTAGAACTGTCGAAATTGTCTGGCTACTGAGGAAATATTTAATAGTTACCCAAGTAACATGTTAAAATATAGGTTTGACACTATAACGTAAGTTTAATTACATTGTTAAAGTTTACAGATTTTTGTCAGGGGTTGGCCACGATATCAAGTATTTGTCGTGATTTCTAATATTATGTCAACAAAATATACGTATAAAAAATGTACACTATATAATTCTGCCAAAGCCACGATGACCCAAATTTAATACTAGCTCATGGTTACTATTTGTATCAGAAGCATGCGCCGAAAAATTCTTAGCTTTTGTAAAATAAGGAAAGCCTGGCCGCTATCACGTGCTCTTGGTCTACAAGTTTTACCTCTCGTATTTATTTTCAGAACTTGTAACATAGCCCTGGCTTCGCCAATGTAAAAAAATAATAATTGCTGCATGGTTCTTAATAGAGAAATTAAATACTTTTTTTTATGTATTATTAAGATCAACTCCGTAGTATATTATATCTATATTATTATATTTTTAATTGTGGCAACCAAACTTTTAATAAATTATTACTGCCCTTGTGGAGTAGGTCATAATTACAAATTTCTTGCGATCATTTCAATGAATTGACAGGCTGATGGCTGTCTTGTTAAAACTTTTCTGGAAGTATTTGTGGCAACTCAGAACCTGTACTTCGTGTTATAATTTCCCATCCAGTTCACTTGTGAATAATAACCAAACTATATTACGTGAGATACCACCAATATTACAAAATATAGACCCGAATAACATAAGTTATGAATAAAATATAAAATCCACTACATGACATTCCAAGACCCCGGTAAAAACTCAAACCTACATTATTCAATCATTATCAAAATCTGTTACGTAGTTAACAAAAACTAAGGAAACACACAAACAGACAAGACATCGTCTCCTTGTTATTTAAAACACGTAGCGACGACAGTCCTTAATCGTAGTTCGAGCGCTACTGCGATGATTTGCGGTTTATTTCCTGCACCTCCGGAATTCATTCCGGTGCGGAAGTAGTAGTGCGCGCGCTTCCACACAATTCCATATGTTACAAAATTTGCGGAAAAAATGTATGCTGTGAATAACCGTAGTGCGCTCAGGCCCTATAGTTGCGTTGATTTGTAGCCATGGTAAAACTACAACCATAAATTCCGTAGGCAGCTTTTGTCATGGATTATTGGGTATTCTATAATAATAATCAAAATCGTACAGAAGCAACTCTAAGATCTGTCTCCTCATAATAAAAATATCTCACTACACAACTCTGGTTATAATATTTTATAATCATATTAAAAATTAAATATTTATGGATGTTATTTTGCACTTCCGCCTGGAATTGATTAGATGCTACCACGTCTCACTGCAAAGAAATCTTTGTTTGATTGAAGAAGGCGTTACTTTACGGAAATCCATCATTAAATGTTCTGCCTGGAATTGGTTGAGTTTGTTTTAGTAAATAATGCTTTTCGATGCAGTAAGACGTAGTGGTGGTCAATCAATTCCAGGCGGAAGTGCAAAGTAACATTCACTATAATATTTAAAAAATGTTTGATTTTATGTGTATGATCTGAACCTGAAAAAGTCAATCTGGAATTAGTAATAGAAAGAGAGAGATATTAGTATCTAAAAGCGGGTGATAAGGCAAGGGCTTCAAATATATTAAAAACCTCATAACATCGCGTCGATGGAAATAAGTCCGAATCCTAGTAACTGAGTCGGAGCTTTCGGTGAAGGAAAACATCGTTATGAGTCTAGAACATGGCCGTAGGGCTTTTTGTAAGTCCACCGGTCTAGCTACTACCCTTACGTTGAAAATCTGTCGCCAAGCAGCTGTTGGTGTGTTCCAGCAGCAGCACTTGAGAGGCAACCGCCCTTAGTTTTAGTGTGTCATCCTAGACCACATCGTCATTCAACATCATATGAGATTGTGATCAAAAGCTAGAAACCTATATAGAATTAAAAACTAAATTGTAAACGTTCTCCGTATATTATGATTCCATAGAATACATTAAAAATGAACTTAAAATAGTGTTCATATATGTTGTAAGAACCATAATACTATGACTAATGACGTAATTATTTCGAGATATAAAAATATTTTATGTCTACATATCTTTCACATTTATAAAACCAATGTTTCCAGTATTTATTTTTATTGTGAATTTCGTTCGTTATATATATTTTTATTATTATTATTATGAAACTTTTACCCTTTATAGACAACTAGCGGGCCCGGCGAACGTTGTTCCGGCCTGATAAAAATGTATGTGGTTTTTGTGCATAAACGAATCGGAATCGTTATCGTAGTATAAAACTTATATTTTGGCTACTTGATATGACCAACAAAACCAGTATTTGTAAGTTCTTTTTCGCTTAATTGATTTTAAACCGAAATTTTACTTTGAAGAACTTAATATGGATATTATTGAAAGCTTTTACGTATTTTTTAAATCATATTATGATATTTATTTATGTAGGCAATTTTGCTGATATCGTGTTCTCTTAGCCGAAAAAAGTTATACAGCAATGTCAAAACTGTCAAAGCTGTCAACTGTTATTGCCAAATGCCGGTACATTCGTACAATTGTATTTGTTTACATTTTTGTTTATTTTTGTTAGGACCATCACCGTTTTTGAAGCATATGATATTATTTTAATAGTTATCATATGGATATGATGTAATTAAAGAGAAAACTGTCTTCAAAACCAAATTAGACAATAATGGTTAACTGTGCAGTCATTAACTGTAAAAATACTTCGGCGAAAATATCAAAAAACAAAGACGGGATCACATTCCACAGGTGCAATTTATTATATGTATATTACTGTCGCCTTCGAAGTCAGATAATTTCTAAAATAATTGATTACAAGAGCCATTCAACGCATATCATTTTTTTCTATATATTACCGATATTTTAATTGCAAAAACACTCAGATAACATTGAAAAAAGGTATTTCCCAATAAAATTGCTTTTATTTAACATATACAGCTATGTATATATGTGCCTATATTATTCATACATTTTAATAAGATTTCTTTATGTATAAATATCAGATTTCCTCGTGATAAGGAAAGACGGAGACAGTGGGAAGTCGCTGTAAACAGGGAGGAATGGGCATCAACAGCTTCAAGTGCAGTTTGCTCTGAACACTTTGATGCTGGTGATTTCTATTTAACCGAAAGTGGATTGCGACGATTATCAACAGATGCTATACCAACAAAAAATATTTCTGTAAGTGTATAATAATAATTGTTGTAGTAAGAATTCTTAAAATGTTTCACACAAATACATATGGTTGAACTATGGTCTGAACTAGGCACAGTCTTTGTCACAGGTGTTAGTATTTTTCCAAATATTATGGGTAGGTATAGATCCAGCCATAATATTTGGCTTATAACCATATTTATATAATGATATACAAATGTATGTAATTATCTGTTTTTATAACATATCTAATACATTATGCTGTGTATTTATGAATACATAGCTTGTATAGTATTTGTGGCTGTGTAATATGATTGAAATAATGTATAAACCTGTAAATATTGTATGTGAATAGGATAAGGTCGTATTTAGCTGTGAGATTCCTTACTTTCTTTATTGATGCTAATAGTTTCATTATTCTATAGTAATTATACCTATAATATATTCAAGATTTCCTGTAATTTATTTTTCACATGTTCAAGGTTTAAATTCATTTTATTTGTAATTTGTATGTTTAATTTATTTGATATAATAAACTTTTAGCCCTGCCAAGAAGTGGAACCAACTATCTCAATACTTCCTCCAGTAGACATCCTGCCGACAGACACAGAAGAAGTTGTTAAACTGAAGCACAAAATCAGAAGGTTAGAGGTTATTGCAGAAAATAGAAAGAAAAGGCTAAATCTCATGTGGCAGAGTAAGAGAAGACTAAAAACAAAGTTGGAGAGAATGAACTGTTTGATCAAACATCTGATCAAAATTAAGAAGTGCAAAGAGGAGAATGGATGACAGTTATGAAAGAATTGGAGGAAACTTGATGTCAATTATAATATGGTGGAGACTTTTGTAAGTTATTCGAAAGACTAAATACTCTATTTTAGGCTAACTACCATGCTGTGATGTAAGTAAAGCATTAAATCCTATGGCTAAATAGAGTATCCATCATTTATTATCAATCTATTAATTCCTCTAACAATTAGACGGCAATGTTGTGCTGTATTGATATTGTTATAGCAACAACAATCTAAGAACCACTTTTTAATTCTATTTAGTTGTTAAGTTCATGACTTATCAGTATTAGTAAGTGTAAAAAACGAAAATTTGAAACTATATGGTGATAAGATTTTTCTATGACAGGTTTTTATATTGTTGTATAGCAAAGTGACAGTATGATTTATTTTATAGTAAACTAGCGGGCCTGGCAGACGTTGTCCCGCCCTGGAGATAAAAAACCTTGACAAATTATACACCTAAATGTTCCTAATGAATCATCTTATGTACTGGTGGAAACCGCATTAAGATCCGTTCAGTTGTTTTTAAGTTTATTGCTAACAGACAAACAGATGCGGTATGGGGTTTTATTTTATACTATTATAGTAAAAATTAGTGTTACGGACAGATTACCTATTATTTCTTTATGTATAAATGTGTCTATGTAATACGAACAGATAAAATGTCATATTTTTTATGTACTTACTTTTGTATGTTTAATGAGTCTCTATGTGATAATTTATAAATATTGTTTATATAACAAGTTGAGAATAACCACCAATAGAGTTATTATTATTTGTGTAATATTGTCAGAACCATCACTGAAAGTATAATGTCAATTTAATGTAAACTGTGTAAATGTATGAATGAACTTGCTGCCAGTGAGCCACGCACAATGTACTAGATGTAAGGCCATTAGTATAGACATAAACCCAGTAAAAATATGTTTAGTTACTGGCTTATTACATACGATTAAGTTAACTGTGAATACTCTGAAAATGTACAGTCCACTGAAGTTTGTGAAAGTTATAAAAGTTATTGCTGTTTCATTGAACGAAGATTCCTGAGACTAGTGACCCCAACAATTAGTATGACACTATGGCTTATTTTCATTGCAGTATAATTCTTCTTCTTATTTCTTCTTTAAATTCGTAAAAATGTGTATTATGTGTCCCAAGTATGTACATATGCTTACCGCAAATGTAGGATATGGCAACCACTTGTACAAGAAAGGGTGGAGAAATAGACAGTAAAGGTTTTGTCTCTTAGTGGTTCCTGTAACTGATAACTGTTAGGAACAGATGATGATGATGTGTATTTGTGAAGGTCTGTGTGAATGCCATTTCACATAACACTTACAAATAAACTGATATCAAAAGATGGTAGGAACACCCTGGCCAAGAGATTGTTCCACAGGTACATGTTATGACAAAATTATAATTTATAGACTGTTTCAATTGTCAAATGATAGGACATACTTACTTTAAAATTCAACACATTTTGATTGATCATTGAGGAAACTGGTTACTCTAAATGTTTTTTTGTGGATAAGATTATTATGATATCTATTTTATTATAGCACACCACTAGGTGGCGCTGCAACATTTTAAATTCTTTTTTCAACAAAATTGGTTAAAGTAGATGTTGATCACAGAATTTATCTATAACTCGCTACTAGAGGGTGCTGTATAATCATAAAATCCTAACTAATATTATAAATGAGAATGTGAGTTTGTTTGTTACACTTTCATACCTGAAATATTCAACCAAGCCTCATAAAATTTTACTTAGCCCAGATAGGTCACCAATTGCATGTTTCAGGCAACAGCCCAAGCCGTGTTTTTAATTTTTTTATTGTAGCAAGGCAAAATGACTGTATTATGCCTGGTGGTAAACACAGTACAATCCAAAAACAATGGCGACCACCAAGTGACACACCATCCGTCGCCGGTCGCCACTATCATGCGGGCCTGCAAAAAGCTGGATTTGCACAGGCTGATCCGGAAACGCGACAGGCAGAAGCGAATCACTATTACGGGCTTATTTCGCCATATACATGGTGGTTGCGACCCAGTCAGACTGTAAAACCCTACCACCCCGCTTTCGCCATTGCCTCGTTTGTTATTACACCACGTGCAGGTGAGGTTGGCTTGGGCGTCTCAAGTCTTATGTTGTTATTCAACACTCCTTACACCCCAAATGTGCCGTGTGTACCGTGCACCCTTGAGCTAGTTGTTAAATAAAATCGGCTGAGTGCCTTAAGCGCTCGCCTTAGTAGTCCGGTGAAGACATTGCTAGGACGATAGCGGAGTCAGTAAAAAAAAAAATTGCATACATTTTGTCAGGAGTACAAAAAAGTACAGAGTTCCTTTCATCCAGAAAAAATGTAATGTTTCCGAGGTATATTAAGATTGTCTATTAAGGTAATATTAAGAGATTGACCGTCAGATCTATATTAAGGCGTGCAAACCCACGGGCAACAGCTAGTATTATATAAAATTAAACCCTAGTATGAAAAGTATACTTTTTAAATTAAATCCATTATTAAAATCTTTCTCTGTAGTAAGTATGTTATAATTTTGGGTTTTCCTTAATTTTATTCGTTCTGTAATACATTAATACATTCGTTTTATACATATCTTAGTAATGGTATATAAATGTTAGTCTGGTTTTAGTTTAATAGAAAATTATATTATTTATTTTATCCTATACTCATATATATATGTATATTCATTTATATTAAGATACTAGCGGGCCCGGCAGACGTTGTCCTGCCCTAATTATAAAAAAAATCCTTGACAATTTATATACTAAAACCTTCCTCAAGAATCACTTTATCCACTGGTGAAAACCGCATAAAAATCCGTTCAGTAGTTATTGAGTTTATCGCGAACAGATAGACAGACAGACGCGGTAGGGGACTTTGTTTTATACTATGTAATGATAATAACGAACAATTATTATAATAAAATGTAATGAACTATGTTTATATGTAAATAAATGAATTTTTGTAAATGTTATTGTGTTGCAATCTATTTAAATACTAGCTACCCATCCCGAATTCATATTGGTTCAATGTAATCTTTAAAAAACATACTTTAGCTTTAGCTTTTGGCTAGGTAATATTTCAGGTGTTGTTAAATGTCGATGTTTTCTAAGGTGGTAACGCTAAACCTGCTTGATGACAGATTTTGAAGTGAAACTTTTTATGGCATGGCAGGGAAAAATTAGTGTTACGCTTTAAACGTTAAACGTAAGATAGGTATGCATTCGTGTGTATGTGTATGTATGAGTAAGTGTCTGCTGGGTCTAGTAGTATAACAAAATGAGTAAATGTATACTTAGATATTTATACTACGATACTTCGTATAGTATATAGTTTATGAGCATGCTCATATCTATCTCTATATCTATAAGTTGGTAGTAGGAGAACATAATATCTCCCTCCTTCGTTTCTCAGCCTATTTTCTTCATTCTTATTTTATTTAGTAGCTATTGACGAGCTTTAGTTTTATCAATAAAAAATTGTAACAATTTTTTTTTCTTAATAGTCGAAGTTTGGCCTCTTGACAAGAGCTCGTATATACTTATAAATTAATACATATATGTCAAAGAAGTTTCACTTTCTCCTCGCGTGGACTCTGATACGCGCACTGTTTTTTATTTTTTATGATATACACCCAGGGAAAACTATCTAACCTACTATACTATGTTCACCATGTTTACCTTTACCGAAAGTTCAGGTTCACTTGCGAGGACTTGAACCTAGGTAGATTAACACGGTGTCCGAGCACGCTATCCGCTGTGTGCCATCGTCGGTTGTGAAAGTCATAGCTGCTATTTAAGGATTTTCACACAAACACTTTTATTTTATTCTATCTCATATTAGAACGTCTTTGGACACCGCGTCGGTTGTCGTAGGTTGGAATTCCTACAATGAGCCCATTAATACAAAAACAGGCATTGTGAAAGTGAGTGTACGTGTATGTGCTCGTATGACAGCTGTGTATAATCCTTGGGATGGATGCTAATAGGGTATATAATAATATATATACTGAGTATATCTATATCCGTACATCAGTATATATATATATTTACAAACTAAGCATAGCTTGTATTATGCAATTAATATGTTATACATATAATAAATATGTAACGCCCAGATACATTATTGAAAATTATACTCAAAGCAGAAGTTAAGTAATTTGTGGGGATCCAATCCGGGACCTCTCGGCCGGTAGGTTTTACTACATTTCCATCACGATTTATACGACTATTCGACGAGCCCACAACTTTTTATCTGAGACGTATAAATGATTCATAATAGTATAAAGCACGTATTGAGAAAAAAAAATGCTTGAATTGAAAATAAGTAACGGTAAATCAGTAGGTAATTAAAACTGACCGCAGTTTTCTCTGATATGTTATCGGGGCTATTAGAAATCTTGTGCTGACGCCTTTGCCGTACCATTGAATCAAACAAAATATGCGCGCGCGCAGCGGCGTCGCCGCGGTGGGGGACAGAACCCCACCATTCGTCTCAGTAACATTGCTGCCAATCGAAGCGTCGCGCGTGTTTGTATACGAAATTTGATTAAAAAAAAAAACAAACGATACGAAAATATTTTTTTAAAAGTTTATTTAAACAGTTTTATTTAAAATTATACATTTGAATTTGTTTAAATTCAGATTTAAAATAGTAATGTGAAACCCAAATACTACGTGTTATGATAATTATATACGCGGGTAGATGTATGCCACTGGATAGAATAGTGCTGTGCCTGTGAAAATGTGACCGTTTCGTTTATTATCATTATTATTTGGGAATAAACTAGAGATGTGTGTAAGATGCGATATATAGTCCGTTCGATAGTATAAATATGAAGATGAGTGAATTGCTGAAGATTTCTCTGGTGTTTTATTTCGCTTGTCTATTGACGGTTCGCGCTGGGTTTGGCGACGATGCGTTATTGGACAACCCTGGCGAGGGGTCTCTCAGAACAGAAGAACCAGTCGACCAGAGGAAGGATGTAAAAACAAGTCTTTTACCAGGTAAGTCAACACGTAAAGTCTACGTATTCTGGTAATAATCTTTAATTCAAGGGAGCAATATAAAACGAAGTTTTGAGTTTGGGAAAGTTGAGGAATTCATTAGAAAATTGTGCTAGTGTAAACATGTTTGTGGTATGACTTTTAACAATGATTGCACAGTATAAGCATCTTCGCGTCGACGAATTAACTCGAAATTTCGATGAATGTGAGTTATTTTGTAGATTACACCAAGGTAAAGGATCTGTCGACCATCTATCTAGGTTTTTTTTTGTTTTGAACTCCGGTTAACAGACGAGATTACAATCAATCGCCTGTTTATAATTGGATTAAAAAAATGCAAAATTTACGAGAGCTAATGTGTTAATATTACTTTTACGTATGCGAAAATTTTGCAACTGGTTCTCTATGAACAAATTCGTGTGATTATATATCTAAACACAAAAAAAGAAAACTAATAATCATATTTAACATCGAGTTTAGTTATGTTTAGGAAGCAAACTTGTTACTTTAGCTTCAATGTAGAGCTATTGTAATATGACATATTTAGAATTAATTGCTTTTTTATACTTTATGAGTTTTATCGTTTAACCACAATCTCATCTGATATTAAATGACGATATGTTATTAGAAGGTAAACACGTTAAACCTAGAGGAAACTGGCTCTCCAATACAGTTGTCCGAACACAACCATAGTTACTTGACGGCAAAATTTCAACTTGAGTGTGGTAGCTAACCAGGTGGGCTTAGGAAAAGCCCTACCACCATGTTATGGTTTTATTACGATGTATTCATTCACCAAAATCTTTCGCTCAGTATTCGAACCTACGCGGTGTTAGAACACGCAAACCATTATTATTTTGCTAACCGATAAATTTATTATTTGGAAAAAATAAATTAAATTATTTTACCTTGCAAAGGAAATGTACATAACTGCAATTCGTTTCGACCAAAATAGCAGCAATTACGAATGTGTGGTTTACTGTATACAAACTTAATAAATTCAGTTTTTTTAAAACATATACATAATATATTACTAATGAAAGTTGTAGATTTTAATATACTTGGAGGGAAGATTAACTAATTCCTAACCGATGTATGAGGTATTTTAGACGCAGTAAATATTATTACAGGTGAGAAATTGCCAAATATATAGATAAATAAAACAGTGTCGTTTGAAACCACCGTTCAGAAACCGGTTGTGCTGTTAAATGCCAGACAGTTTGTGATAACAATGTTGTAACGCGACCCACGTGCACTATATTACGTACGTATACCTGTATATGTATAGTATAACGTGTTTTTGATAGAATGACATGTTTATTCAACACATACAACACATATTTACAACTTATGTGCATAAGAAAACCCAAGTGACATAAGTGTTTCATGGAGTGAGAAAGGTCTGTGTCTAAGCATAAGCTGCAGGCTTGCCAGTGCGAGCGCTATAGCGGTGATTTTCAGACAAAACTAGCTGTATACAAACACTTGGACGAAATTTCAAACACACGGACGAACTTCTTTGTTTGTTACGCTTTCATACCTTAACATCTCAACCGATCATTGTTGTCGGGGATACAGGAAAGGACGTAGGGTACCGTTCACCCAGAAAAAAAATAAGAGAAAGGCGTTTTGCTCACCTTTCGCCACCGTAGTCAAAACCGCGGAGATGGGTCCCCCGACCCACATCCCCAGGTTCGCCTGACAGGTGTCATTACTAGGCTGGGGCCCGGCGGCGTTTAAAGCCGGGCCTGCCGCTGGGGCGGCATGGTGCTTGCAAGACCAACCCTGTGCCGTCCCAGTAATAAAGTGGATGAAAAAAAAACTATATTAGCGCAAGCAAAGCCGTGATCAATAGCTAGTTGGAATATAAAATTTAATAACAATAAAATATAGCCTAACACCTACTGGTTAGTTATAAGTAAAATGAATAACATAACAACCATGACAAAAAAATATGTTTGCTAATAATTCTCTTGGTGATTAGTCACACGGTCTTGGAATTTATCAATCGTAGGTATACCAATAGGTATACCATATATATACCAGCTCCAATTTTATATAATAGTAGCGCATTTATATATACCATCTCCAATTTTATATAATAGTAGCGCATTAGGCAGATATTCTCCCTCCCTGAAAAAAAAGAATCGTGAGTCAGAGTGCAGCGCCACCTACCGGACGATATTATAAATGTAAACCATCCAGAGCTTCTCTATAATACTTAATTTTTTCATCAAAATCAATCCTGATATCTAGATTCGTACGGCGGCTGAAATTTAGCATTATGTGGTATATTATGAGAGAAATGAAAAAATCTAGATCTCGATATTAGTGCCACCTACCGGATCCGACTATAGCTAAGAGCCAGAAAGGTGACGTCATTTATTAAAAAAATCGGGGAAAACCTTTAGGAGAAAAATTACTAACAAACGCATATTAAAATTTTATGTATAAACTTACATACGTATATTAAACATTATTATATAGTTGAAAATATTATCAAGAACTAAACAGCTTTTCCGTTATACATAATTAATTTGCATAAATTCCTATAAACGAGTCATCGAAATTTAATATTAAAAATAACTTATTAGTTTACCAATTAACAAATAATTAATTATTGCTTCGAGTTTGTTTAAAAATTAAATTTATATTCAACACCGTTACAAAGGAGTCATTAAACTCGACTTACTTTTAATATCATAAATAATATATTTGTTTATCGATTAATAAATAATTAATAATTGCTGGACTTATTGTTAATATCTACCATTATTTTTGCGGTATGAACTGTTATAAATACATATAATAGCTTTCTTAATAATGAAACACCTGATATTGTTTCCTTTGTTTCGAATTTTCCGACACGGTAATGGAGAGCAAAATTTATTACATGAAGTCTTTTAAGGATTATTTTTATTGAAGTGGAAACTTCTTTAGGCACGCGCAGGTTTTTTTGACAGGAGATAAACTTATAATTTTGCGTGATGACATACTAGTAAGCGTGACCGTCCGTATTGCGTTTGCGTGGCTTGCGTCAGACTAGCAACGTGTAGTACACGGCCTGTGTACATGTAATATTGATATTCTGAATTGAGCTTGTGCAGCCCCTCATATGTTTGTTTAATTAGTTAATAAACTGTATAAAAATGTATATAATCATTGCTTTGAGTGACGATAGATGTGAAAACCAGACTGCTGTTAATAATTACCATGAAATTTAAATAATTCATACTATAATTAATTTAGGAATTCAAAAGAGAACAGTTATTTCATTGTTTTGAGTTTTCATTTCTATCGGCAATCCTTATAACTACCACGTCTTTTTTATAGTACGTATTACGAATTTACAACGTTTGTGAAGAAATAGTATTGTAAATAATTATTAAAAAAAAATACATACTTGATTTGCTAACGCTTGAAAATATTTCATAGTATCTCTGAATATTTTGATAATAGCTCTGACAACTGAATAATTATACTGAGAAGCGTACAACTGAATGTGAAATGTATATTAATATTATAACTGTGGTACGGGATGGTAAGAACATTCGATTGCATTTCAGTAATTTGCTGTGGTATCAGCAAAGTATGGCTTAATGGGACAAACTCGTTTCTGGATAGTTACCGTTATTTTGAGAACATTCGATCAAATGTATTTAATCTCTGGGGCCGTTCAAGTATTACGTTAGTAATCAGAGCTTTTGTAATTTTTGACAGCCATCTCCTAGTCAGCAAAAGTAAGCTCTATTAAAAATTTATATTATATTTTTTCTTATTCAAGTGCAGCAAGCACTTAACAAGCCTAGAAATAAGGAATTTCTAGTTTATACAGGAATTAACTTATAGCAGTTCGCTACTAGAGCGATGGTAGTTCAGTGGATAAGACCGCGCGCTTCATATATCAGACCTATAAGCTCAGATTTCGCCATCCCTTATGTTATCAAACACAACCAAAGACCCTCCCTTTTTAATGTTTACGTAATACTTAAATAATCCCTTTTATACGATTGTCGATAATACCCTTCCCCGAAATACAGAGGAATTAACTTTGCAGCACAGTAAAATAAAATAATGTATCTCTCTCAATTCAGAACGTATTATAACTTAACAAGTATTTTGACGAATAAAAGAATCTAAATAATTTTGAACAGTAGATTGTTATAAAGACATTTAAGTTTTAATTCTCGTTAAAAGTCAGCTCTTTGAATGGCGAATAATAAGACTATAAATATGAACGTTAAGACAATGCAGGCTGTACGTGTTCGAACGCTGTTACGTGATGTTGCGCAACTATGTGTATGCGATACATTCATATTTACATTACAATATTGGTGGCTCATTGTACACCGTATTAACCTGCCTAACACAATACCTTGCGTATTTTCCAAAAGTCGTAAATGGGTATACAATCCAAATGAACAAAATATAGCAGAACTATAATCGAGTTGTGACTCTCAGAATAAGTTTACTTAAAATATTTAATAAGTTATCTATAAATGTATTTGACAGTTCTTAACGTATTGAGAATTAATTATTCTGATGATAATGATGAATTCTGACAGTGAAGCCAATGGCAGATGAATTTAAATGCATACATACGTATTTCGCACTGATCCCTGTTGTAGATGATGGGTCGGGGGGCCCATCTTCCCATTGCACGCGTCCGGCGGACGGAGGAGATGGCCGGTGTGTACCCGGCTGTCTCCTAACAAGACGGGACCCGGCGGCGGCGCTTTCGCTGCTGGGCCAACCGCTGGGGCCGCACGATGAAATCTATAGAGATCTCGTGTCGCCCCAACTATAGCGGCAGATAGTCGGACATAACCCACTCTCTCCACCGAGAGGGTGGTGTATCCATAAGGGATTTCCCCATGTAAAAAAAAAGGGGTTGACTCTAAAGAGCGTGTACCGGAACACACCAACAGACTTGGCTTGGCGACAGATTTTCAACTCGAGTGCGGAAGCTAGCCAGGTGGGCTTAACAAAAACCCCACTACCACGATATGGTTTCATCACGATCATTTCCTTCACCGAAAGCTCCGAGTCAGTTGCTGTGATTCGAACCCACGTTCATCGACGTGGGTTCGAATCACGGTATCAACTAAGCCTTCATTGCCTCAAACTAACTTTAAATAATTTAAAATACATTATTTTTATGTCTAGAAATAATTTAATGAACGCATTACATAACTAGAAACATCTTTCTAATACAAACTGCGGACAGCAATTACACGGTTCATATGTATAAAAATATTCACACGCTTTTAAGGAAATTCGTTACGTGTTTATGTTATTTTGACTTTCTAAAGCAAAACTAATAATATGAGGTCATCTTGTTTTTATGCGGTAGTTAATTTTATATGCTTACATTTATACTTTCTCTTTCACCGACACATAGTGTGTGTGTATTTATTAATGAGTAGTTGAACATTACGAAGTAGCTTGTTATTGCATTAGAAACATTATATTTTCATAATTATAACTAATTATGTTATTACATCTTGACCCCATTCAAATATTTTAAGTTACTTCTATGAAATTTATGCTTACCTACTGCTTAGCACAATAATGATATATAGCATGTATAATACTTTAAGAAACTCTCTATATGCCTATAAAACTTTCGTCAAATTTAGTTAGGCGTTTCGGGAGATTATCTCTTAAAAATAATAGACACTCCAATTTTATTTCTATGTATAGATTTACATGTGTACTAGCGGGCTGGGCGGACGTTGTCCTGCCTTGATAATAAAAGAAAAAACTAAAATTCAACCGCTGTGCCACCTATCGGGTACAACTGTAAACGTAAACCATTGTCGAATCCACTGGAACACGCAAACAAAATTTCATCAAAATGGGTCCAGCCGTTTAGGAGGAGTTCAGTGACATACTCACGTACAGAAGAAATTTATATATGAAGAATATGTGATCATAAATAACTTCTAACCGAGGGTGGGTACGAGATCAAACGTTATGAAATTGACATATTTCATAGTTTGACACTAATCGATTGTACCGCCGCGCGAAACTTTCTGAAACAAAGATAATTCTCCCCCATATTTTCATTCAACGTCATCCGATAGTAGATCGTCCAAATGAGCAAACTTAGACCGTTTGCAAAAAAAAAAACTTTATTACAATACTTTTGGACAATTGATTTTCTATTCCCATTCTATCATCTATTCTATCCCAGTTTATAACCGACTTCAAAAAGGTGTTTTTCAATTCTGTTGTTTTTTTTAATATATCTTGTTGCCTCGTAACTTTGTAATATACGAACCGATTTGGAAAATTATTTCTTTATTGGAAAGAGGATATTTTCAAGGGGGTTTCATTATATCATTAACATTGGACCTTTGATTTCGAAGGTATAGCAGGGAAATCCTTAAAGTCGATGCAGATATTAGTTGGTTTATGACAATGTAATATTAGGTAGCTGGCTACCTACCAACTATAGTTATAAACATTCTGGTACATTTTTTAGTGAGGTTTATTTTTTGTTATTATTTTCTTGTTTAGCACAACGAGTTCCACTATTAAAACGTATAATTAACCGTCAAAGCTTTACAATGGATGTTTAGCTCTGACCGTGCAATCTGCATCCTGATAGGACAATGACGTTCAACCTACAAACGTGCTTAAAGTCTTTGGATCTTGCAATGTATTGCACTATTTTTAGACGACCTGCAGTTATGTTCGTGAACTGGAATTTAGAAAAAACGCAATACAATTTTAAAATAAAAATCTCATATAATTTATTCATATAGTAACGAGTGGTATGTAGACTTGTCCGGTAACAAAAGTCCTGGTCCAATGTTTGTTTATAAACCATGAACGCAATCTTCTCGGTGTCTTGGAGTCATAAGAAGACACCAAATCACAGAAATCTATTCGTGCTCGATACGCATATAATATTTTGTTCTATGTACCCTATTAGTTGAACGATAAAGACCTCAACATGAGGACATATAAAAATTCGATAGGATAATATCGATTCGTTCTTAAAGAAGTGGAAGGATACCGTAAAAAATAATTTCACAAAGGAATATTTATCCTGCATTAGAACATAAAAAACCTAAAACAAGTTTGGCTCTTATTTACGCTTTTATACTTTTAATGTGAGGCATAACCTAAACATTTGACCTCTTTTTACTATTTGTGGCAATGACACCAAGGGGCACACGGATGACACGAGTTTTATGTGCGCAATTATGATTCGTCACGGGCATAAGGTCAAATCAAAATTTTAATTGTCCAAATATTGCAACTCTATAATAGACAAGTTTAGGTAATACGTTTTTATTTAATTTGAATAATACTTTTCTATGTGTAATGGCCTTAAGGTCGCTAAAATTCGGCGCTATATAACTAATTTAATGCTGTGATGTGAGTAGATTGTGATCAAACTGCAACAAGCAATCTATAACTGTTAAATGCTATGTAATTAGTCGACAGTCTTTTACAATAATTTTGTTGTATGAATATAATGCAAAATTCAATGGTTATTCATGTCTCGTATATAATAGGTGCTTTTTTGTCAAAAATTTACTCAATTAAGTCCTTAGAAATGTTTCGTAACGGCCGTCAAGGTACTTTTTTTTAAATGAATATAGTTAGTAACTAATCTATAAGGTCGATTGCTTTTATAAATCTGAGGAGAGAAGAAAGAGTTTTTGTACATGTGATAATGAAGTTCTATTGGGTAGGAAGGTTATTTTAATACTTAACTTTATGCAACTTTATTATTCTTTAAAAGATAAGTTAGTTTAAATCTTCTTGCAGAATAAGATTTTTATAGCGGATTTATTTAGCGAATTGTAGAGTATTATTATAGTGTCTATTAATTTACGTTTTATTTGTTATAAACAGAATTGGGTGACGATGAATGATGAATGATATTATATCAAACAAAATTTCAAGAAATACGTTGTTAAAATTTAAAATTAATAATATGTTTGGTAAATTGCGAGTATAATTTATCAATTTAGTTTCTCTAAATATTTGTTAAATTTACTGTATTGATTTCGAGTCACTAATTTTGAAAACATCGTGAAAACTTATTCATAAGAAGAATATGCTTAATTCTTTGTGGCAGAATAGAAACATGGCGATTCGATATAAAAAAAAATGCAAAGAAAAATGTGTATCGAATATGTCGAATCATTTTACTTTGAAAGTATTATATAATATACTAGCTGACCTGGCCACGTGTTGCTGTAGCTCAGTTATTGAAAAAGAGATTCAAAATTAAAACGTGGCGCCATCTGTGAGATATCTATAACAGTTGGTCGTAGTATTCTGTTAACAAACTAATTTAAAACGCCATCTGAACGACAATTAATAACAATAATCAACACTGCCAATCATTTAATTTGCAATCAAAAAAGATTGAGGCCATCAATCGAAATATAAATATATAAAGAATATAAATATAAATTATCTTTCAAGCGGGACCAAATTATACATAAATGCCAACTTTCATGAAGATCGGTTGAGTAGTTTCGGAGTTCATCGTAGACAAACAGCAGGACACGGATTTTTTATATATTTAGATAATATAAAGTAGGTACCGCACCCTGATCCCAAATTTTACAACTAAAATTTGGTTATTCAAGATGTTTTTATTGTTTTATAATCAATCTACAATTCAACTAAATGTATAGCTTTCGAGTTAGTCTTTATTTTACTCTATATATTATTACCCAGACAATAAGTAGAATAAGTAATTTATGTGCTTAGCGGAAACTGCTAGAAGCGCACCAAGCGGTAACACGAAGGAAATAATATTTCAGTTCTCAGGTTTTACACAAGTTATTGGTATAAGACACCATAATTATGCGTAAAATAATCTTTTAATACAGAACCCACAAATTCCAGACCTTTATCCTTACCACTCGTGTGCTATATGCATAATATTGTTCCTCTGCTTTTCCGTAAATAACATAGCGTGATATTAACTCTATTCAAGGTTTAACACAATCGATTACAAGCATAGAATGTAACCTACGTGTTGCATTGACGTTTTACGACGCCGTTTACTCAAATTGTTGTTTTATGGCTTACATTTGAATGTGGTAAATCGAGTATTGTGTATTTTATATTGCTTTTGTAAGAGATGGCACGTTTTTGTTCGATAGGTATATGCATTTCTTAACTTATCTAATAGCATATGCCGCTTTCTATACATAATAAACGTACTTACCTCTTACAAAAAAAATGTACTTTTTATTACATTTTAACCATGTTTTCTGATAGGACACAAAATTGGTTCAACTACCATGCTTTAGATATAGCGTCCATCATAACACGGTAATAAATATGTATATCAATTTCTTATGGTTTGTGAGTTTCCGAATCAGACTGTATATATCTAGCAGACTAGAGCCATCCATCAAAATTTGAGTGTGCATTTTCGTGGTTGGGTCGTAAATTACTGTACATCTAACAATGTATAGCTTATTCTATTACTTAATTAATTTCGACTATTTTTAACTACCTGATTACACCGATCAACACGATTTTGGGTCTAACTTCTACATGTAAAATTTTGTAGAAACTAGAACAATTTTTAAATTTTTCGGCAAAAATTATTGATTTGTAAATTATAATTAGAAAATTTTTTTTTAGATACAAGAGTCTTTTTTATTCAAGATTTGTGATAAACAATAACATGTAGACGTAAAATAACAAGAAACTAATGTCTAAAAGTGAATAGTTTTCGTATTTCTTTTATGCTCGTATGAGCTCTCTCGTATTAAGCCCCAAATGTAATCTCCCATCATATTCTCGTTGTACTGCCCTTGATATCGCCGTTCAAAGTCCATCACATCTTGGTGAAAACGTTATCCTTGTTCCTCGGAGTAGGCCCCCATGTTGTCTTTAAATTCGTTCAGATGTAGTAGTAATCTTTTGTTTATGAAATAAATTAAATCATACTTATCGTCGTAAATCAGACCAATGCAAACTTTATGAACTAGATATGAATATTTAAGTGTTTTTCAATGTGTAGAATCAGAATTTAAGCAAGAGAACAGAAACCCAAAAAAAATTTTTTTTTTGTTGACCTGTGTTATTAATGTTATGCTACATATCACTTTCTAAATATAATTGGGATCCAAGCACTTTTGGATGTGTTGAAGCAGCTGTACTTGGGTTAATCACACCGTCCTTTATCATCAGATAAGATTATGCTGAAATATAAAACTTATAAATTATAAAAATATGTACAATATACATTCTAGCGAGACCGGCGGACATTACCTTGCTTTGATATTTAAAAAAAATATTTCGCAGCGCCACCTACTGGGTCTAATTGTGAATCTAAACCATTACGCATACTGTTTTATATATCAGAATTCTCGCAGAAGTATTTCGGAATACAAGAACCTTCCTGCGCCGGTGCAGTCGAATACAATGGAAACGGAATTTCCTCTGCGAAACAATACGGAACGACGGAGCACGCGCATGGGAACGTTTTCACTGGCCTTTGTTACGTAGCTAGGGGTGGCACACCGGAAATAATATTTTTCTAGTTTAATTATTTGTAACTTTCTTTTAGATAATGAGTCATATGACATTTCCGGTGGTATTGTATCAAAATATACATGTCGACAGTCATCAAAGTTTCCAAATAAATCATCAAACGATTCGGTTAATTAGTACCTATCTCTTATTTTGGTAAAAACCATGTCATTTCAATGTAATATTAATGGCATTCAAGTAATGTAGTTTAGTTATTATCTATCCAATTGTTTTGGAAGTAACAAGATAAACTGAATTCTGAATTCTAAATATCAGTAGTGATGTAAAGTTGTCATCTATCTATTCTATATATTACATATAATAAAAATGAAGTGTCTGTATGTAATATCAAAATAAAATTTTTTGACTGATTGGGTATGAAAGTATACACGCTTCTGATAAAAAAATGCAATTTTTAAAAATTTTGTCGGTCCGTCTGTCTGTCTGTCTGTTTGTTCCGGGTAATTTTCGAAACGGCTGAACGGATTTTGATGGGAATTTCACTGGCAGATAGAAAAAATTACAGCGCGTTACTTAGGCTACTTTAATTTAGACTAGATGTTAACCGTGGCTTCGCCTGCAGTGCTATCTACGAAACGGTTCGACCGTTTTTATGGGACTTTCACCGGCAGATACCGGCCATTATAAAAAGTAATTGAAGCAATTTTAGTTTATACTAGCTGTTAACCGTGACGTCGCCCGCAATACTATCTCCGAAACGGTTCGATCGATCTTCATATTACTTTTACTGACGGATAGCTGATCTTATCAAAAAATCAAAATCAAAATCAAAATATCCTTTATTCAATTTAGGCCCTGAGAAGGCGCTTATGAACGTCAAAGCTACTACCGGTTCGGAAAACAGCCCAGTCATCGAGAAGAACCGGCAAGAAACTCGATCTGGTTTATTTTTTCATGTCATATATTTCTATAGTAATATAAATATTCACATTCGTTATTAGTGGATGCACAGAGAGGGGCGTCATTTCCAGACGTCACAATCGTTCACGTATTGATCCACCCTATAATAGCCTTTAGATATTAAAACCCGCTTGACATGGTTCTTGAACTCACTATCAGGCAAATCGGTAATGTGTTTTGGGACTTTATTATAAAACTTAACACTATTACCTAAAAAACTGTTTTTGGATTTAGTGAGCCTGAAGCATGGAATGACCAATTTGTTGCTGTTTCTAGTATTTAAATTATGCTGGTCTTTTACTAGATCCAACATATCTGAATTTTTGCGGACATACATTAAATTATCTAGAATATATTGGGAGGGCAGAGTTAAGATACCGAATTCCTGAAACTTAGTCTTTAATGATTCGCGAGGCCTCATATTATAAATTGCTCGAACTGCTCGTTTTTGTAATAGGAATATGGTGTCCACCTCAGCTGCTGTCCCCCACAACAAAATACCATAAGACATTAAGCTGTGGAAGTAAGCGAAGTAGACAACCCTAGCAGTGGCAATATCTGTTAGCTGGCGAATCTTTCTAACTGCGAATGCAGCAGAACTTAGTCTTCCCGCCAATTTTTTTACGTGAGGACCCCATTGTAACTTTGAATCAAGTGTAATACCCAAGAACACAGTATCGTCAACTAAGCCTACTAGATTCCCATCGATCTCGATTCTACTATTAGTAAACCGAACATTAGGCAAGGTAAATCTTATACATTTTGTTTTGTTGGCATTAAGCAATAGATTATTTAACGCAAACCAGTCGGAAATTTTATTTAAAGTATTATTTAGATAACTAAGCTCTGAATCTATTCTTTTTACCTTAAATATAATTGAAGTGTCGTCCGCGAAAAGAACCATGTCAGCACAGTTATCAACCACTAGCGGTAGATCATTTATATATACTAAGAACAAAAATGGCCCTAAAATAGAACCCTGTGGGACGCCAATTTGAGTCAGTGATCCAGCTGACGTAACCCCGTCTACACTAACTTTGTGACAACGATCTTCTAAATAGGACACTAGAAGGTCGAGAGAAGCTCCACAAACACCATAGTGTTTTAATTTCAAAATAAGGGTACTATGGTCAACGCAGTCAAAAGCCTTAGACAGATCACAAAACACACCAATTGCATCCTGCGATCCCTCCCAAGCTCGAAAAATATGACTTAGTAACGTTGCACCAGCGTCAGTAGTTGATTTTGATTTTGTGAAACCAAACTGTCGACCATCCAGAATCTTTTGCGCTTTAAAATATCCTAATAATTGTTTAAGCATAATCTTCTCGAAAATTTTGCTTAAGGACGGCAGTACAGAAATTGGTCTATAATTTCCAAGATTACTCCTACAGCCTGATTTAAATAAAGGAACCATTTTACTTATTTTCATTAAATCGGGGAAGGTTCCTTTTGCTATACACTGATTAAATATATTAGCCAAATATGATGAAATATTAATAATTAAGGACTGTACTACTATTACCGACATTCCCCAGATATCTTCGGTATGTTTCATGTTTAAGAGTTTAAAAGTCCTTATTATTTCATCTGCACTAATAGATGTGAAATTAAATTTTGAATTTATAGGTGCACTCAGATTTTTTAGTAACGATACCGCACCTTGGGCTGATGAAGTAATATTTTTTGTTACCTGTAAAGGTATGTTAGTGAAATAATCTTGGAAAACAGTTACTACCTCTGAACTGTTTGAAATATGTACTCCGTCAACATTCAAATTATGCGAATTATCAGTAATTTTGGATTTTCCTAATTCTTTATTTATAATATGCCAGACAGTCTTGGTCTTATTACTAGATCCAAGAACTTTATTGCTTAAAAATTTAGCTTTAGCAGTTACACAGACACGCTTAAAAATTTTTGAATAATTTCTGACATATGCATGAAAGGATTCATTGCTAGTTAATGATCTCCTATAATACAGATCGTATAGTCTATCTCTACTTTTTTTAATTCCCAAGGTAGCCCATTCACTAAAACTATTTTTTTGTTTTACACTAATAACTTTTCTTGGGCAGTGTTTATTAAATTCAGTCCTTATGATGTCAAACAAGCCATCATAATCCTCATTTGGATCTTCTTTATTAAAAATCTTCGTAGATAATCTTTCTACAATGTTGTAATTTAAATGATCTAATCTACTTTTGGATGTAAGTCTAGTTGTTTTCTTACAATTAACACTTTGTTTGTCACAATTTATTTTAACAAGTAGTCCTTTATGATCAGACCGTATCCCAGTAATAATACTACCGCCAATGGTTTCAAAATCAGTGAAAATGTTGTCTATGCAAGATGCAGTCTGAGATGTAGTTCTAGTTGGCTCATTAAAGAGAGGATCCAGGTTAAATGACCTGAATAATGATGTGAACATAGTGACCTCTGGCGACGTACTCAAAATATCTATATTAAAGTCACCACAAACTAAAACTCGTTTTTTGGTATTGGTTATTCTTATTAAAATGTCCTCCATCTTTTGTAAAAATTGAGAAAAATTTGATGATGGTGGTCTATAAACACATAAGATAATTAATTTATCCATCTCTGCACAGGCCACTTCACAAACCCGGTCAATTGAGAGACTACATATATCTTTTCGGTCTTTCAATTTTAAATTATTTTTAAATAATATAATACAACCACCACCGGCAGTGATTGTTCGATTAAATACACTGGCAATAGAAAAAGAAGGTACATGAAATAACATTTTATCCGGCTTAAGCCAAGTTTCTGTGAAACATAATATATCTAGTCTCTCTTTGTTTAACAATAGATCTATATCTAATATTTTGCCGGAGAAGCGATTAATATTTTGGTGATATAATGAGATGTAATGCTGCTCCTTTGTCTTACTTATTTGTTTAAATAATTATTCGCAGCATCATTAGGTAAACTACATGATACTGCTGAGTCATCTAACCTATTTATGTTATAAGCTATCAATGTAGCTATTTCCCGTTTATATTTTTTGGGAAGAAATAAATTTTCCCTAGTCAATATAAAATTATTAATAAACTTATTAATATCAAAAAATAAAAACTTGTCACTATGACAACATGTCAGATTATATAAACAATTGTTTAAAAAGTGAATATTGTTATTATTTACTTTTAAAGACACTGAATAAGGGAAAGCACACAGCATTATTTTCCCTACGTCCAATAATAACAGTTTTTCTGATAACTTATATAAATCATTCTTTTTTATGTTGAAACTGTTACCTATTAATATTACAATATTACAATTTTTGTCAAAGTCTGTGTTCATTAATTTTTCTACTATTTGACTAAGAGAGACACCTGGCATACAATGATTAATAATGTCACCTTTTAGATACTGTGACAGCATCAACCCCATACCCTTACCTATTCCATCACTAAAAACCAATGTTCTTTTTACAGCTGTGACATCAGCATTCCCATGCAATTGATTATGATACATAAATTTCTTATTATTATTTGTAAAAACTGTCTTTTGAATATGTTCTGTGTCTAGTTTACATGTGTTTGATGAGGAATGAGGCATTATAGAGGACAGAGACAGTACAGGAATTGATTCCTGTGCTACATTAATCACTGGTGATTTCATGCTACACAGAAACCCAGGATGATCATAATCACTCAACACACAATGTTTGCTGAGCGACTCAACCTCCTCCACCTTCCCCGCAACTGACTCCATCAATTCCTCAACTGACACCAAGTGTTCACTTAGCTGATTTTGTGAACATTCATTTTTGGAACATAATGATCTGATATAACTATCTTTAATTTTTAGATCAGCCTGTAAGCGCTGTATGTCACTGCTGTATCTATTTTGATTTTTTAAAGAAATAGATGTTAACTCATCTAATTTCCCCCTTAAAAATAGTTTTTCCCTAGCTAAAACAGCAATTGACTGCTTTATTTTTCTATATTTGATTTTTTTACTATACTTATTTATTAATTTATTTATCTTAATATATTTCTTTAACTTATTATGACTACTCATGACAGGACAAGCGTTTTGCTGAGTATGAGTTGGTTTAGGACTACTGTCTATATCTATGTCTATCTTCTAAATCTTATAAACTTATCTGTCTATCTTATAAACAGTAATTCAAGCATTTTTAGTTTATACTATCTGTTAACCGTGGCGTCGCCCGTAGTGCTATCTTCAAAACGATTCGATCGATCTTCACATAACTTTCACTGGCAGATAGCTGATCGTATAAAAAGTAATTCGAGCAATTTTAGTTTATACTAGCTGTTAACCGTGGTTTCGCCCACAATGCTATCACCAAAACGGTTACATCGATTTTCACGGGACTTTCACTGGTAGATAGCGAACCTAATAAAAAGTAATTGTGGTTATTCTATTTTAGACTAGCTGTTACCCGCGACTTTGTCTGCATGAAATTTAGCAAGATTTCAACTCATTCTTTATTTTTAATAAGAGAAATAATTATCGGTTTATTGTTTACAATTCGACATTATAATTATTAATAACATTAATGATATAGAGTCTTGCTAATAAGATCTTAGATTATAAACGTATTACGTAAAGAATTCCATAATACAATTTGTTGCGGAACAGACAAGCGCTTATTTTTTGTATAGTCACAAAATCTTAATTATAATAATGGCAATGTATATTAAATGTAATGTAAATATAAATCTTTATAATAATATTTTAAGTTATTGTTTCAATAGTTCCTTATACAGTGTAAGTGAGCACTGAGGTAGTTATATGGTTGGTTATGGTTCCAAATGTGTTGCTGATGGCAAACCTCATTTGGCACGCTCTTTGTATTTATATATCTAATGTACACGTTACATGTTAATTTTAGTGGCGTGCGCGTCGTACTTGCGATTGTCTTTAAAGAGCGTTTCTGTAATTGTACATAGTATCACAATTCTATAGTTCTTTAATACGATTTTTAAAAACGCGTGCGGAGCTGCGGTTACAGCTAGTTTGTAATATATTAAGACCGCATGGAGTATATTCAGACGGACTAAGGTTGAACATCGGAATTGTCACGTCTGCTATCAAAATTAAAAATCAGTTGCTTATAAACAGACTGAAATAAGTGGCATTTGGAAGTGGCCGCTAAAGAATTTTACTGAAGACTTCATTTTTATCATGCCTGTTATATATTTAAAATTCCTATAATTATTATAAACAAGTAAGTTTGTGCAAAAGGATGTATTACCCTTTCACGCGAATACTACATATGTTGTTTAAATAGACCGAAATATAACGATAATTTTCAAGTGGTAAAAATCCTGCCAACTGAGACTTATCTCAGTAGGTGCAGCATAAATTACACAAAGTTAATATATCGTAGCGTAGTATTTATAAATATGTAAACACAGACGAAGTCGCGAGCAGCCGTTAGTTTATCATAAATAACTAATTTTGGTAGTTTCTTTTAAACTATCCTCAAGAACATGTCAGTGCTGATTTATTTACGACTTATAATAAATACATGGCAATTAGTTTTACTCTACGTTTGGATAACAAGTATGCTGATTTCGTATACAGATCCGATATGTTTTGTTACGGTTCTCGCAATCTTTGGACGTTACCAGGCGAAGGTCAAGCCTGAGCCATCGATCAATGACAGAATAATGAAACACGCTGTGAATGAAAAAAAGATCCGCGAGTAAAACTACAGCATTTAACCAATAGAGTATATTTGTGTATATATAAAGTTTACTTTTAAAAGAGTTATGAATATGTTGATGTACCGGAGAAAACAAAGTCATGTCGCGATTGATCCCTAGAAAATGTCACGAAACATTTAAATACAATTACAGATCTCTTTGTCAATTGATCCAAGATTTATTGTATATAATGGAACTTTAACAGTTTTTAATGTGTTTACAGTTCTTATACCTGTGAGAACTTCTGTCAAAGACAATATATCTTTTGAATATGTATCCACTGTTAAATTTAGATCCTTGGCCGTGATTAAAGCTACTGCATCTTTTGTTGTATTTTCTATGCAATTTTTACAAATTTCGCAATATACTTCACTGAATGTGATTTGTTGATAATCAACTTCGTCATATCAATAGCATTATCATTATGAAATATATTATTTCTAAACCAGATGTTCTCATGTGGCATGTCTTTTTTTAATTTAAACCACACCCAAAGCTGCTTATATAATTTAGTTTTGAAATGTACGTAGCCTCTACTAATTTAATGAGGAAGAGCTATAATTAATCGTTAATTTCCCTTACGTGTATAACAACTGTTTCACAATCAGAACATAATCCAGTTTTTGCTTAAATAATTGCGAATTATATAAAAGGCGAAACGTATGTTATTTATTATATTAAAAACTGGTATTCCATCGTATTAGTACTAGACCGGTTTCTTAGCCTAAATCTAACCTTAAGCCTAAACACATTTCTGAGTCTTAATAACCGCTTTAGAGAAACAGATTTGTAACTTGAGAGAGATGTTAGTTTTAGAATAGAGTATTAGAAAATGCTTGCCATAAGTTTATGGTTTTATATCCATTTTTATTTCTCGTTGTCCCCTAGTCCTTGTGTGCTCAAACTTGAACTGCTAGCGATCCACCTTCATATTGTTAAACTACGATTGATAGACTCTGAAATGCTACAAATATGTGTAATACAGGATTGTCCTCTAAGTAGGTGTAGGTTACTCCCATTAAAAACGATAAAAGAAAATGATGAGGGAGTTATTCTGGCCTAATTGTGAACCAAATAAATTTTAGTTGTTTACATTTTGTTTTAGTTGCCTACTAAAACAAAATTTGTGAATAGTTCTGTATTGATAATTATTTCTCGAGATTGACTCAAAAAATACTTGTGATCGACCGTTTGAGCACCCCTGTCCTGCTCGTTGTAGTATTTGACATAATTACCACAGAACTACATTTGTTCCAAGACGTATATTAAATACCACCTTTATGAATCAATGAAAAGCTTCAAAGGCGATTAAAGTGTCTTTTATATTTTGAAATAATATTTAAAATTACATTAATAAAAACATAAACAATTACAGATCATTCATCACACTTGAAGTCCACTACCACGATAAAGTAAAGGAAGCCTTGAAGGCAAGTAAATTATTAATTGGATACAATTCCATTCACCAAGGTTTGTCACTATTAAATTTAAGTGTATCGTAAAATGTCACATTATGAGCTGCATAAGTCGTTTCGCGTAAACGCTGAAGGTGAAAGGAAGTATTAGGAAATATCTTTACGACAAATTAAGTAAAATCGATGAACTACAATCTGCTAGTTTGCAAGATATCGGTAATAGATTGTGGTCTCGATGCTTCTGTATGATAAACTTAATAGCTAATGATTTCGTTTCATTTTTGCGCTATGGTTTTGCAATTTTCTTGAAATATTTACACATTACGACGTGAAGAATGTCTTTATATTTTTTGTGACTATCCTTTTCCTAGTCTTGATGTCCGCAGGTTGGAAACCCGGCATGTACGAAGAAATTTTCTGTACTCGCGTACTAATTTACATTGGTAACACTATCGGTTGACGGTGAAGGAAAACATCGTGAGGAAACCTGAACCTGAACAATGTTCTTGTGGTACTACTGTATGTGAGAAAATATAGATATGTGGATTTCTCAGGGTTTGAAATCGCCAATACATCGTGGCCTTGTGTGGTGATTATGCTCATAGCTTCCTTCGGGAAGAGGCCTGTGGCCCTGCAGGCCCTCTTACAGGCTGATGATTATGATAAATTGGACTGGAGGTAGGTAGGTTACATTTCCATGCAATGTCTGCGGTAAAACCTTATTAATGTACTTTTAGAAAAGTAAAGTTTTATTTTAAGTATCGAATCGTTTGGGATTTGTCGTCATATGAAATTACGAAGGGTTTATTTTCCGCTACGTGCACTTCTAAATGAAATACAGTATTGCGTAAATTGAACTATGAAATAATTTTATTTGATAAGCACGTTTACACTGGCAGCATACAGAACTTCTTTCTCTGTCAATGCGTGTGCTACTTAACCTGTTCTGATTTTCGTACTTAGTATGCTCTTATGCAGACGAATTACTTTTATTAAATTTCCTTATTAAGTAATTACAACAAGTGATAATTATAATTACAACAAATGTGTTAACGTAATAAAAACCATTACAAAATGAATAGATTAGTACAAAATATTATACTAAATATGGGTATATTTATGTCATCTATTATGTTCTAAACTAACTTTAACAATAATTATTTAACTTTAACAAGAGCCTGATTATAACTATTTGATTATTTGCTACCTCAGATATAGACATTCTAGGAAGTAACGCTTACAATTTATAAGTAGAATATTTTTTTCCTTAAAACTTTGACCTTTAATACTATCACCATAAATGTTTTCACACATCTTATTTATACATATAATTCTTCTGACCTCTTCTGTGTGTGTGTGACTGAACTTCTCCTAAACGGCTGGACAAATTTTGATGATTTTTTTTGTGTGTTCAGGTAGATTAAAGAATGGTTTAGATTCACAATTGGACTCGGAAGGTGGCGATGCGGTGGGCTTAAAAAAAAATCAAGGCAGGACAACGTCCGCCGCCTCCGCCAGTTTTATATAACATAACTAACAATCAAGTTCTATATTGAATGGGAATCTTGTCTTTACTGACAAGTTGAGTAGCAAGTGTCAAGCATCAAATACATCAAGTAGCTCACGAGACTACTCCTGTCTGATACGTAGAATATACTTATGTGCTATGTAAGCAATATGGATTTTAAAACAAAATTGCTTCATTAATAGCTGGAATACATCAAATCGTTTTTATTATTAAATCGAATAGTTCTAAATATAATGTTATAAAATGTTATAACATTGATATTGAAATGAAATCATGTATGTAAAACCTGCAGTGGTAATATTTAGGTGACCTTTAAAGTTGCCCGTCTACGCGGCCCGATACGAACGCGCGATTACGACACAAGTGCGTTTGACCGTTGTATCGCAATTGCTCGGTTTCGATTACATTTACTTTGTGTTTGGATTTTGTAATATCCTTTTCACATATTTAAACTGGTGTGGAGTGAACTTAGTTAATCATTAACGTAATACATTATCATGATTTATGATATTTGTTGCAAACGAGCGATAGTTAAACCATTTGTTTCGTATATTTCATTGCAATGCGAGCGATGTTTTTCGATGCATTTTGATAACAATATGATATTTTTCATTTGTTATGTAACGATAGTAATGTAGTATAGATTGTTTTTTTTTTATATTAATAAGTATTAGGTGAATCCTCTAACAAGAGAGAGATACCATATCTAGGTTGACAATATTAACAGTTTTTAAATATGCTAAGTTAATTGTACACAATTAAAATTAAACCGAAAAAGTTCACGTTAAAATTAAAGGTGACAATTACAAAAAGAAAAGAATGAACTAAAAGTTATAAAAGACAAGGAACCTAACTAGACTTATTACTAACTTACAATCATTGGAAACAATAAAAATAAAATGATTATATATGTTTGTATGTACATATGTGTGGGTATATTCTTATTAATATTACTTTTTTATTTATTTATTTTAGTTAAAATAAAAACTAAACATTGATAACACAAAACTTAAAATAACTATTTTATAAATAAGCATAAACCCTAAATAGTTTATTTACAGTTTGCTTATTAGCTTCAATTTATTTGTTATATTTTTGAACCATACTACAATTTGTAAACAGTAATTTATAAAACTGTCTCTACTTACTACTTCATTTTTCAACTTTTTAAACTTTGGATTTCATTTTAGCTATAGATAATGGGTATTATCTGTAAAGAGCTTAGTGGTTAGATCATCCTATTGCAAACATGAGGCACCACATACATTGAAATACTTTAACATTAAGAATCCGTGTATGAATTTAAAAGAAATCAAGTAAAATAGGAACTTATCATTATCTCGGACGAATTTGAAAAGAAATCTTTGTGTCATAGTTGATCTAGGAAAAACTTTAAATGCTCCAATTGTATTTGAATGTTCTCAAAAGTTATGAAAATCCATTTCAATTTTTAAATTCAAGTACGTTAAAGAAACATTTTTAATTCAAAAGTCTTGTGATTGTAAATATTAAAGTGAGAAAATTAAGCGTATAATCAATCTTTTAAACGGTGGTAAAGCTTTTCTAATAATTTTTGCCTAATCAACTATCATGTACAATAGTTGGAGATGTAACATGGTGACTGGAATGCCGTTCAACGAAAAACGATTATAAAGCTGTTAAAATTAATGTAAAGACATTTTTTTAAGTCTTTGCTGCACTAACTAGTACAGAAGTTAATATTTTTTGGAAATGCACATTAGTGCTAAGTCCATTATGTGAATATCAACGTCAGAGGTACGATGGATATAATATCCTTGTGTTATATTCTTAAATTAAGTAAAGATCAAAAAGTCACATATGGACACCACGTGGAATTATAGTTAACTTAACTATGAGTCATTAGTACTTTACTTCACAATGTACACATACATAAATATACATGTAATGTAATATATATGTATGTAATGTATATACATACAGACAAAAACTTGTGAACTTATATTTTAGGTTATTGTCCAACTTAATTCAATATTAAGTTTGACGTATTAAGTTGTTATATATTTAGCAATTTTTGAAAATGTTTGCTTATAAAATATTTAATTTGTTTCAGCATTTGCGCTCATGAGTCAACAATGACTTTATAAAGTAATCTAATGTTATCACTTTCAATTTGCATGTTACTATAGTATTCTTGCTTTTGGGGAAATTTTTAACTGCATAATTACTATTTTTGCAGAATATAAATGCAGAGTATGATTGGTTCGATATACAAGAACTGTGTAACTAATATTAATTGTTCAATGGCCAACAATAGGTCTGATAATCTAGCACTATATAATAAGCAAAATTGGATCTATTTTTCACAATCTCAAATTTTAATTTCGCGACAATATTACGCAAATAAAAAAAAACGATTCTCTTGAAAACTGTACAATTAATACGATGTTCTTGTTCCGAATTAAGATTGTAAAAATAATAAAACTAGAAGAAAAGCTTTGAAATATTGGTGTGAATAAAGGATTAGAAAGTGCTCATCAGATACTATTGAAGAAGTATATAACTTTATTTAAAGACATGATCTCTTGCAATATTTACATAAGATTCAATAACGAGATGTTAGGTTAAGTTAGGTTTGCAATAAAAAAACGTGAACTGGTTGTTGTAATATTACAGTGCCATTGTGCAGAGAACGTGTCATGACATTTTTTATTAACAACGCATATTTTTATTTTCTGTTACTTTAACATTGCAAGGGATAAAAATGTTAATTTTCATAAATATTAAGGTAAATATTATAGGATTCGATAAGAACTTTTTAGCCTTTCATTCATACATTTGAAGACTTGATTATACGACATATTAGATGTTTTTTTTTTATGTCATTGGTGGCAAACAAACATGTGGGTCACCTGATGTTAAGTGATCACCACCGTCCATGAACACTAACAACACCAGAGGAGTTGCAAGTGCGTTGCCACCCTTTGGGGGGAAGGGTTAGGGGAGGGAGAGGGAGTGGAGAGAGGAGAGGGGAGGGGAGGTGGGCCTCCGGCGCTCTCACTGACCGAACGAAACGCAACAATGCAAGCACTGTTACTTCACGTCGGTTTTCTATGAGAAGGTGGTACTACCCTAGGCGAGCCGACCTATTCATGCTGAAACCAGTAATAGTTTCAGCGTGGCTCTACCACCATTAAAACAACTGGTCTGTGTACAAAACATCTCATGGCAAAATAATCACACATCGTTATTATAGCTGGAAATACTTGAGCATCTTTAGAACGAGCAACATGGGGTTATGTGTATATTAATGAATTCATTATTATAAGAACCCGACGTTCAACATTGTATGACATTCCGTTCCGCCCATCCATTTCGTTTCTTGGTAGAACACAATGGCTTTTAAGGCTCATGTATACTGGAGTAACAATAATTGTTCAGTTAAACAACGCCGACTGACACGTCTGATGAAACAACGTCAGTGGCACCAGGTATAGGTTCCCTGAAATCTATTTCGCAAATTTATACTCATCGAAGCTTTTATTTAATTGTTGGAGCTGTATCATTGATAGACGCCATGAAGGTAGTACTATTGTTGTTTCTAATTATCTATAGTAATATCTATATATTAATACGTGAAGCCTAAACTTTGTATCCCTTTTTGAGAGAAATGCGCGAACGGATGAACGTGAAATTTGGCATAGTTAAAGTTTATATGGAGAAGTGCAGAAACCTATTATTTTATATAAAACGCATTAGAAGTACATTAATTAATTAAAATACGCATTACTCACAATAATGCTTCAATTTTACACAACATAAACACACATGTAAATAAAAAAGACGTTTTGACATTTGTCAATAACAGACTTCAAAAAAGGTTGCGAAGGAGGTTGCTATGCTCGACTGTATGTATTTTATAACCGACTTCGAAAAAGGAGGAGGTTACTACGTTCGGTTGTATGTATTTTATTTTATGTATGTTAATCGATATCTCCGCAAATTATGAACCGATTTTAATGATTTTTTTCTTTTTTTATTTGAATTAGTTATATTCAGCAGTGATCCCATATAAATTTGAAGAAAATATTCAACCCCTAAGGGGGTGAAATATCTTTTATTTGATTTTCACCCACTTCGTCTCTACGTATTTTCGTGAAATTGGAACCGATTTATTATACCCATTACAAATCAGATATATTTATGAACACTAAAAACGGGGAAATATTTTTTTTACACAAAAAATAAAACGCCTTCGATGTGAAAAACTAATAAGGCACTAAAAAGCGAAAAATAACTTAATTATTAAATTAACCAAATTAAATAAAAAAATATTGATATTTGAACTACCTAATTATATATTTGAAGTCGATGTCATTGATAAAAGAACCCCAATAAAGTTCAAACTTTAAAAATTCAATGAACTATGGTCGAATGTCGACCGCTGGGCGCCTTACTAGTTAATATTATTAAGTTAAATAATTTGTCTCCTTGCAGGCGCTAATCCCAGGAACTACTTGTCCGATTGAAAAACAATCTTTCAGTGTTAGATAGCTAATTTATCAAGGAAGACTATAGACTATATATCATCACGCTAAGGCCAATAGGAGCGGAGCACCAATGAAGAATGTTTAAAAATCGTTTTCTTTTCTTTTGAGAACTTCCGCTGCGTGTTAGCGTTAGCCAAAAGCCAAAGCCATTCCACGCGGATGATGACGCGAGCAGAAGTTAATTTATTTATAAATGTAGTAGAGAGTCTATTAGAAATGAACTCGTATAGCAGTGACATTGATGTAGGACAGACAGTGTCCTAGACACCAGTCGAGGGATATTTTTTTTTATTTTATTTTAATAAATGTTGTATTTCGTATTAGATTTAATTGTATTTTAGATTTTAAATAAGAACTAGTACAGATTTATGACATAATGTATTTTGGCCAAAGAAGGTAAAAAAAATTGCAAGCATCCATAAAAATTCAATTATTCTGTTCTGCTTACTCCAATTTTCCTGATATGGAATAATTTACCATAATAATGCACAAACTGGATTTCATTTTAAGAATACATTTTACGTAATTATAGTATAAAAATATAATTCTGCAAACAATAAAAGGCGAGATATAAGCACCATCGTATCTTCGACATAGCTCTGGTTGTCCTTCCATTATTTTCTTTGGTTTGTTTATAGGCAATTTGTTTATCAGTATCGTTTGTAGCTTAATACATAATTTTTAGTTTTTTAATGGGGGTTTCGTTATACTGACAACTGGAACTTGTTGATTTATTTCCAACCTCCCTGCGGTTGCTAGCCGGGGAAGTATTACAAAAAGCGCAATGATACGATTACAGAAACCCAAGTTAATCGTCGAAACGATGTAGATCGAAGCAGTACTTGCAGCGCTGTCATCGTTAATCGTCTTCAAAACTAGATTTACTTTAATTCGTTATTGAACACGCAGTCTCACATCTTTTTTTAAATATAGGTTGTAGCGTTTTACCACAATTTTACCTGATGTTAAATTATGACGTGGTCTAAGATTTTAAATACGCCAGACGTAGAGGCGACTTCCTCTAAAGTGCAGCTGTCGGAACACTCCAACTTGTACTTGGCGACAGATTTTCAACTTGAGGGTGGTAGCTAGCAAGCCGAACTTAGCAAAAGCACTACACCACCTATAGTTTCATCACGATACTTCCTTCACCGGAAGCTTCGACTCAGTTGCTAAGACCACTGCTTCTAACTGCAATTACTCTTTTTGCTGTCGTAATGGAATCGGCTACTAGCATCCTAGGAATAATTGGTAAATGTTCCCGCTCCACCAGTGTAACACGGGCTCTGTTCACACTCGACAATCGTACAGCCTACACGCACGTGATAACCTCGGTGTATGTTTAATTTTTTATTATCATCGTAACCGTCGGTGGGCGGAGAGTATGGCCGGTGATCATACCGGTGAGCGCGCCGCTAACTGCCGTACAATCAATATGTTTGACTAACTTATTCATACAACTGCACGAAGACGTAACATCGCCATGTTATGTCAGTTATAAATTTACAAATCCACATATCTATTTTATTAAATAAATATCAGATATTTCATAATAATTATGGTTATATAAACAGACAATTTATATTGCTTAATAAATAATATATGTATATGTTTTTTTTAATTAATAATATTATAAACTAGCTGACCCGTGCAACTTCGTCTGCATCAAATCGATTGTCACCGGTTTCAATTGTACTTTTAAACGCGAAAATGTTTAAACCTAAAACCCGAGTGCAGCCACACCTATCGTTTCCCATTGTAAATCCAAACTATCAAGGGACTCCGTCAAACATATACCCAGATGGTATGTGAGAAATCTTTGATAACTAAAATATATGAGCAAGATGCGTCAACTCTCACTTGCCTGTGACTATTCTTCTAAGAGCTAGACAACGGTTTCGATAGTGAATTTTAATAAGCCAGTTTTTGTATATCTTTATGTTCTTCCAAATAGCGTGCGGGCTACCTGGCTGCCAGTAAACGTTGCGTTTATTAGTGCATATCGCACTTTTACAGGCAAAAATATTGAATTTTATATAATTTTAGAATGTTTTGTTTTTCACTAACTTCGAAACGTTACTAAAACATGAAATTATTATTGCCAGACATTTTTGTTATTAATTTTGTTAATAATGTGCTCGATGCTATTTTTTTGTTCATAAAATTATTTACTAATCAAAATTTTTACCTGTAAAGGTGTGATGCGCATTAAAAAACACAACGTTAACCGGCTACAAGGTATCTTGATTCCTGTTTGGAGGGCATAATATATCTACATATTAAAGAACCAGCTTTCCTAAAATTCTCATTCTTCCAAGTTGCTGGCTCTTGTACTAAGGTATCGCAAAAAAGTCTAGTTACATTAACTAATTTCTTTTCTTTCGTTATCCTGGAGAACCTCTTGCGTTTTATGGGACAAAACGTATCCTAAATGTAACCTTGTAATATTAGTTATTACTGTGTCAAGTTTCGTTAAAATCGATTCAGTACTTTCATTGTGATGCGTGTTCACAGGGACAGACAGACAGACAGACAAAAATAGTAAAAAGATTATTTTTGGCTTCTATATCGATAACAAAATCTACCCCGATTATAATTTTCAAAAAATATTTAATGTACAGATTTGGCGTTGCTACAGTTTTATTATAGTATAGATTAACTAGCGGGCCCGGCGGACATCGTCCTGCTTTTATAATCAAAAATAATAAAATTCAACCGCAGCACCACCTACCGGTTCCAATTGTGAATCTAAACCATTCTCAGAGCTACTGGAACACGCACAGAAAATTTCATCAAAATCGGTCCAGCCGTTTAGGAGGAGTTCAGTGACACACACGTATAGAAGAAATTTATATATAAAGATAATAAATAGTACTGATAGTCGTAGTGGTCAAGTGGTTTGATCGGTACAATATAATTCCGATGTCCGCAAGTTCGAATCCCGGCATGTACCAACGAATTTTTCGGAACTCGCGTACATTTACTAATTCTATCGGCTCACGGTAAAGGAATACATCGTGAGGAAATCTGAATCTGAGAAATATTCCTATATCGATGTGGGAAAATACAGAATTCAGAACTGTGGATTTTCCAGAGTTTGAAATCGCCAATACGTCTTGAGCTGGCGTGGTGGTTGTGCCTATACCTTCTTTCGGGAAGAGGCCTATGGCCCTGCAGTGAGTCTGTTACACGTATCCTTAGTCGATACAACTTATTTATTCTAACATTAATAAATACAATTTTCAATTAAATTATGTTACATTATAATAATAAAAATAGAATTTTCTGATCAGTACGCTACGCAGTATACTTATGTTATCGTAAACAAATTTGATTAATGTATCTTCTAAGAATTTTTCCCGACAAAACCGGTCTCATATTTTGATTTGAAATAGCGAAGAAACACAGCGAGGTCATCGTATGCGGCAAACATTCAAGGTGGATTCCGAGGAAATATTCATGTTTATTTTTGTGGGCGGTTAAAGGTTTTGCGAACCGTACAATCATATGATACATAATTGTCTTGCGTATGTGCTATTGTTTATATATTAACTATTTGCATATACCAAGGCAATAGCTTTCATATTACTAGATTTATATCTACAAATGAAGTTTCTTTTTTCTACTGTGGCAACTCTTAATTATTGAAGATTACTCTCATTATAAAATGGGTAAAAATGTCTTATGACGATTTCAGTTTTTTTTATAGGCAGTGATGAGTCCTTTATGAGAGCTTTTTAGGGCTTTTTGTGATATTGCAGTGTGGGCTATTATTATTTTATGCTCATAATATTTTTATGGTATACTATTAAACGCTGATCAACTATCGAGATTGTTTTTACAGAAACAGCTGAGTTTTTAAACTGGCAGATGAGTTTGTAAACTATGTTCTTTAATGACAGCTTTCATAGTAAAAAAAATATTAAAAAAAATATTGTATTATTTATATACACTGACTATTATTTCAAATTAGTTTATTGTTTTTTTCTGCATTTAACGGTAAGTAAAATTTCCATAGATGAATATGAATAACTCATATAACTGTATATTTTTGAGAAATAATGAATCTTTATAGAATAGAATATGTTAGGTAATTTTATTCCATTGCACAACAAAATTTCAAAATAACAAAAATTCTTCTTTGTTACTATCAACGAAATATACTATATTTTTAAAGAATGATTGTTCGTGCCCCGATAATAGATTGGCCAGTAAGGTTAACAATAGATCGTTGACATTATTAACTAATTGTTGTTAAATGTAATTTATAGTTACATAACTGTAACCGCGTTACATAAGTATGCCGGCTGGTGGAAAACGGTATGCGCGTGGTGTATGACGATTGACGCGTAAGTGGATACCGCGTTCTACTTAAAAGCAGTTGTGAAATCGGGGGCTCGCGTTACACGGATCAGTTTTACTGCCTATAGTACCTTTTACCTTCAACGAAATATAGTCTCGTAGAGGAGATAACGTGTCTGTCATATTTTAATATTTATTTAGTATATTAACTCTACCCTCTCTACACATCCTTGATATACTTTTCTAATATTATGAACAAGAAAGCTTTTAAGCATGTGTCGGTGTTCGTTACTCAAAAACTACTCCACGGATTTTGATGAAACTTTATAGTGATTTAGCTTATATATCAGAATAACGAGTGGGTTATAAAGATTTCTAGATAGAAATGCTGAGTAAATTGAAAAAAAATATGTCATTCTGAGAACCAACTCAAGTAGTTTGCGTTCGCTAGTTAAATATATATTCGTGAAAACTTAGTTCGATTTTATAAGCCTTTAGCATATTCTTAGTACTAAAAAATGTTTCAGACACAAAAAAAGCTTTAAAACTGTTAAGATTCCAAAGTACATTATCAATTTACCGGACAATAGCTTTAAGCACCGTGTCAAGCGGACTATACTGTCAAAAGATTATTATATCGTGGATTATCCCCTGATTGATAATGATGTCTGAAAATGATCTCTCTGTAAATTCAATAAAAATAATACAAACGACTGTTAACAATGTGTTTTAAAATTATAATTAAAAAGTATATATAAACAAAAAGGATAAATCCGAGGAGTCTGTTGTCGGCTCTTCCCAACGACTGACAAGTTTTCCAAATCAGTGACAGTGTTTTGACCCTCATAAGTGCCTTCTCAGAACCTAAATTAAAAAATAATTTTTGATTTTATCGTTATTGATGATGGCTTAATGCAAACACGGTCGGATGGTGACAGAAGATGTGGGTTTGATTTTGCAATAAGACCAATGTAGTGGTAGTATTATAGTACCTTTTTTTTCGTACGCATAAGTAACACGTCTGAGTTCAAAATCCATTGGTAGCTCGCTTTAAACACTATAGAATTCGAACATCCCAAAAAGACCACATAGCAAAACTAAATAAATACCTTGAGCTTGTGATCTTACCAACCAATTAATCAGAAATGACTGCGTGTAGTATGAGAAGGATAATATGAGGTTAAAGTGGAAGTGGGGGGTATATCAGCAAAGTCCCCATATAACCAACTAGAAGACATGTTACGAGAAACAATAAGCTCCTTTGTAGAGAGAATTTATAAAGCGACTCTGGTAAATTCCTACCAAATTGGGCAAGACGGCGAGGAGTGCAGACGGTGGAAGCGAGGGTTGTCATCATCGGTAAGAGCGCTTTAAACCTGCATTAGGGACGCAAGCCTTAACCACTTTTTCAAGTCTCTCGCTCAGTAATCCCAACAACCGCAAGGTGAATCCTTGGAATGCTAAGAGTGTTGCCTCCCATGTATCACTCACTTAACTAGATGATAAATTAGTTTAAATTGAATCCTAATTCCCAAGTAGCATAATAATGTTCTGGGTGATTCCCAAACTATTGATCTCCATTAATTGCATGTATACAAAGATCCCAATTAAACAGAGCGCGATACAAGTGCGGGGTACTGCGGGGGACTGATTTTAAAAACATCATTCTCATTTCTAACCCATTCAGCAATGTAATAAAGTGTTATAATACCTACACTATCTCGAAAGTTGAATAGTCGGTACACGTTATTATTAATAGCATAAAGTGATTTATAATTCTCGCAATACATCACTTAAAATTAATTGTACAATTAATTACTCTTTTCTTAGATGATGTTAAGACGTGAGTTCGTTAACTGAAGTTATTTGTATACGACTTAAGTAATGCCGCGTCGGTGATTATCTAAGACGAAGGTTTTGTTTAATATTACATTAATTTAATTCTATTCATCAACAGGTTAGTCATATATTCGAGTACCGTAATCACGCCGTAATTCAATCGGCATAATACAGTGCAAACTCTGTGTAACAAAACTTAAGAGACCCATAATTTTTTGCATTCTAAAATTTTCTTTACAAAGATTTTTAGATGTAGTCTAAGATGGTAAACACGCTGAACTTAGAGAGTGATGGGTTCTTAAACGCAGGTGTTGGGACAGATTTGTAGTTGCTTGGTGACAAATTTGCGACTAAAGAGTGGTAGCTAGCTAGGCAAATCTAGAAAAAAACTCTGCCACCATACTTTAATTATGTATTAGACATCACCAAACCTTAGTAAAGTAACCATGTCATTACCTCTGTATACTTTATAGTAAAAACTCCCTAAAAGGAAACCTATAGAGAAGAGTTTACATTATAGTTGGTACGTTATCTGTTTTTTTTTTTAAATCTATGCTTAGCTCACTCTAGTGTCACTTTATCCTTGTGATTAGTAAATGGATTGGAGGTATACTTCAATTTACTGCGTCTTGGTCCAAGAGAACTTATTCATAATCATAAATTTAGCGTTTGATTAAAATTCATTTAGTGTTAAGTGATAGTGTGGCTCAAGATGATAATACTATGTAGGTACAGACTGACTGTCTCCCAGTTGTAGCTGCCATGATACGGGTGTGTCAAATGTAAAACATAGGTATGTTTGTTTGATAACAGAATCTGAAGGGTTGAGGGTGGTAGCTTCTATCTTCACAGACTTAGTGAACGTACTACTACTACCATGCTATGGTTTTATAAAGATGTTCTCTGTCATTGAAAGCTCAGGTCCAATGTAAGATTCGAATCTCTCCAAGACGCTTTTATCTTCCTCGAAGTTGTTACAGGGAAAGAAAAAGTCTAACAGTGCGACATTTTTTAAAAAGACCAGCTTTCCTCCCCATAACAGTAATTCAAAACCAAGTTTGTGGTTTACTGCCCTCACTGTTAACACTTTTGGACTAATCTGCCTACCCCGTAACAATAATTGGTGTTAAGGAATGTGCATGGGACAGACTAAACTATTATAAAAAAATGTCATAAAAAAAGGGTCGTTCTACCTTTTTTCGCCTCGGATGCAAGGACACTCTTGTGCGGCTTTGGAAGCGTTGTGACGTCCAACGCGTATTAATATTTGTAATATTTGTTTGCTGAATGAATTTGATATTTGATTGCTCTAAGACTATTGGACATTAATATTATTTGTTGTGAGTGTTTGTGCTATCCTACACATTTTACATACAATTACACTATACACACACTACTACACACGGAACAGCGCAGTGAGAGCTTACCAGGGACGCCAAGTCTGTAAGGTAAGTGGTTTAATAATAATCGCAATTACGCATTAAATAGAGTTGCTGTGCACTACAGTTTTACTCAGAGTGGTCACAACCCCGGATTGAAAATATTGATGGGCCCAGCACCAATTCGGTTTTGTGGTGGTGATCATCTCGTACAATTTTTGGTAGCAGAGCGTGGTTTTGCCCGTACAATCGTATATTTTGTTAGCAAACCACGGTTAGTTCGCGTTTTGTTTGTTGCGTAATAACCACTTAGGGTTGGCGTCCACTTACTTAAATATAAATTGTTAATATATCTGTGCTCCGTTAATGTATAAGAATTTGTTTTGTTGCATAAATATAATTTTGTTTGTATTGTATTTGTTTGTAGTGTATAAGTTTGTATTGTATTCGTTTATTAACTTTGATTAATTTGTTTGTAATAAATTTATTTGTACACTAGGCTCTGTATCCGGGTTGGCTTGGCTTATAATTTGTTTTAAAATTGGTTTGTAATTGTTTTAAATTTTGTTTATTTGCATTGTGGTAATTTATTCATTTGTGTTTTTATTTTTTATATACATTTTTTTTTTTTTTTTAATTATTTAAATATGGCATCAACGCATACCAAGCGGATTAGGACAGAGCTAGTGTGGGCGACTTCTGCTGCTGCCTTAGTAGGCAGAGTAGACAGGCAGGAGGCACTCTTAGAGAGATTTAAAGCCGTTGAAAAACGACAGGCGGCAGTTGACTCCGCCTATGAGTCATTTTTAATCACGTCGGCGGATAACGAATTGGCTGCCTCGGTGGAGGCGGATGTCAGCCAATTTTATGAATTAGTTGACACAATTACACAAGGTGCTCGTAATATCCTTAATGAGAGAACAGAAGCAGGTGGAAATTTGAAGGGTGCACCGCGACCTCCAACACATCCGGAGTTGTTGGGGCGTCTTCCAACTCTAGACTTACCCAAATTTGATGGTAGTATTGAGGATTACCCTGGGTTCTTGGCGATGTTTATGAGTTTGGTGGATGCCCGGAAGGATTTGGCGAACAGTCAGAAGCTGGCATACCTTCGAGCCTCCCTCAGTGGAGAGGCAAGGGATGTGGTAGCACATTTGGATATGACTGATGACAGCTACCGTACCGCCATGGATTTGCTCGCCCGGCGTTACCAAAACGTCCGGCGCCTGGCGGATGCTCATGTTTCGCGACTTTTGACTTTGCCCCGCGTCACTAGAACTGACCGTTTACGGGTAGAAGTTTTAAACCCGGTGATAACCGCATGTAACTCCTTAAAAGGATTAGACTTGCCGGTGGACCAGTGGTCATTCTTGCTCCTGCACATTGTATTGAGGTCACTTCCACGAGATCTTAAAATTAGATTTGAGCAGATTTGCGGTGGTGATGGTGCCACATACCTACCACCTTTTGAAAAATTATTACGCTTTTTAGAAGATGAATGCCGATTGATTGAAAACTCTGGTGTTGCTAACACATCTCAAGTTCCAGAGAGACCGCCAGAGCAGCGGCGAAAGGATACACGACCTCCTATGGATCCCCGTCGCCCCCCTATTCGTTTTGCCACTTGTGAAGAGGGAACCTGTTGCAGTTTCTGCCGTGAGACTGGACATCGAGTCCAGATGTGTCCTCGGTTTAGGGACAGAAACGTGAAGGATCGACGGGGAATTGCTAATTCCCGAAAGTGGTGCTACTCCTGCTTGGGACAGCATTTGCAGAGGGAATGTAGGGAATCGCGTCCCTGCCCTCACTGTCAGGGTAAGCACCACCCTGTCTTATGTTTGAATGTGAATGGTGTTCGCCGTGTGGAGAATAACATGCATTCCCCTTGCATGGGCGGGGGAACTCATTCCGGTTCGCACAATGCGGATCGCCACCGGTCCCCAGTAGAGCACCGTCAACGTCCAGCGAAATCTCCTCAATCACAGAGGAATCATTGTAAGGACGTCCGCCCCAGGGGCGGGGGTAACTCTTCTCCTAAGAGTCAAGATGGTAGAGGTTATTTAGCAGTTCGACGTCCGTCAAAGTGTTCACCATCTTTGAGCGAATGGCCGCGCCTAGAGCGCCACCCTCGTCGGTTTAGAAATCGCTCAACATATAGAGAGCCTTCCGGCAGGAAAATATCACCTCAGGCTGAGTATCAGCCTTATCTTGATTGGCAGTGTTAGGTAACAACTGCCCTCTCTCCCACCACAGCCACCCCACCTGAAACCGTTCTTCTGCCGACAGTTTCAGTTAAGGTGTGGGGCCCGAAGGGTAGATTTGCGATAGTTCGCGCCCTTTTGGATTCGGGTTCTCAAGGCTGTCTTGTTACATCTGATTTGGTGGGAAAGTTGGGCCTCCCTTGGAGACCTCACCGTGGCCCGATATATGGTATCGGTGGGATAGAAGCCACGGCTCTGAAGGGTAAGGTTGAGGTTAAGTTTTCGCCGTTGAAAGGTGAACCACATATTGTAGCTAGAGCAGTAATCTTAGATGACATACTAGGCAGACATCCACAAATTAGGATACCGGAAGCTGCGGTTAAATTGACTTCACGTTTGGATCCCGCAGACCCCAAATGGTTTGTTCCCGGAACCGTAGATCTTTTGTTAGGTGCAGATGTTTTGGGCTTGATTTTATCCGGACATCTTCAAATCTTGCAGCCGGATGGCTTAGTAGCCGCACCAACAATATTTGGATTTAGTTTTTTCGGTCCCGTTTTGTCGCAGGTTGTTGAAGAGCAGTGCCTTGAAGTAGGGATTTCTCTTAATGAAGCAGTCCAGCGCTTCTGGGAGGTGGAGGAGCCTCCTCAAGCAGTCAGAGTTGACCCACTTGCTCAAGAATGTGAGTTATTTTATCAAAATAACACTGGTCGCCGTGTTGATGGTCGATTTGTTACCAGATTGCCCTTTCTAGCTTCGCGACCACTTCTCGGTCAGTCGCGATCCATAGCCGAAAAGAGGCTTTTGTCCATGGAGCGCCGCATGCGAAGGGATTTGTCGTTTCGAGGTAAGTATATTGAATTCATGCGTGAATACGAGGACTTGGGACATATGTCTATATCCGATTTTGATTGGCGTTCCCACGAACACTACTTCTTGCCCCACCATGCAGTTCTGAAGAACCCAGATGGTAAAATTCGAGTGGTTTTTGATGGCTCAGCCCCTTCGTCGAATGGAGTTTCATTGAATCAGTGTTTACACTCGGGGCCTAAACTTCATCGTGACATATCGGATATCCTCACGCATTTTCGTCGCCATCAAGTGGTATTCGTTGCCGATATACGAATGATGTTCAGGCAAACTATTGTTCATAGAGATGATCGGCGGTATCAGTTGATCTTGTGGCGCGAAAAACCTTGTGAACCAATCAAGGTTTATGAATTAAACACCACTACATATGGGTTAAGATCTAGCCCGTACATTGCTATACGAACTTTGTTAGAGTTAGCGAACCGTGATCGATTGAAGTATCCCCGTGCAGCCAGTATTTTAGAAAATTCTGTCTTTGTTGATGATATTTGCACCGGGGATTCCAATGTAGAGAATGCACGTATTTTAAGGGATGAGTTGATTGCGATCCTGAAGTCAGGCGGCTACGAATTAAGGAAGTGGTTGTCGAATTGTCCAGACTTATTAAACGATCTTCCAGAGGCACATCAACAGGATCCTCATCTTTTTGAAAACCCAGATACTCCAAATTTGGTTGCAGTTCTTGGCATACAGTACCAACCTGTTCAGGATGTTTTTACTTATCGAGTTAAGTTGGATTGCCCTAAGACCTGGACTAAGCGTCTGGTATTGTCTACTGTTGCCCGAACCTTTGATCCAAATGGATGGATAACCCCTGTTATCTTTTTGGCTAAATGTTTCTTGCAGAAACTCTGGATAGCGAAGGTCACCTGGGATGAACCTTTGCAGGGAGAATTGTTACGAGAGTGGTCATCTATCGTGTCTTCACTTCCAGAAATCAATCATATTGCTATTGCTCGATGTTTTCTTCCGCCAGGAAAGTGCCGAGTAACCCTCCATGGATTTTGTGACGCGTCTGAGCGAGGGTATGCGGCCGCGGTATTTTTGCGGACTGTCAGTATGTCTGGACAGATAAAGGTGCATTTGGTGATGGCAAAGAGTAAAGTAGCTCCTATTAGGTCTCGATTGACCATTCCAAAACTAGAATTGTCAGGAGCGGCTCTTCTTGTTCGCCTTCTTAATCATATTAGTTCTAATTTGGGTACTGTCATTGAAATATCTGGCGTCTATGCATGGTCTGACAGTGAAATTGTTCTTTGTTGGCTTCGGGCATCTATACACAATTTGGAAGTGTTTGTTGCTAATCGAGTTTCACAAATTCAAAACTCTGAAACTCCCTTAATTTGGAGACATGTTCCCGGAGAGTTGAATCCTGCAGACTGCGCTTCACGTGGCTGTATGGCTTCATCTCTTATAAATAACTCACTTTGGTGGAGTCCACAATGGTTGACGCAACCTGAGTTGTCGTGGCCTCAAAATAAATTTTCCTCTCCAGAGGTGTTACCTGGTTTGCGTGTTGGAGTTGTGGAGAATTTACCTCCATATAATTTGGACGCTCTTTTAAATAAATATAGCTCATTTGATAAGTTGATTGGAGTTACTGCTTGGATTCGGCGATTCATACATAATGGTAGGAATCCCCAGAATAAAATGTTGGAAACAGGTTTGACATCTGTTGAAAGGCAAGATGCTCTAAAATTTTGGGTTCGTGTAGTACAAAGAGAACATTTTGCGGACATTATTGATAATTTGAAACGAGGTTTAATTTTGAAAGGTCCCGTTGTCCGATTAAACCCATTCTTGGACGAAGCAGGTTTTTTGAGGGTCGGAGGACGGCTTAAGAACTCCAATCTTTCTTGTGAAGCTCGTCACCCATTGCTGCTCCCTAAAGGCGGAACTTTTGTTAATTTATTGGTGACTCAACGTCACATTCAGAATGCTCATGCCGGCCTCAACGCTCTTTTGGCTGTGTTGTACCGTGAGTTCTGGATTTTGTCAGCTAGACGCGTTATCCGAAACATTATATTTAGATGTTTGCAATGTTACAGGTTGAAAGCGAAACCAGTTCAGCCTATTATGGGAGATCTGCCACCAGACCGCGTTACGGAAACTCGGCCATTTGCAGGAGTAGGAACGGATTTTGCTGGTCCATTTGCTATTAAGTCATCGCACTTACGTAATGCGAAATCACTTAAAGGATATTTGTGTGTATTTGTGTGCCTCTCCACCAAAGCAGTCCATTTGGAAATAGTAAGTGCCCTCAGCACAGAAGCGTTTGTTGCAGCGCTAGGTAGATTTGTTTCCCGTCGTGGGCTACCTTCGCTGATTCGATCTGATTGCGGCACTAATTATAAGGGTGCAGATCGTTACCTTAAAGATATTGTTGACTTTTTGTCAAATAATAGAAATGATATAAATCATACGTTGTCCAAAATGGGAATAACTTGGAAATTTGATCCCCCTGTTTGCCCTCATTGGGGTGGAATATTTGAAGCAGTTGTAAAGTCCGCAAAAACGCATCTCCGTCGCGTTATTGGTGAAACCATTTTGACATTTGAAGAACTTGCTAGTGTATTTTGTAAAATTGAGGCCGTTCTAAACTCGCGCCCTCTCTGTCCTCTCTCATCCGATCCAAATGATTTAGAAGCTTTAACTCCCGGGCATTTTTTGATTGGCCAACCACTTAACGCTCTGCCCGAGTACCCCTTCAGGGACGTGAAAATATCACGTTTGACTCGTTTTGAACTGTTACAGCAGATGTCTCAGAGTTTTTGGCACCGTTGGTCTCTTGAGTATCTGCATACTTTGCAGCAGCGCGTTAAATGGACGGATAAGACAAATCCTCCCAAAGTGGGAGATCTTGTATTAGTAAAAGAGCCTAATTTGTTGCCGTTGCATTGGCGTCGAGGGCGTATTATAAAATTGATTTTTGGATCGGATGGAGTTCCCAGAGTGGCCGAAGTTATGGTTGGAGATTCGGTTTTGCACCGAGCAATTGCTACATTAGCCCGTTTGCCAATTTATTAGCGGACATAATCCTTATATCCGGGACGGGGGTTTGTTAAGGAATGTGCATGGGACAGACTAAACTATTATAAAAAAATGTCATAAAAAAAAGGGTCGTTCTACCTTTTTTCGCCTCGGATGCAAGGACACTCTTGTGCGGCTTTGGAAGCGTTGTGACGTCCAACGCGTATTAATATTTGTAATATTTGTTTGCTGAATGAATTTGATATTTGATTGCTCTAAGACTATTGGACATTAATATTATTTGTTGTGAGTGTTTGTGCTATCCTACACATTTTACATACAATTACACTATACACACACTACTACACACGGAACAGCGCAGTGAGAGCTTACCAGGGACGCCAAGTCTGTAAGGTAAGTGGTTTAATAATAATCGCAATTACGCATTAAATAGAGTTGCTGTGCACTACAGTTTTACTCAGAGTGGTCACAACCCCGGATTGAAAATATTGATGGGCCCAGCACCAATTCGGTTTTGTGGTGGTGATCATCTCGTACAATTGGTATGAACGTAAAACGTTACGTATAACTATTTCGAGAGGCATCGAGCTAATCGTATTTATAAATCGTTGAGCCTTTCCGCCTTACAACCTTCTTGATAAAATCTCTATAATCCAAACAAATCCGTACGGTCATCTGAGCTTTTATGTGAGCGTAACATGGTTGATTTTGGTCTGTGCGAGTGTCTCTCATGTAGTTGTCAAATTGCGCATACACCGTTCAGTTGCGCTTGTTAGAATGTATAAATGTTAGATTACTTGATCGTAAATAAAATTTGTTGCATTTTGTAATTTTATTCTGATTAATGAAGTTATATGGATTTCATTTTACCAGTCTCAATGTCTATGCGGTGAGGGACTTAGAAGTAATAATTGTGTAAGGCACGGTTGAATATAAGAAATACCAACGTAGTAGGAGATGTATTTGTGTGGATATTTTTATATAGTTTATAAATTTTACGGTTAAGTCACAACCTCAATTGGTATTTAGATCAATAGAAGAAGCCTAAGGAGGACTTGTTCTCAAACAACACATCTACAGATTAAGTAAATTCAATTCTTAAGTATTCAAACTCCTAAGTCGTAATATATCAAACAACAACATGCAGTATCAATCATGATTGTGAGTGAGACATAACTCTACAAAGAAATAAGATAGGTATAGGTTTCACAGTTCTCTCTGCCGTCACGCACCTCGCGCTCCGAGAAAGCAGCGGGGAAAGGCGCACGTGTAATTTGATGCTTTTATTCGAACGAATAATTTTTTAAATTACGTTAAAGTGAATTAAAGTTTACTATTTTTTGTATGATATAATTTAGCAATCGCGTAACGATTTTAGTTTACTTCAGTTATAGTTTGAATTTGTACAGTTTTCTCTGCTTTACCGCAATGTTCGTAGCCAGTTTTATTCATATTGCTTTATATCTGTTGGGAACAAATGGTTAGCATGACATACCTTATATATTAAGTTCTTCGATTTATATTGCGCTGTGACATTGAAGCAATTAAATGCCATTGACGAGGAATTGTTTCCGACTTATGGTGCTTCATTATCAACTTTAATCAGATATTGCCTTGTTACTTTACCAGTAGCAAGTATGCAATCATATTATTTGTTACTAAAATGGCAAAACGGTGATATTCTTAGGATATTTATCAGTTATTGTTAACCCCTGATCAATAAGATTGATAATCGCCCCAATTGTTTGCTTCTATAGGCACGAATTATATGAAAATTAAAGGAAATTCATTATAAAAATTCCTGATTATAATAGATACTAATTTCAATAACAGATTTTTGAAATTGTTTATATTTATCATACAACACAAAATCAACAAATCGTATGAGTTTTAATATAATTTTTTTATTCGTGTTACGTGTATTTATTAAACATTTAAGTGTTCGTGTATGTCGTGACTGATATTGTTAAAACAGTCTCACAAGCGATCACGACATGTACACGTTTTAACATATTTGATTAATTTACGACACAGTAGGTAATATTATTATACGGAGCAGTAATTTTTTTGTGAAGATAATTATTCTAAACGTTTTTACGTTACGTTATTAAGAAGACACCTCACTTAAGCTTGTTTTATAAACAGGTAGAATCTTTAATAAGAAAAATCGTCCTCTTGACTCACAGACGTCATACCTATATATCTGTATGGGATTTCCCCAATTAAGACGAGTCTAATTAAATATTGTATGTTATGTCAAGCTGTTTAGAGTATTGAATATGGCAAAAATATACACATTTTAAAGCAATGTTCTCCATGGTAAGTTAATTTTTTTATCGCGGGGGATTCTTCTTAGATCTCGCCGGGCAGTATAACTGGGATTGGCAGATTTGTGCTGACTATATTCCTCAGACTTCTTGTATCATTTAGCCGGGTGGGCAGTAACTGCCTCTGCAATACTTTTACCCAACTCACCTTGTGGTACGTAGGTCAAATCTTCCATTGAGTCGAAACACTCCAAGCAGCTATATGTTTGTTATGCTTGTTGCACTTGAAAGCTAGTCCTTTTCTAGATTTAGCGTGTTACTAGCTTAAGCCACATCGTCATTTATCAAACGCTACGAACCTATGAAGTTTAAGAAAAAACATGCGTGTATCAGTGTGTACACGCGAGTGAAGTAAAATTTCCTTGGCCTATATTTATTACATTATATATATGAGAATGCTCATAAATTGTATCCTATTCGAAGTATAAATACTTAATTATACATTTACTCATTTAGGTATACTATTAGACCCAGACAGACACTTATACATAGTTGCACATACACACAAATACATACCTATCTAACTTTTAATGTGTAACGCGTAACGAAAAATTGTTCCTGTTGCCATAAGGTTTTTTAAATGGTAGAGCCACCCTGAAGCTTTTATTGGTTTCAGCATGAATGGGTAGACTCTCCCGGGGTACTACCACCCGACCCACAGAAACACCCACGTGAAGTAACAGTGCTTGCACTGTTGCGTTTCGTTGGGTCAGTGAGAGCGCCGGATAACCCACCTCCTCTCCCCTCTCTCCCCTCCCCCTGGCCCTCACTCAAACACAGGTCGGCAACGCACTTGTAAACTCCCCTGGTGTTGCTAGTGTTTATGGATGGTGGTGATCACTTACCATCAGGTGACCCGCCTGTTCGTTTGTCTCCTATAATATAAAAAAAGTCTGTTTGTACTTATGTACACGCGTTAGAAGTTATTCTTCTTTGGCGAAACAAGATAAAAATCTTTTCAAAAAAGCGCGCATCGTAATAACTTTAGGGTGTCGGTTTTTCGTGACGGTGTACGTGCGCATCGTAATAACTTCATGGTGTCAGTTTTTCGTTACGGTGTGCTCGCGTATCGTGAAATTTACTCTCGTCATTTTCTAACGCGCCAAAAAGAAGTATAACTTCAATAAGAAGTTTCATTCAAAAACCACGCGCGGTTTTACTATATATCATAATTACTGCCAGAGAAGGAAGTGATAAACTAAACCGATTCCAATGGAACTATTACAAGGTGTGTATATATAGTCGTTTAAATAAATTTAAAGGCACGATAAAGGACAACGGAATGTCATTGCAAGCGAGACTCGCGTAGAAACTTATGGAAAATGTGTAAGCCAGGTAGTGACGTAGCGGTCGCCAATAACGCAGAGAACACGTTTCGTTATTTGATCGTTTTAAAACTTGATAATAAAAAATTTCTAGATCGACCGGTTAAAATTTCTGACACGCCAACACATAGTACGTGGGCAGGTTAATTTAACTCATAACCCATTGTATACGGTATCATTTAGGTATTTTTCTTTTAGCTTACAATGTGTTTGTTGATCATAAAAAAAGTGAATTCATAGTCATTTTATTACGACGTGTAGCTATTTTAGTGTATGTACTATATATTCCCGTTATTTTGAAGTAACATTCTCGCCTTTTCAGACTGTTATCAAAGAGTTACGTCATTTTTTTGTAAATTGTACCGTAGATACCAATGTATTTCGTGATCACAAAAATACATGTGACTTCATAACTAATTTATAATGATGAGTAATTGTTTTAGTGCTTATTTATGTGTGCTTTATGTGTGCTTATGATCGTGTAGTAGTCGAAATTCGAATATAATTCATAAATTGTTCTAGTTCCAATATTAACGAAAAGAAATATCAAACGTTATTCATTGTTTTTTTTTGTAAACGCTAAAGCTTGTTAATGTTTATTAAACAAAAAAAAAAAAACGAAATTTGGTAGAATAAAGAGGAAGATGTACTTAACTGTTTTGTTTCTGCCTCTTTATATTTAGACATTCTGTATCCCGATTATATTTCTTAGAACTAACGATATTATCTTATGGAACTGCTATAAACGAGTCACATATTCTACTATATTGTATGTTGATCACAAAAATACATGCGATCTTATAATTTATTCATAATTTTAAGCACCTGTTTCGAGTGTACATGTGTGTATATTTAATATCCCATATACATGTATCATTACTTACAATTGACGTTGTAACTTTGTAGAGGAATCTTTAACAACTCGTATTCTACGTTTTTCAAGCTTGACCTCATTGAAATGCTACAGCTTTGTAACTTGATACGAGAATGTTGATGGCTCCCTTTTTCTCTTTAAGAATATATCATCTTGTATCAATTAATTTATTTTGGCATATTCATTAAAGTGTCAGGTTTGTAATTGTTTACTTGCTACTTTATCTTCTTAGTCTTTTCATATCTTAAGTTGTATTCACACAGTATATCTTCTTCTTTCACTTTCTTCTATGCCGCGGAGCAGCATCAGGGAGCGTCCATTAATTACGTGATGGAATCGGGGGGAGGGGGTCAAGCCAAATTTCACTAAATCTCACGTGGGGAGAGAAGGGGTTTCAACTAACATCACGTCATATTATTTGACTAAAAAATAGTGTACAAATTTGAGAAAATCAGATTAATTTAAAGTAAAACAAGTAAACTATAATATGTCGAAATCTTTCAAATTATTTATACTTTAACTACAAATTTTATAAAATCTCACGTGATATTAGGGTTGGGGGAGAGGTCTTGAGTCAAATCTCACAACAACTCCCAGTAGAAGGAGGGAGGAAGGGGTGATTAAAAAATCCTCAAAAATGCCTCACGTAATTAATGGACAGCCCTTTATAATGTAATAAAAGGATAAAAACTTAAAAACGGTATTATCCAATCATCTTAACGGAATGAAACCATTCAAATCATGTCAGAAAGGGTAAGGAGGCACCGAGTCGTGCCGGCCATTCCACTTTTACTTTCTGACGGAGAAAGCGACCGGTCTGCCCGCGGTTACGTTCTATACCGCCTCCACGCTATTATCAGTTTGTTTATGGTCATATCCATTGTTTTTTTAATTACATCTCGCTAGAGCATATAATCACACAATCACGTACATTATATCCGTTCACATTATTCGTCACGCTTTTGTACCTTCTGCAAAGCATTTTTATATTACTGACAACCGCTCGCGACTTATTTCACATTAAATCTATACTTAGTATTATAAATCTGAAGAGTTTGTTTTCTTGAACGCTCTAATCTCAAGAACGGTCCGATTTGAAAAATTATCAATATTAGATAGCTGATTTATCGAGGAAGGCTATAGGCTATAAACCGTTAGGAGCTGAACACCAATGAAGAATGCTTCAAAATCGGAGTTCTTTTTTTTATGTCATAGGTGACATACGAACAGGTGGGTCACCTGATGTTAAGTGATCACCACCGTCCATGGACGCTAACAACAATACAGGAGTCACAAGTGCGTTGCCACCCTTTGGAGGGAAGGGTTAGAAGAGGGAGAGGAAAAGGGGAGGTGGGCCTCCGGCGCTCTCACTGACCGAACGAAACGCAACAATGCAAGCACTGTTAATGCACGTCGGTTTTCTATGAGAGGGTGGTACTACCCCGGACGAGCCGACCCATTCATGCTGAAACCAGTAATAGCTTCAGCGTGGCTCTACCACCATAAAACTCTTTTGCCTTATGAGAGCTTCCGCTGCGTGTTAGGATTAGACCAAACTAACTATTTCACGCGGACGAAGTTGCAGGCAAAAGTTAGTTACAATATAAAACTACTTAACAATAAAATATAGCTCAGCGCCATCTAGTAACGAGTTATTATAAGGTGATTAATATAAAAATCTTTAAAGAATATAAAATTAACAACGTTCATATTGAACCGTTACATATTATTGGAATTTATCAGTATCATATGTTAAGACTTGCCTAATATTTATTTAAATATCTATACTTTTTTTAAAGTAGTGGAATGCCTTAAAGACGGTGGTAATAGCTATTTAGTTATCGTCAGCAAAACACCAACAAGGAGGTCCCATGGAGAGTTGATGTCAGACACAGGCAGCCTGTTATAAAATACAAAAGTGATTCTAAGTTAATGACATGTAGGAACAAAGCATGCTGTTCTAACCCTACTTAACATCTTCATGAAGATGATGATGAAGCCGCCATAAAGGTTAGTCTTCATTAAAAATCCGATGCTCACTCATAAAAAAAAAATAACAATGTTTAAGTATAATAGTTAATCTATACATATAATATCGTAAGTCTTGCTCACTGTATGAACTGCACTACATTTAAAATGATTTTTGATTAATAAAAGAAATTAAAAAAACTCCCACTTGGTAAACTTTTTTGAGCCGCCATAAAGGAGATAATCTCTATGAAAAATAGGTAATATAGTATAATGTAAACTAACGTAACGTAAAGTAGTAAACGTATAATACTTAATTGCTCACATGTAAAACTATTTTTTAACTAGCCTAATAAATTACCGACAGCAAAAAAGGTACGAAACAAGAGTGTGCAGAAAAAAAACCTTTTTTGACGTTAAACGACTATGAGTTTATTGATCAGAATATTTATGGTTTATGTAAATTATAAGTTGTAATATGAGGATATAGAAGAATAACACTTTAGAAATGATTACGCAAATTGAATGAACAAAAGTTGACAAACCGCGATTCACCGACTGATGTTAAAATTGTTGAGTTTATTATTCGTGATTGCGTTTGAATTTCTACAAGTTCAGTGATTTATCAGACTATTCAGTAGTTATAAATTACAACCGTATATTAGAATCGCTATGCATGCGGCTCCATCCGCGTGGAACCTAATGCAAAAAAACAGTGACAAATATAAAAGAAGGAGGTTTATATTATTTGTAAAAAAAAAATATTTTTCCATTTTTAGTGTATATATCTGGTTTCTAATCGGTATAATAAATCGGTTCCTATTTCACGAAAATACGTAAAGACGAAGTGGGTGAAAATCAAATAAACGACTTATCACCCCCTTAGGGGTTGAATATTTTCTTCAACCACCTCTGAATATAACCGATTCAAATAAAAAAAGAATCATTAAAATCTGTTCATAATTGACGGAGACATCGATTAACATACAAAAAAAACATACAACCGAACGTAGTAACCTCCTCCTTTTTCGAAGTCGGTTAACAATCATCCGAATGTATAAGTTCATTTACTTTTCTCTCGTACTTATGTCGTGTCATCATTAAAATTACAATATCTTTTGATAGAGTCAACCGATTTTAATGAAACCCAAAGTACATGTTACTCGAGGATATGCTTTATGATATTCTTGATGAGGTTTTATCCTGAATGTAGTGCTTTATCAGTGATGTGTGTTCATACAAACAGATAGACAGACATTTGTAAAAATTATTGAAATTTATTTTATTACTTATTATTACAACAATTTTTTTTTTCACAAAAATCTAAAAAGTTCAGATACGTTAGTTTTACATTCTTATTCGTATATATAGAAGAATATATAGATGTATACATGTATTAATGAGAGTATTGGATTCAATGAAAGTGGCTAGAAGTCCGAGCCACACGCCGAGGCCATCATGTTGTTTCTATATTTGGGACGATAAATCATTCAACGTTTACCAGTTATGAGATAGACGATATCTTAACCTGCTTATAAACGTCACAACTGAAACATCTAACGGGATTATATCTCTTACAAGTAGAGTCCTATTATAAATGAGAAAGTTAGTGAGGCTGGATGAATGATTGTTAATCTTTTACTAAAGAATTACTGAACGGATTTTGATTTAACTTTACAATCATAAAACTTATACATCGTAATAACACATGGGCTATAATCCATTATAATATAATTTGAATTAGCCAAAATGTAACAATAGGTAAGTTGGAAAAATCCTGCCACGTGAGAGCTATTTGATGTGCGCGTAAACCTTTAGACTTATACAAAAATAATGTATTGTGTAACCATAGAATAATATATTCTAGATAATATATGTCCGCAAAAGCTTAAACTAGCTGCAATTAGTAAATGGTCATTTCATGTCTCAAGCTCACTAAGACCAGTAACAGTTTTTTAGGCAATACTGTTATGTTTTATACCATAGTCCCAAAGTACATTACCGGCTTGTAGTATAGTGAATTCAAGTACCATGTTGTGTACCATGTACCAAGCAAGTTTTGATATCTAAAGGGTATAGGGTGGATCAATATGTGATCTGAAAATGACGTCCCTCTCTGTGCATTCTTCAAAATCGAATGTAACTATCTATGTTTGTAAAAATATGTATCATGAGAAGATAAACCAGGTCGAGTTTCTTGCCGGTTCTTCTCGATAACTGAGTTATTTTCCGAACCGGTATTGCATTTGACGTTCATAAGCGCCTTCTCAGGAATGAAGTATTCTTGATTTTGATTTTTGAATCGTTTATAGAAACGTATGAGAGGTTGCTAATCTATACTAACATTATATAGTGGTAAAGTTTGTGAGTTTGTGATATTGTAAGGGGTAATCTCAGGAACTACTAGTCCAATTTGGAAAATTCTTTCAGTGTTATATAGCTCATTTATCAGGGAAGGTTGTAGGCTCTATATATCATCACGCTAAGACCCATAGGAACGGAGCAGCAATGAAGAATGTTGCAAAATCGGGGTATTTTTTCGGAACTTCTGCTGCGTTTTAGCACAAAATAACCATTCCACACGTACGAAGTCACGGGCATAAGCTATTAACTAATTATATTATCTATACTAATATCATAAAGAGGTAATGTTTTTGAGGTTGTAGGGGGTAATATCTGGGGAGACGGAGAAAAAATGGTAAAACGTTTCTTACGAACGCTGCCTTAACGATGAGAGATATATGATTGAGTTCTAGAAAAAAGTTGTAGCTTGATAAGACGGCAGTTAATATATACATTCCAGTTATCTTCATGAGTTATATTAATGAGTAGAAATACTTATTTATATCGGTCCTCTCTTTTTCATTGATATACCTCTGTCATTAACATAATTAAGGCGGGTCTAACAATAACTCATATGTTAAAATCCAGCAAATACTTTAGGATACAAAGCATGACGAAGAAATAGGCATAGACCTCCTTCTAAGTAGTCATTTAACATTAAGCGTAACGTGCAAAGTATTGGAAAAAGGATTTTTTTAATTGGTTTTCTTTATAAAACTAGACAAACAGATAACCTTGATGATATTAAGTAGTCATCATGTCAGCTGCAGTCAACTAAATTTTTCCCTTTCCATTCCTAGCGTATTATTGTTACCAGGCTTAGTTAAGTCGAACAAGTAATTACTTTACTTAGAATATATATATATATATATATATATACATATATATATATATATTTATATATATATGTAGAGTACGGATGAATGTCACGTGTAAAATTTGCGGATTGGAAAGTGTATAAACGTTCGTACATTTACCATGCATTGGTAAGTAGGTCTGTCGATCTTTATTCCAAGCTCTAACAACATAAGTCGGTATAAAATAAAAGTTACTTAATTTCAAATTGCATACACTGCTGATGCTGTGGATGCTGTAAAATTGGTAGTCAGTGATTGACGAACAACCTCTATCACCTAGATATTTTAATTTTTTATATAACATTTTCATTTTTGCTTGTTTATAACATCTAAAGATAAAGTGTTTTATGAAAGAAATTCATTAATCTTGTATTTAATAAAGAACGTTGTCTCTTTGTCTACCCGTTAGTTTGCTTATCACTCGAAAACCATTGAACCAATTAACGTTTCCTTTATAAAAGAAAAGATAGTCCTTGGACAGGTTTTACTATATATTTCGGTATATATGGAACAATTTATGAGATTAAATTTAAACTAAGATGCATTATGTTACAAAATCTATATACAAATAGGCAAAAAAGTGTGTGTGTACTTATGTAGACGCGTTAGAAATAATACTTCTTTTGCGTAACAAGGTAAAAATCTTTTCAAATTTTTTATCTTTCGCCTTATTCTAAAACGACACGAATAATAGAAAAAAGGGGTTTAATACATTGAAAGTTTTAATACAAAGAAATACAAACAACAAACACAAAGAAACAAAATGTTGACTATAGCTAAATTATAATAAAAGGTCTTATAATAAATAATTATACCTACACAAACAATGTGAAGTTTTTAAAAGTTTATTGAAGAATAACAAGTCAACAAAATTCTTTACTTCAAACACCGTGTATGTAAAATACTATTATAATAGTGGAGAGTATTTCTTTATTTGCGACAATGAAGCTTTTATTTTGCGTCTCACTGGTCTGCAATATCGATGTAGGTCGAGACGATCTGAGGATGTATGTACCACGCGACCTTCCTTGTTCATTGTGTGCACAGTTTGAATGTCTAAATACACGGTGTATTTACACAGTTTTAAGAAACAACGATGTATTGTATTTAAAATGAAACCGAATACGTGTTCGGTGACATTTTCTAGATGTTTAAAACTTTTTGTTTTTAACACACGTCTATTAGCTTGACTTTATATCAATGGATCTGTAAGCAACCTTCTTAAAATTAAAATAAAAGTCGCAGTAGTCATAAGGACTACCGACAGAAGTGAAAACTCAAAACAATGGAATTTACACTGAATACTCTTTTGAATTTATAAATTAAGTATAGTCTGAATTATTTAAATTTCATAATTTGTAAATTGATATTATTAACATTGGTCTCTCTTTCACATGTATTGGCACTCGGAATAATAATTATATACTTTTTTATACAGTTTATTAATTCATCAGACATATGATGGGTTGAACAATCTCAACACAAAGTATTAATATTAGATGCCCACACGCTCTATACTACGCGTCGCTAGTCTGACGACGCAAGCCGCTCAAGCGCAATACCGTCGGTCATTCTTACTAACAGGTCATGACGCGAAATTATAAATTTATGTCCTGCCATATAAAATACCGCACAAATCGCCGAAAGTAGTTTTCACTTTAAAAATTAAAATTCTGGGCACGTTTTACAAACTAATGTCAATACAATAATTTAAAACTATGATTTAATTTTATTATAGATGTTGCTAATACAACTTAAATAGCAATTAATCAAGTATTTTTAGTTAAATTAAAAGCAGTACTTTAAACAGGTAATAATATAATAATAAATAATTATATGATCACTCGACACTTCAACACGGTAACAATTATGTTGAAATTATGATAGTTCAGTGGTAAGTATCCGTGTCGATCGACGTAGGTTCTGACCATTATAAAATGAGCCAGGGCATGGAATTGCATTGGGGCACAACGAGATGGTTGGGCTTTTTCTTAATCTGCCTGCCTAGTTACAATCCTCCGATTGCAGACCTGTCGCCAAGTTATCTGGTGTGTTCACTGCACTTGGGAGCTAATCTCTCTTTAGGTTTTAGCGTATTTATAACCTTAGAACACATTGTCATTTTACATCTGGTGAAATCGTCGTCGAACGCTAAAATTTACCAAGAATTAAAAAAAAGGCTTACAAATTAAACGAATTTTCACATCGTATAGTTACTCGATGAACTTACTGTTATATGCAAAAAATATAAAGACTTACAAAACATTATTGCTGTAGTACTTGCATCATTATATTTCTTTGCTACCCACTGTTTACCTTGATTTTTTTACGGATTGATAAATCATTCATTTTTATACCCGAAACAATGCGTTTTAATGTAGGAAGTAATGATGATTCTTAAACTATTATAACATAGTTTTTAGTAAACAAACATTTTTTTTATTTAACTTTGTACGAGGAACTTGTGTAGGGGAAGAGACTTATATCTCGCTCAGTTACCTCTCACCTTCAGCATAAGTATATGCTGCTGCGTTCCGGTACCTAAACTTAAGATCAAGTTCCCGTGGTGAGCTTATCGTGTTTCCATCTTCGAAAATATCATCGCTTATTATCAGATGGAACTTGTAATGTTAACTGAAACATTTGTTTCTTACCAGCTCGCACCAGTTGTTCGCAGCTCGAAAAATAGACTATAAAAAATAGAAAATAAAAACTATTATAAGTTTGAATGAATAATCCATTAAAATTTACCGAACGATGTGATGAGGCCGAGCATTCGTCGCGTGAAAGACATCGGACGATGCGGCGACATGCTACAACCCGTAGTTTTGTCAATCGCTACTACACTGATAAGGGTGTTACTGTTGCGGGAGCCATACTGCCGGTACTGCTGATGGAACCGGATATTCCAGCCGATTTCTGAGCGCCCCATAATGGTCTCACTCCTCTCCCTGGTAGACCACACCTCTCCCTATCCGTACTGTTTATTCCTAAGGGAGCATATCCCATACGTGGGCCCTCCCGAAGAACTGGTAAGGCTTGTTAGAGTATTAGGTTTGTTACGAATGTTACAGATACCGACCACAAGAGCCAAGCGACCGAGGATAAGTGGTGCAAGCGGTGTGGTGTTTATATTTTTTTTTCTGTAAAATATATTGTTGAGTTATTAAACTTCGTAGATGAAGTCGCAAGTATCAGGTTATATATAGATATACTACGTATATGTCCTGTTTCTGAAATGTAGGAAGTGACTGCGAACAGTTGTATGTGCCTTGAATATTTATAATTATAAGCTGACAACAATGAAGGAACACGTGAATTACAAATTATGTTAAAACCGTCGGATTGTTAACGATTTGGTCGGCCGCGAACCTTGGAACGCGGTTTGTTTACACGTCTGTTTTATAATCGCATACAATTACACGCTAAATTACCGTATCAATATGTATTCACGACGGACCTGGTAGGCAAATACGGCAAATGATATAGGATGAATAGAAAATTCAATTTATGACGATTTATAACTGTAAACAGTCTAAAAATGATACAATTCTAAGTGAAACCAGTTAATAATAATAATGGTATTTACTAACCATACTCTTCGAACTGCTAACCTAATTACGTATTTAACAGGAGCATAGTATTGCTGCTCCTATATAGATAGGAACAAAATGTTCTAATAGTAAACCCACAGAGATAAACGAATTTAGTTTACATTATGATTGATATATAATCTAAATTAGTTATTTCTAACTAATTAACTAATTATTTCCTAGTGGCTCACTGCGGCTTCATTTTCGTCCATATCTTTACAAATGAATATCTTCTAGCAACTCTAACGTTCTGCAACTGTGCATCACGTTGAAATAGCCCCTTATAGCAGGATTGTTACCACATGTGTTCTTGTAATAAGTAATAATGGTAAGATATTAGTTTTTGTTCGCGGCTTCGCTTGTGCTAAGGTAATTTTGATTTATCCCTTGGAAAGTGTATATTTTTTTGTTAAAAGATATTTATACGCTTTTCATTTTATGTTTAGGTTATAGTTTCACTTTCTTCTTTAGGAAATTAATAGTATATCTAGCGATTGTTGTTTAAGCATCGTTTGTGTCAACAATGGTATCCACAGTGCTGTTTGCTTGAATTTTTCGTTGAAGGATTTAAAAACTTGGTTGTCAGTATAATGGAGATTATAAATATATATACGAGAAAGCAAATCATGTTGTTGATAATCGATAATAAATAAAAAAAGACAAAAAGAAATATTTTTTTCTCTAATCGTGATCAGGACGCGGTGCGTGGCTTCGCTGAAAGATTATGCGTTAACATCATTGCTTTTGCAAATTCGAAAGAGAGTACGATGGTGGTGCTTCCATAGTCGGACCTTGTATCCTCATCCCCACTCATCGCAATTCCCAACAGTAAGTTTCGATAAAACAGTACATCCATTACAAACATTTGAACATCATGTAATCAAACTGCCTTAACTTGTTGCACGTGTTGTGGCAGAGTCGACGCCCGATATCAAGCAAATACATTTATTTCGTAAATAAAACGTATGGAAAAATCTCACTACATCTATCTTTAGTACAAATTATTTGAGTAAGGATTGTGTTTCTGCTTAGATACTCAATATTATGATGTCTTCACTCCCAAGACCTTACTAGGTAGCTAGCAATAGCTAAGGTCTTGAAAGAAAAACACGTAATTTTTATAGATTATAAAATATAATAATATTTCAGATTACCATAAAGCCTGTGTTTTTATAATAATTGTACGTCGTAATAAATTGATAGATTTAATTATTTGGATAGGTGGTTTAACTCACGTGTTTCGTTTGATTGTTCGCACGACTCAAACATCGCGTGATTCACTTGTAATATAATAATCTAAAAATAAATTTTTATAAGGAAAATTGAAATTAGAGAAGAATGTATACCATCTGTCTTCTCTATATATCGATATTAAAACAAAACTGTAGAACCGTCTTGCCTGTACATAAAAAAAAATTACAGTTGTGACCGCGGATGAAGTACGGAGTGTAACAAAATACGACAAGTATGTTTTTAAAGACTGTCTGTCTGAAAATGTTTATTTCCAATATTACTAGACGAAATCCCATGCCCTTTTCACAGAAAACTTGAACACAGCTTGGGGTAACAATATAGGTTCTGTATTATCAAAATCAATTTACGGAAAAAAAACGGTTTAATCTTTAATAGTTCATACTCAAACATGTTATGGGCGTGGAACTTAGCGCCTTTCACAAGGCCAGATCTACGTGGACCTCTCTAAGAAAATAAATTCATACTCGATGTTTTGTAACTCAAAAGAAAGGTAAAAAGAGTATTAAGCTAGATCTAAGAATATTGAATTTTTTGTTTGAAAGAAGCACACTTTTCCACAAAGAAAAATCCAAAATGAGTGTCTAATTTTTATTCCATATCTCAAACGAATTTATATGAAGAATATTTATTTTACGTTTCACCAAACTGTAACTCCAGCTAAATTAAAACTATATTGATGTAATATGTTTTTAATAATTAAGTCATTGGTTGCACAGTTCTACCCGCGGTTTCTCTCGCATTTTGATTCTTCCTAACCTCGGTGCCCTATACAGCGGGTCATGTCAAAAAATATCTGATAATGAGAGATACACCAAATTAGACAGATAATTAAAAAAGGCAAAATATGCTAGATATGATATTAAATTTATCTTATGACTTCGACCACACAGTACAGAGTTCACGCAGTAGGAAGGTCAGGTAAAGTACACCACGCATTTTCGTGGAAACACTCGTGCATGTTTGATGATGATAGAGCTGTGTGTGCACGAATGCGGTTTTGGGGTCACTCTTCGTTAATTGCCACATAAAGTACTTTAAAGTTGAAGTGCTTTGAATTCCGTAGCTATGATCAGTAACCTGTTAAATGTATGTAAAGAAGTTAATTGAATAAAATCCTTATTTAAAGTTCCTAAGGTCCTAAGTAAATTACGAAAATTTTTTTTTACTTTATATGTTTTAGCGTTCGACCACGAACTCATCTAATGGTAAATGACGTTATGGTCTAAGATGGTAAACACGATAAAAATAGAGGAAAATAGCTCGCAAGTGCTGCCGGAACAGACCAGCGGGTGTTTCGCGACAGATTTTCAATTCGAGGGTGATAGCTAGCCAAGCGGAATTAAAAACCCATCCCACCAAGCAAAAAGTTCTTAAGGTACTAAATAGAATACAAAGGTGTCAACTTGAATGTAATAATGGGTTTAAATACGATTAACCTACGTATAACGTGATGGAACCCAATTATTGTGGAGTCAAATAACTCTCTGCCACTTCATGTATTACTTGATGATGTTTTTACCATTTATAGTTATTTCCAGTATAATATCATTTGTTGGTAGCATGCATCAAGTATGTCGATAATTAACACTTGCCAAGACTCTTCTGGAATTTGTACGGGCTTTGATAAACAACTCTTAGCCCCAACTTACCCCTGTCACTTGACAATTGTCATACTAAAATGTTGTATAGTATGTAGAATTCATAGAATTTGAGAAATGTAATGACACCTTATATCTTAAAATCCATCATGTTGTTTAGAGAGTTATATGTCTACTCGCCAACTCGATAAACTATATCTCCTTTACGCGGAGGGGTAATTATTTAGAATTTAACTCACTAAGTGAAGGAGTATTTTCGATTAGCATTTGTATGTACTGTCGCATATCTTAATTCAGTGTCACTAAACTTAAAGGACGATTGTGACCTTCACCCAGTTTGCGGAACAATTAAAAAAATATAAAAAAGAGATATTGGGTAAATTAGTTCCTGGTTCTATTATTAAACGTTCGAAAAGGCCAAGTGCACTTTGGAACGATTCGAATAGATTCTACTGCGAAAAAATAACATTCCTCAGCAAAAAAGTGGATCGATTAAAAACTTTTTATAAATAATATAATATAATAGTCATGTGCGTAATAAATACGTGGATCTTTACAACTCCGTGTCACGATTTTGTTGAATCAAGTAACAAAAAAAATTGTTAGTAAGAAAATTATTATGAAAACTTATAATCGCAACGGCAAAAGTATTTTGGTTATTATTATTCTTATCTAAATGCTTGCGCTATACTTGATATGGACTGAATTATAGCAAACACTTTCGAGAGATTATAAGGGATTCACGTAAAATCATCGCTGCAGAATCGCTAAGTTTTTTCTTGCATGTATATTAACAAATGGTACAGTTGTTGATGAATCGTTAGCAGATAAATAAATAGTGGGTTTGTATTTGTTTCTTAGTATTGCTCCAACAATAAACTCTTTTTATTCACAATCTCGTAGACCACGGGAGTTGGAGTCGATTGCTCGAGCATGACTCTCTAGCCATTTTTTAGTTTGTATCCGGCAGATGCTATTAGAACTTAATTTGCTGTACTCAAATACATTTAACTGAGGGTACGATTTGAATCGATTTTTTTAACTTTATAGATTATGCATTTGAGCATAATGCTGTCATCGATTTAAATGAATACGAATAACATACTATCGATTGTTATATTTACCAGTATTACTTGGAATGAACTCGAAATCGACTAAATAATAAATGATGCCTTAACCATGTCTTAGTGTTAAACATACTCAAATTTTGGAAGACACTGATATTACTGGAGTATCTCGCAGGTGCTATGGATGGTCAGCCTAGCCTGTACTTTGGGAATCTAATTGCTGCGATTAAGGGGGAGTGTAAGCGAGATTATTACCGAATGCAGTGGATTAGCACACTCGTAGATCATAAACTAAAAGAGTCCTCTATAAATATAAAAATGTTTGGGAAGTAATTAAAAATGTAATCCAATTTAGAAGTAAATCAAAATTAGAGATTAATAACGACTGATATATAGGATTATATGCTTCATGCCATTGCAAAGAGTTTTTGATTTTTATATTAGTTTACTTTTAGTTTCACTGCCAAAATTAAAATAACGCTCAAAATGTTATATCATTATGTAAGTGTACACTTATCATTTCTTTTTAAAAAGGGAAAGGTGTAGCAGAAGTCCTTTTATGAAATGGCTAACTTAACGATACTTGTGCGCCGGAAGATGATAATTTGCTGTAGTTGATTTGCATTCAAGTAGTCGAAAAGCTGTATTAGGCACCCGAGCTTATATTTTTCGACACCGGAACTATAGACTTCGTCCATGGTAATTTGCATGACATACTCGTGACAGTCGAGGCTATTGTTACCGCTTAATATAGACATTCACCTCAAAGAGCGACGTAGTAATTATGCTATTATAAAAAGGCAATATTTGATTATTTACAAATAAAAATTAAAGAGAAACTTGACTCGCACAGCATCACCGGTGCAAATTTAATGAGATCTCTCCGTTAGCAATAATCGGAGTTCAATTTAAAAATGTTTTTGTGCAATACTCTGGAGTCAGATGCGGTGAAACTTTTATTATGAAATTTCTATTGATGTATATTGGTTTTGAGATTTCTTGAAACATGTCGCAGTTTATTTTACACTAGCTGATTCTCGTGACTTCTTTGTGAAAATTGTTCTGTTCTTTCACAGAAACTATATATAATATTTTATTTGGATGAGATATGGGTACTTTTTATTTTTTTTAATTTGTATCTGGTCATAACTGCTTACTTTTTTACGTTATTTTGAAAATTCCTCTGTGAGATGTTTATAGGAGTCTCCTTAAATAAATATAATATCTATCATCATAAATTACCTTTATTGGGGTTGATAGAAAGTAAATAAAAACATCAATGAACCGTCGTGGACTAGCGTTAGTAATACAAATTAATTGTTAATAGATAGATAACAATTACTTTTTATGATGAAGAATTAGAAAAAAATAACACTAATTTTTAAATTAAATTAGATTAAATACCTACTGAAAAAGTGAGTGCGGGCCATATGATAGAAGTGAAAACTTATAATTAAATACTGATTTCCAGATAATTATTGTTCATACAAATTTCATGTTTGTACGTAAATTAATAATAGTCATTTTTGAATACGCACAATATTATGCACATGTAATAGTATAATGATTATATGCAAAACATACTTAGTATTGTTTTATTTGTAATAAAAACCTAATTATTGGAACAATGACTTCCTTGTCAGATAGTATACGTAGGTGATCACGACTGGAACCGAATTTACACGATTCAGCGTGTCACCCACCCGAATATGTTGGATTTTTTAATACCATGATAGTAGCAAACAAGCATGCGGACCGCCTGATAATAAGCAGTCATCGCAGTCTATGGACACTTGCAATACCGGAGCTGTCACATGCGCGTTGCCGACCTTTCAATAACCTATTTACTCTCCCCTTGAAGAACTCCATGTAGTTCTCAGGAAAAAACTCAGCAGAAGCTCATTCCACAATCAGAGCGTTCGTTTTACTCGTCAATGTGCATAAACAAGTTTTCTCATGAAAATCATAGTAACATACTTTAAAAATATGGGTCATCGTGTCATAAATATTTTATAGAACATTATAAAGTCATCAAATTACCATTTACAAGTGCAGAGGTCATGAAGGAATTAAAAAAAATCACATCACCTTTCAAATTCCGCCGTTTCGTAATCGCTAAACCGAATGGACAGAGTAATAAACTTCTTGGACCGATACTTTGTAATACGGTACCGTTGATAATTGCGATCGTCATCTTTGTAAACAAATTTCACGGTCGGTGTGAATTTCACACGATTTTACGGTGTTTTTATGGATGAATAAAACTTTGGTCGCGTGAACGCAATAGAAAAAGCCTTGAAACTACTCGGAAACACTTCCGAAATGTAGAAAAAAATTTAATTATATATAGATTTGTTTTTTTTTAATTAATAAAAATGTCGAGCCACATTGGCAAATCTTAAAATAAGGTTTTATAAATTGCTTAGATTTTTTTTTAAACTGAGTTATCATTGAAAATGTTAAGTCATGCTACCAAGTCTTGAGTCGTTCACACGTAAAATATCTAAGGAGAGTTTCTAAGTTGTTCAACTTATTATTTTAATAATTTTCCTACATCAGAAAGTAACACTTAATCTCTTTATGACAATATACAGTAAACAAATAAATTTACGATTTTGTATTTAGACTCTTTATAACAGATCTCAGGTTACACTAGTTCGCCATTCGGCCTTACTACTGTGTGGAACGAGCGAGGATTTCATTTATTCGGGAAGAATTTTCTAGAGATTACATCCTATAATTGCACAATTTATTCTTTATACAAATTTAAAAAAAAACCTATTAGACTTATCGTGTTCTCAAAAGTAGTCTAAGTAAAGCACCTTAAATTATCTTGCGAAAAAAGTCCTAAATAATATAGACGATACCAAAAATTAACATCGACGTCTAAGTTAATATCTTCTTATAAATCGTAATGCTAGCCAAATAAGACGATAAAAAGTCGTAACCGAGCTCACCGACAACGGATAATGACAGCATCACGATCTTCATAACAATTATTAGGAGTAAAAACTGATTTTTAGCTTTGCAGCAGCGCGATGAGGAGCGAGCGCAGCAAAAAGCACACCGGTGGCTCTCCAAGGTCAGAGCAGATCCTTTTATTTTTGCTACAACGATCTTTGAATATTAATGTTATTTAATATACCAAGAGGACGATGAAAATTCTCGCAAGTCCTCGACTATTGTTGTCGTGCTGTATTGTTTAATATATTTCACGTGCCAGCAATAGGTTTGTAAGATAATATGACAGTTTTAAAACTTTGTTTGTGTAGTCGCACAGAAGGGAGACTCCACATTCTTCATTGCGTAAAATATGTTAAACGTCACTAAACTGTTTAATTGTACATTTTAAAATGTATGATTAATGATTTCAAGACTTTAAAATTTCTATTTTTGGATTGTCTCATTTAAAATATATGCTAAATAATGGCAATAACGATAATGCTAACTGCTGTTAGTTACCAATGATATATAGCGTATAAAAAACATTGCTCATAATTATTGGAAAACATTAGCAAGTATTACCTCTGCATATTTAAGTCTATTTGCATGAGAAAGTTACGTTTCACTAAACCGTTTTTCAACCTGACCTGGTTTGAAATAGTCTTAACAATTATCTTTCTGTATATAGTCCAAAGATGAAACTGTATGTCGTGTGTGTAAAAGTACAATATATCGGATATATATGCTGCTATACTAACAACTAGTATTCAAAAGAATTTCGAACGAACAATCAAATGGTATGAATTATCTGGGTAATGTTTTCTTGACTTTTCTTTGGAAATAACGAATTGTTTTGTATTCGAGACATAGTTTTGTATGTAGTTTTTAACTATAGAATTTACAAGGTAATTTTAAATATTCAAGTAGTTGGTTGTTTGGACAAACTTATAGATATCATTTTAACGTTGTGTCAAAATTTTCGGATTATATAATTTACAATTGTTTTATTTTAAATACTTATGTACAACGTGCTAAGTTATGCTAAAACGATCTAAATGAAGTATTATTTATTCTATATCTTAAGCGACAATTCCATAACTACATTTATATGTTGAAACAACATTATAATGTAAATGTTAAACGCAGGAAACGAGAACGACTGGATACAATTATTTTTATTTCAGTTTGGTACCTATATCCGATTAGGTACTTACACGGGTGTCTTATATCGAAGTTTGGACTCCAAGAGTAGTTATTTATGTTTGAGATGTATTTAATTTTGTAGGTTATATCGTTTGCCCACAATCTTACTTAATTCTTAATGGCGATGTGGTCTAAGATAGTAAACACCCTAAGTCTGAAGGATAACTGTTATAAGTGTTAGGCGACAGATATTGAGGATGTTATCTAGCTGAGCAAACTGGGAAAAATCACAGCCACCATGCTATGGTCTCATCGCGATGTTTTCGTTCACTGAAATTTCTGGCTTATTGCAGGCACTTGAACTTACGCCGATCGATGCAGTGGTCAAACATGCTACTATCGATTCAAGCATTGATTTGTCGACAGTTCGTCGTCACATCAACCTGTAAAGTAATCATGGATTCTGCAAAGGGCATCAAAATGAGTCGCTGTGCCCGATAATAAATTAGATGTTAAAACAGTATCAATATCTTTAAATATACTCGTGTAGATATCTCGAGAAATATCTCGAAATAAAAAAGTTTTTGAAGTGAAAACTTCTCTAGACTCGTTGCGCGGTGTTTTTTTGGTAGGAGATAAAGTCATGACACGCTAGTTAGCGTGACTGAACGTATAGCGCTTGCACGGCTTGCGACAGACTAGCAACACGTGGTATAACGACCTGTGTAGATGTAATATTGATATTTTGTAGGTCATCATAGGTTTGATTGGTAATAAACTTTATAAGAATATATACTCGTATAATTGTTGCTTCGTGTACCAATAGATGTGAATATCAGGCTAAAGATAATAATTTCAATTTACAAATTATAAAATTTGAATAAGTCATACTATAATTGAAATAAAAAATCAAAAGAGAACACAGTTATTCCATCGTTTGACTTTTCACACCTATCAGCAGTCCTTAAGAAGTAGCTATAATTATCCCGTTTACCTAATATATTTGTAAAATGATACTTACAACCTATAGCAATCTACAAAGAACCTCATAAGGACAGTGGTCTTGAGACCGCTCGTTTCTGAGAATTGAATTAAATGCCTCATACGTCGATGTATATTTTTAACTCTTCCAAGCGGATGACAGCAGAGCCTAATAATATTGCTTTGCTTCAGAAGTACGTGACACACTTACTTACTACTACTACTAACGTTTAAAACACTTGATCTTAATTGTTTTCAGCTTGTTCTCAACAAAAAGGATTTTTTCAAAACCAGTAGTAATTATAATGTACTTAAATGCCTCTTAAGTTCCACATTGAACAAAAAAATATTATGATTGATTATAATAAATTAGAGCATTTTTTACTGAAAGAACAATTAGTGTATATTTAAGTTTATCTCTCACGAATATATCGTTCCTCTTCTCTTGACTTTTTACTATAAAATTGGCCGAAAGTGAAATACTTATAAAATATAATGAAATATAATACATATATCTTCGAATATAAGAATTTATTGTTTTACCTCTTTTTAATAATGGTATAAATATAGAAATAATTATAAGTTAATCATTATTGATTTTCGATTTAACCTTCATTGAGTTGGTTTGCTCGTTTTTTGGACCCAAAGACACATTCCCACAGTATATATTATCTAAGCAATAGAATTAATTTATACATTCGCGGCCTTTAATTTGTCGTGTGGAGGTGATTACGTGTCTGTCATATAATTTAATGGTTTCCGTTTGATTAATTTTGCTCAGGTGTCTCCTTAGCAAAAGGTGCAATGTTAAATAATTTCGCCTTCGAATTATATTAAGGACCTTCGATTTAGGATATATTTGGAACTCTATTTACAGGTTTGTTTTCAATATTCACGCTTTTAATCCATCTACAAGTACAGTTCATAACGGCTTGTAAAGCGTAAGCTAAAGGCCTCTAGATAATTTAAATCAGGAATATTTTTATTCTACCTTAATTTATGGTATCCTTTCAATATTTAAAATAATTATATTACGAAGAACGATGTATAACGACCCTTATGCATTTTTTAAATGCAATAACGTAGTAATCTTTTTTTTTATTACAAACAAGTGACTCGCAGAAATATCTTTTGTAATGTTTAAGAACCGCACACATACCGGTAACCTTGAAGTTGTACAACCGAAGTGTATTTTTGAATTTTTATATATGCCATCTACGCTTTTAGGATACATTTATATTCATTTAAAATGTTAACTTATGCCTCAACACTTTCGTTTATGACGTCAACCGTTCAGATGTTGTATGCGATATCTTAGAATTGAAAGCGGAAATGTCAATTACTGTTTGGTTTATTAAAAAGATAGTATTGGTAAACATGCTGTTTCTTCTGAAACGAATATCAATTTTTATATATGTACATTTTTGAAGTGAAAAGGAGATCAATTTATAATTTAGCGTCATGACATGCTAGTAAGCATGGCCGGCAGGATTGCGCTTGCGACAGACTAGCGACGCATAGTATAGGGCCCTGTGTACACGTAATATTGATACCTTGCAGCTCATATGTTTGATCGATTAAGAGACTTTACAAAAATGTATATATAGTTATTGCTTCGAGTGCCGATAGATATGAAAACCACACTAATGTTAATAATTTCAGTAAACAAATTTAAATATTGTCATTCATATGAAAATTCAAAAAAGAACACATTTAATTCATTGTTTTTAGTTTTCACTTCTGTCGAATTCCTTACGACAGCTTCGATTTTGTTTCTTTTATTACGATATAGGTTAGTCATGTGTTAAAAATGTAAATATATATGATTGTATTGCTAAATCTACAAAACGATGTTTGGCTAAAAACTTTCTATTTGAATGTTATAGCTTTTAAGATAAGAACTTATATAAACTGTACTACGTGTGATAGTTTCATTATTACAAAATTTCATTGTCGAAATCAAACTCAGTACGTACAGACACATTCCTGTTCAGCGTTAATGATCGAGTATCGGAATAATTATTTAAATTTTAAATTAAAATAAAATTGTTATATGTCTGTTACCTATCGAGAATATTAATATGTATCGTATAATATAAATCATAGGGTTCGATTTTGGAAAATTAAATATCGAAATTCATTAATTTTAAATGGAAGGTAGAGATCCTCAGGTAAACGTGAATCACTCTTTATTCTTTTGGAATACGGATAATGAAATAATGTAAATAAAACATTTTCATGTTTCTTTGTCTGTATGATTTATTCCTATATGTCGTTTCCCTTACGATTTATATTATTCAGTAGGATTATAAAAAAATAATTCACGTTTAAAATAAAATTACTATATTTATAATTTAATTGTATGGTTCAATAGAGTAGCCATGTTTTATTATCGTCGATTAATTGATTATTCTATTTGTAGCTGTGAGGTTCAATTTATGTGGAACAGTGCAGCAGATAAAAGTGTGTTACTCTTTGGCACCACCCGGGAAGGATGTGAAGGGTAACATCTTGTACACTCCCTGAGTATTAAAAGAATCCTACTGCCATTCTATGACTACATCATGATGTCTTCCTGTTTAGAAAAAATATGTTCATCGCCTCTGAACTTAATCGCCTATCGATATAGAGCCATTATTGCTTCGTTAATGTCAATGCTTTTTTAGATTAGGTTCCACGCGGACGGAGTCGCGGGCACAGCTAGTATACAATATATAAATTTAAATAGAAGCTCGCAATTCTTTGGTGCATTATTTGGAGGCCTCCTGTCTGAGAGCGGTCTGTGCGAATGCAATGGACATTTACCTTCGTATATCCGTGACTTGAATTATTCTTTAGCGGACAACAACTGTCTTTTTTATTTACCTTTTCTGTATTGTGACCAGCTATTTGAATTAAAATTGCGGTATTTTTTATTTGAAGTAACTAAGATGCAACGGTACTGTCAGTGATTGGTACAGCTTTGCTATCATTAAAACGACAATCAATAGGCAGCTTTTTGTTGCGTTGGCCGCATTTTGAATTAGTTATTCAGGAGCTGACTACATTAATTTTAGTATCTGCTGTGAGCACTCTTTAGTGTGTTATGGTTTATATTATTTTATATTAGTTTATATTTTTTTATCCTGAATTGTTAATAACAGTACCATTAACTGATGACCACTAAAGAAAGGTCTCGTTGACAAGTTTATTATCGGATCTTATATTATAGGAAGACAATTGGGCAAAGATAAGAGTTTACGAAATAAGTACGAACTAAACATTTCTTTCATATATGTATATTCTTCTGTTTATATCTATCTATATAAATTACTAATTCCATTAACAATTTAGACCACGACATAATTCCATGGCTCGAGAAATGGTTTTGTTTGAATATCGTCTACTACTATAATACTACTACGTGTTCAGATCAAATCGTGATCATGATAAGAAGTGTGAATTGATTGAAAAGTATGAAAGAAAACATTACATTTGGACATGTTTAAATGCTAACAGAGTTCGTCTTAGACTCTTTACTTCTATGAGACAATATATTGCAAGTATAGTTTCGACGATTTACCTACACAATATGAATGATATCATATTCAACCTAATCAATGCGAGATCTCAAAATGTATTCAAAGATATCAAGTAAAAAATCATACAAGTGATACTTAATTGCGACAATAATAAAAAATAGCGAATATTCTATAACTAACTTTTAATGAACTTGTTTGATCAATATTGATCTCTACTTCTTGTTTCACATATGAAATCTATTATGTGTTTGAACCGTTGTACGATAGAAATTATTTATAGTTTATTAGCATTTTTCTAACGCGTGTTAATAAAACTTTAAAGAAACTATTTAGGTGATTGAATGTCTTTGATGTAAGTTTTCCCTTGTTCTTGACAGAATTAACCCTTAGAACCGGTGGTTCAAAACTTTTGCGGTCTTATGTTTTTTACCATATTGGAGTAGTCTGTTTTCATACAGGACACAAAGGATTAACGCAAAACGTTATGCCTGTTAAAAAAAATACTGTGTATTTTTTACAAATAGTGCCTTTTTATACTCACAATTATAAATTTACGGTTAATAATTTGAGAAGTATGTCAATAACAAAAAAAAACATTTCAAAAGCGTTTCACGTCTTTTTGGACAGCTACTGGTATTATATAAATAATTGTGTTATACACACTATATATAAATATAATTTAAAAATGAAAGTAATTTAATATATATGTTGTTAAACTATCCTAACCTAATCACTGAACAAATTGCTATGTAATTGTATCCTGAGGGACATAGGATACCTTTTATAAAAATATCGCTAGTAAGAAATGAAGTGTTGTTTTTCGTGAAATAATTTGTACGTACAAATATAATACTGCTTCTCTTAGACTTATTTGATTAAGTTATTTAACTTATACAGTTTTATTTGATAAGTTATGCAATGCGGAACCTAGATTCTGAGAAACGTGACTAATAATGATCGACGTTTATAATTCCAAATCAGTTTGATTAGACAGCTTAATATTACGTTAAATATCGCTCGCGTTCATGTAGATTTGATTTATGCGTAACAGAACATTTTTGCTGGATAACAAGTAGTTGTTTTTGTTATAGCGGGCAAACAAACAGGCGGGTCACTTACGACCACCGCCGTCCATAGATACTAGCAACACCAGGGAAGTCGCAAGTGCGTTGCTAACCTGAGTTTGGGGAGTGGGGAGGGAGGGGAAGAAAAAGGAGAGGAGGTAGGGGCTCTTCCGGCACTCTCACTGACCGAACGAACCGCAACAATGTAAGCACTGTTACTTTACGTCGGTGTTCTGTGAGATGATGGTACTACCCCGGGCGAGCCGACCCATTCATGCTGAAGCCAGTAATAGCTTCAGCATGGCTCTACCACCTACACTAGGAGATCATTTTTTTGAAGCTACATATTACAGTGGTATTATTTTTAGTGGAAGCATAAAAAGCAAATCAATTCAAAACATCATTATGATTCATACCTTATAGTAACATTTTGACAATGAAACTTGCTTTACCTTCCTTGTATTTGTTTCCCGGAAGATCTACGATATCTTAGGAAGCTTGTTATAGAATATAAAACTATTAACGGGCCCGGCAGCCGTTTTCCCTCTTTGATATTAAAAAATCCTAAAAGTCAACCGCAGCAAGCAAGTCAAAAGTGAATCTAAAGTTTAGTCGAATCTACTGGAATACTCAAAAAAATTCATAAAAATCATTCCAACCGCTTAGAGGTTCAGTCGCATACACACGGATATAAGAATTATATACATATATAGGTATAAAGATTAACAATAAAAGTTTTGTTTGGCTAATTCCAAAAGATTTTAGAATACGTTACAATCATTACTAGTATAGAACTTGTAAAAGTTGTGCCACACTTTATAAGTACAAACTGTTCAAAATTATTCAGAATGTGCTTTTAAATTTTCAAGGATATACTAGGAGGGCAAACTTAAGGTACCAAATTTCTGAAACTTGTTCCTCAGTCAATCATGAGCTTCTAAGACGTAAATTGTTCTAACTACCCATTTTATAGTATAAATCTGATATATATAAATATATACCTCAATTGCTGAATCCCTTAGTAAGCGAAGTAGACTAACCAAGTGGTGACAATTATTCATTAACTGGCTAATCTTATGCACTACGAATGCGGTAGAGTTTAATCTCTTTACTAAACTTTGGAGACTCGGAAAGGTATTACTTATAAAGTATGTTACATATATTTGATATGTTTCTGAAATACATTTAGCGTAAAGCCTGGGCTACTCCCCTGATTGTATTAAAATTATAAACGAGAAAGTTTGTGAGTACGGCTAAATGTTTATTACTTCTTCATACAAAAACTACTAATTGTATTTTGATAAAACTTAACATTCATGAAGTCACAGAATAACACATGGATTATAATTTATATATACGTTGTTTAAGTTGGCCAAAATATAACGATAAATGTCAGTAATTGGAATAATTCCTGTAATAGCAGAGGATATACGAAGATATTGTACGATGTTATCATTTACAAGGATACAAACACATGTGAAATTGCAGGCGGGTCTTAACATAATAGCTCTTATATTCTCAAAACAAGATCAGTAGGAACAGTGTAATATGTAAAAACTGACACCATCACGGTCGTGGGGACCGGCGTTCAGTTACGGATGGTTTAAGTTCACTGGACTGTGATGACCTACTTAACGGTGATTGTGTTTTGCAATTGACTCTATTGAAGCTTCACATACTGTCTGAAGTGAGAGAATCTCTGGTACAATGATTTTTAGACATATTTTTTATTCTATTTCACTTTAGTCTTGTTCCACAGCGAATCGTTTGATTGTCAAGTGCGTTTCACGTAAAACTTCTGTACATCATGAAAGTCATATCTAATTTAAGGGTTCCACACTTACACCTGTTCATGATAATTCATTTTGAGTACTAAATAATGAGATGAAGACAAAGAGAGCCAAAGTAACCTCACTTTATTGACAGTCAGTGCAACTCAAAAATTAACAACTTTGGTTACCGCTATCATGCTGGCCTACAAGAAAAGATTGAAAAAAAGCGACGGTCACAAGCCATTGTGTGTAATGCAAACAGGCATCCTTTTTTTTTTTTTTTTAACGTGGGGAAATCCCTTATGGATACGCCACCCTCCCGGGGGAGAGGGTGGGTTATGTCCGAGTCGCACGGACTAAAACCCCACGGTGTACCGACAGACCGTTTTGTGGGGGCGGCAAGGGATCGTTCAAGCTAATCAACCTTGTAGAGCCGCCCCCACGGTCCGCCCGGCGGAAGGTGGCCGCCGGGCTCCTACCTATAGAGGGACAGACCGGGTACACACCGGCTGCCCCCCCCTCGTCCGCCGGACCTGTGCAATGAGGAGATGGGCCCCCCGGCCCATCCCCTCAGGTCAGGCTACGGTGGCAGGAGGAGTTGTGCAAAGCGCCGCCTCCTCCTGCCGGTCCTCGGTTGGCGGAGACGGCCACTTAGCGAGTCTGCCTCGCGGGCCCTCTCCGCCTCCTCCTTCTGCGAGACGACCTCCTCGCAGAAGGAGGCCATCGCTCGCCAAGCCTGTTCGCTGCCAAGCATGGCCGAAACCACGCTCGGCAGCGATAAGTCCGTTCCCACTGCCGCCGCCAGAATGCGGCGCTGCTCCCCCCACGTAGCACACTCAGACAGAGTGTGCTGCGCGGTATCTTCGACAGCGCCGCACTCGTGGCAGGCGGTGGTCGGCTCCCTGCGTGCGATCCGGTACAGGTACCACCCGAAACAACCGTGTCCGGTGAGTACCTGCACCAGTCGGAACGTCAGGGAGCCCCACTCCCTGGACATCCACTCCCGCAGGACCGGGCGGACGGCGTCTACGGTAAACCGTCCGAACCGCTCGTCCACCAAGTCCTGCTGCCACCTTTGGACGGCGTCTTCTCTGAGACGCCGTCTCTCCGCCCCTACTTCCCTGGGAGCCGGAGGCTCCCCCCTTCTTTTCCTCGCCGCCGTGAACTCGTACACGGCGGCGAGAACTCCTGCCTCCAGCTCCCAGGGCAGGGAGCCGGCGAGCACACAGGCCGCCGCCGAGGACACCGTCCGGTACGCCCGGATCGCCCTCAGTGCCACCGTGCGCTGCGCACTTCGCAGCGCACGCACGTTGGCGGCACCGAGAGCGTCGGCCCAGACTGGAGCCCCGTAGGCGGCCATCGCTCGCACGACTCCCATATAGAGTTTGCGGCACCCGGCACCCGGTCCCCCTACAGGCATCCTACCATTTCTATTGAAATACTTTAGATCGCTTCATCCCGAAATGTGACACACCTAACCATACCACTATTGCAGTTTTTAGACTTGGTATATGGTAGTTACGGGTCAATTGGACACAATTGTCGTATCTTAAACCATATTTGTATGTTGAAAAATATACTGGAGTAACAAATCATTTCAATTGTGTAGAATATGTAAGTAAACAATAGCCTAAGTGTTGACGTAAATGCATGTCGACGATGGAAATGCGTTTTACTTGAGAATATGGTTAGGAATGTCACTTGTTGTAACAGTTCCCTGTCATATTTGTAGAACGTATTGTTGGATTATATTTCATAGTACATAAATCTTTGTTAAAAATAATATGCTTTTAAAGAAAATAACATTTTTTTTGCTGCGCCAGAGTAAAGAAAACTTTGTTCTTTAAAAAACTATTGACTTTTTCAATATACATCTTGGAACTAGAGTTTCTGACGTATTGAATGTAAACTCAAATAGAAATTCACCGCCATAAAATTTCAATGAATCTTAGAGAAATAAGTCTGGATTTTTTTTTGTGGTTTTGCACTAAAAGACTCGCGTTGACTTTACGACCGCTCGTGTTTGTATCTGTTTTATGTTGAAAACAAATTAATTTACAATATTATATAAACTACAAATCGGTCAACTGCTAATACTTCGAAAAAAAAACATTTTTTTTTTAATATTATGACGATAGTTTAGGTTATAGATTGATCAGACACAGCGTCGATGGACGTAGGTTCGAATCCTTGCAATTGACTCAGAGCACGCGGTGTAGGAAAACATCGTGTTGATACGATAGCATGATGATAGGGTTGCTTCTGAGTCCGCCTCGCTACCTACTACCCCCAAGTTGAAAATCTCACCATGCACCTGTTAGTGTGTTCCGGCAGTTGCACTTAAGAGTCAGTACCCTCTAGGTTTCGTATGTTTGCTATATTAAACCACGTCGTCATTTAACATCAGGTGAGACTATATTCAAACCAATAAATAATATTCTATACTAAAGAAAAGTCGAAAATGGATGACTGTCGTAATTTTTCTAACAATAATAGCCGTTAGAATTATGATATTTTATCGTATAATACAATAATAATAATTAATCGATGAAAGGTTTTGTAAAATATATATGTTTTTATATATACACATATATATGTATATATATATATATATGTATATATATATGTACTAGTGGGCCCAGCAGACGTTGTCCCGCCCAGATTATGAAAAATCCTTGACAAATTATATACTTAAACATTTCTCATGAATCACCCTATCCACTGGTGGAAACCGCATTAAAATCTGTTCGGTAATTTTTGAGTTTATCGCGAACAGACAGACAGACAGACGCGGTAGGGAACTTTGTTTCATACTATGTAATGAGATATATATATATATATATATATACTAGCTGACCCGTGCGACTTCGTCTGCACCCAAATTTATGTTTTAGTAGCCTTTCAATATATATATATATAGGTATTTCATCTCTTTATAGATATCTTATCTGATGTTAAATCACGATGTAGTCTGGCTCTTAGTTTCCGGAATACACCAATAGGTGCTTGGCGACAGATTTTCAACTAGAGGGTGGTAGCTAGCGAGCGGCGGACTTAGAAAAAGCCATACCACCATGCAAGACTTTCAAAACTCACATCGCCTATGCAGTTCTTGTAAATCCGTCTTCTTGAACGTCATTAGTGGCCTGTGGGCCTCCTCAATTGCCTCAATGATATTATTCATTACCTTATAAAGTTATAAACGACTGCTAAATAGCAGTCCGACGTTGCTAATCGTTGGGTGATGATATAACTTGTTATGACTCTTTAATTATCAAACTTTCACTAGACGTTTACGGTCTATAATTAATTTGCCAAATTTCATATAATTAAAGAATTTTGTTTTAGAATTAATTATTGTATTTGAAGGTATTTACAATTTTTAATGTCAATGCGTGAAGTATAAGTTATTATAACTTTTGTTATAAGTTATTATAAGTATAAGTTAGTATAAGTTTTGAGTTTTTAAGTTTTCTACTGATATTTTAACAGTATTGTAATACAGTAAACGTGTTACTAGACGTTTTTGTCTTGTAAAATTGCCATAAACACCAACAATCGCTTCTATAAGGTTTTTCTTTTACTCAAAAAGTGACAAAAAGTAATCTTCCAAAACGATCATATTCAACGCTTCGCATTTTATGTAAATTCTTGTGTATCCAATTATTTTTTCTCGAACGGATACGCTATTGCCCTAATACGGTTATTTTTTTTACAATACATATTACATAAACATATTAAAGTTTAGTTACATATTTTATCAAAGTAATTAATGTTATTACTCCTGTATAAATGATATATTATTTTGTAAACTAGTAGCTTTTTTTTTTCGAACTGACTACACTATTGACCAAGCAAGGTCTTAACAGCTTCACCGGGCTACTATGGCGAACGCTTAAGGCACTCAGCCGATTTTATTTGACAACTAGCTCAAGGGTGCACGGCACACTTCGGCTTGGACTGTTGCCTGACTCATGCATCTGCATCTTTTTTTTTTTTTTTAGCGTGGGGAAATCCCTTATGGATACGCCACCCCCCCGGGGAAGAGGGTGGGTTATGTCCGACTCGCACAGACTAAAACCCCACGGTGTACCGACAGACCGTTTTGTGGGGGCAGCAAGGGATCGAACAAGCTAATCAACCTTGTAGAGCCGCCCCCACGGTCCGCCCGGCGGAAGGTGACCGCCGGGCTCCTACCTATAGAGGGACAGACCGGGTACACACCGGCTGCCCCCCCCTCGTCCGCCGGACATGTGCAATGAGGAGATGGGACCCCCGGCCCATCCCCTCAGGTCCGGCTACGGTGGCAGGAGGAGTTGGGCGAAGCGCCTTCTCCTCCTGCCTGTCCTCCTTTGGCGGAGACGGCCACTTTGAGGGTATGCCTCGCGGGCCCTCTCCGCCTCCTCCTTCTGCGAGATGACCTCCTCAAAGGCAGACCCTCAAAGTGGCCGTCTCCGCCAAAGGAGGACAGGCAGGAGGAGAAGCCGCTTCGCCCAACTCCTCCTGCCACCGTAGCCGGACCTGAGGGGATGGGCCACTCCTCTTGAGAGTTTCCGCTGCGTGTTAGCGTTCGTACAAAATAATTATTTCACGCGAACAAAATCGCGGGCAGAGGCTAGTCTATACATAAAATAAGAATATAAATCTAACATGCCTGTACTTTAGATTTTTGTAAAAAAATGTTTCACGTGTCTTAGAATAAGCAATTAATTTCAATGATTTTTATAAGCCGCTGACTCTACATGGGAGTCGTGCGGGCGATGGCCGCCTACGGGGCACCAGTCTGGGCTGATGCCCTCGGTGCCGCCAACGTGCGTGCGCTCCGCAATGCGCAGCGCACAGTGGCACTGAGGGCAATCCGGGCGTACCGGACAGTGTCCTCGGCGGCGGCCTTCACGCTCGCCGGCTCCCTGCCCTGGGAGCTGGAGGCAGGAGTTCTCGCCGCCGTGTACGTGTTCACGGCAGCGAGGAAACGAAGGGGGGAGCCTCCAGCTCCCAGGGAGGTAGAGGCGGAGAGACGGCGTCTCAGGGGGGACGCCGTCGAAAGGTGGCAGCAGGACCTGGCGGACAAGCGATTCGGGCGGTTTACAGTGGACGCCGTCCGCCCGATCCTGCGGGAGTGGACTGCCAGGGAGTGGGGCTCCCTGACGTTCCGACTAGTGCAGGTACTCACCGGACACGGTTGTTTCGGGTGGTACCTGCACCGGATCGCACGCAGGGAGCCGACCACCGCCTGCCACGAGTGCGGCGCTGTCGAAGATACCGCGCA